>CM046532.1:6297295-6702295 GCA_024713555.1 Spirodela polyrhiza
GTTGGCGGCAGATATTTTGCTTTTTCATAAATATTTTTTTTTTCATTTCTCTCAACAATATAAAATTATAAAATCATGTAATTAAGCAAAAATTCATATTAATCAACTAGAAACCACTTCTCACGATTTAACACAAAAATAAGTCTATTTATCATGAGTTAAGACTAAAAACATCATCTCACTAAATTATTAACTCATGATAATGAAGACTTATCACACCCCCCAACTTAAATCATTACTAGTCCCTTAGTAATAAAATTAAAAATATAATTATCATTTAGAAATTTCAGACATCGTATTTTAATGCACAAAATACAATTAGAAAATGATGAACCTCTAGATATTTTGAACTATTTTATCAAGTATTGAAGAAAGATATCAAGCTTTTAAATGTCTAAACACTCCTTGGAATAACAATATAAATTTCACTTCTTCAATCTACATCTTTATCACTTCTTTACTCATGGATATAATTCACAAGATGGTCCAATTATCAATAATCATCCAAGCATAATATTGATCCTACCTTTCCCTTCCCTATGGCTTGATTTTTGAAGTTTGCACTATATTTCTTCTTCCTCTTTTTTTTTTTTTTTTGTGGTGAATAAGTAGCTTTTCCTGTAAACAAATTTCGACAATGAGAATGATGTCTCACACCCTCCATGTGTACTCTTCATTTCCAGGGCTTTCACATTATCCACTTATTTTGCAGCAAGTTTTTTTTTTTTTTTCACACTACTCATTTTTTTTTTCTATTTTTTGAAACAAGTGATTTCTCCTCACAAGTCCTATAGATCAGGGTGTAAAAATCTCTATTAAACTCAAATGATCAATCAAATTTTCTCATCAAGTAAATTCTATCCATCAAGATCATGAAGTGAAAAATCTGTAAAATCAAATCCATGTTATCTATAATGTATCCAAGGAGTATTCCAACATTTCAAGCTATTCAATCATTCTCTTAACTCAATAATAATCATCCTAATATCCTTTGGTATCAATCAATCTAATTGATTTAATTTTTCCGTGCACATAATATGATGTTAAAATTAGATTTGAAAATTATGCCTTTGTTTTAGTTCTGTCAGTTATGTTTTCAGCAACAATCTATTTGTAAAAATAATAAATGAAAACTATCATTTTCATAACAATAATTCTGAATTTCAACAATATATGCCTAGGGGTTTGAAATGTGAGAAAAGGGTCTCTAAAATTTCAAGTTTCGTACTATTTTTATAATTTTTTTCTGCTGGTTTTTGACAGTCTGCACTCTGCACTGTTTTCTGTTATTTCTAACAGAACTAGCAAATCAACACTATATTTTTCAAAAAATTGCTCTCATAGATGATGAAAAATTGCCAAAACATATTCTTGTTCATTCTACAGCATTAAGACTTAATATCTTCATCACCTTACCCCCCAACTTAAATTTGACATTGTCCCCAATGACACGAATTACAAAAAATGTAATTTTCAATCAAGTATGCATATAAATAAAATTAAGCACGAAAAATACTTTAATAAAGGATCAAGTTTAGGAACATATAACCTCAGGCTCGCTTTTAATTTTCCACTTTGTCTTACACTCTTCCTCTTGCACTTTTATTCTTTTTTTTGTTTTTTTGAAAGAAGAAAACAATACAGAAAATAGATGCTGCGAAATTCAACAAAAGTAAAGCACTAATTTTAAACAGAACCATGGGTTGCCTCCCATGCAGTGCTGAGTTTAATGTCTCCAGCTGGGCACATTAATCTCATTCTCAAATTTCTTTTAATAATAAAATCTCTTTTTCTGCAGGGCATTCATGTTCTATGTAAGGTTTAAGCCTCTGTCCATTTACCTTAAAACGATGATTATTTTTAATATCTCTAATCATTACAGCTCCATGATCATATATTTCTTCCACCACATAAGGTCCTATCTATTTTGATTTCAATTTTTCTAGAAATAGTTTCAATCTAGAATCATATAACCATACTTTTTGTCCAACTTCAAAAATTTTTCTGTTGATGTACCTATCATGAAAGATTTTAGTTTTTTCCTTATAAATTCTATGATTTTCGTAAGCTTCATTCCTTAACTCCTCTAATTCATGTAGCTGAAAAATTCTATGCTCACCAACTTATTTTTCATCCATACATAATTTTTTTATAGCCCATAATGCTTTATGTTCTATTTCCATAAGAAGATGACATGGTTTCCCAAAAATGAGACGAAATGAAGACATACCTATGGGATTTTTATAAGCTATTCTATATGCCCATAATGCATCTTGTAATTTCGTGGGCTAATCCTTCCTATCTGGTCTCACTATTTTTCTCAAAATTCTCTGAATTTCTCTATTTGCTACTTCAACTTGCCCATTTGTTTGAGGATGATATGGAGTGGCTACTCTATAATGTACTCCATTTTTTTTCAATAATTCTCTAAAATGTCTATTTGTAAAATGTGTTCCTCCATCACTAATGATCACTCTAAGACATCCAAATCTTGAAAAAATATTTTTCTGTACAAATTTCATCACGATTTTATGATCATTAGTTCTAGTAGGAATAACTTCCACCCATTTAGACAAATAATCAACAGCAAGCAAGATATATTCATATTTTTCAGCTAAGGGGAATGGCCCCATGAAATCTATACCCCATACATCAAAAATTTCAACAACTAACATATTACTCATAGGCATTTCATCTCTTTTATTTAAGTTACCTATAAATTGGCATGAAATGCATGTTTTACTAAATTCAATAGCATTTCTAACTATTGTAGGCCAATAAAAACCACATTGAAAAATTTTCGCAACTGTTTTTTTGCCAGAAAAATGTCCTCCACAGTTAGATGAATGGCACATTTTAAGAATGCTATGATATTCTTCTTCAGGAACACATCTCTTAAGAATTTGATCATTACCCAAGTAATATAAATCAGGATCATGCCAAAAATAATTTCTAATCTTAGCAAAGAAATGATTTTTTCTATTCTTTTCCCACTATTCTGAAATTTTTCTAGAAACCAGAAAATTAACAATATGTGCATACCATGGTGATAGTTGATGTTGAGCTCTCATCAATTGCTCATCTGGAAATACATCTTGTAAAGGTACTGCATTTGTTCCTATATCACTCAATCTAGAAAGATGGTCAGCAACAACATTTTCGAAACCTTTTTTATCTTTTATTTCCAAATCAAATTCTTGCAACAATAATATCCATCTTAATAAACGTGGCTTTGTATCTTTCTTATTAAGCAAATATTTTAATGTTACATGATTAGTATAAATGATGATTTTAGCTCCTAAAATATATGATCTAAATCTTTCTAATGAAAATACTACAACAAACAACTCTTTTTTAGTTGTGGTATAATTTAATTGAGCATCAGAAATAGTTTTGCTAGCATATGAAATAACTATAGGTTTTGACTCTTTTCTTTGTCCTGAAACAGCTCCTACTGCATAATTTGATGCATCACACATTATTTCAAATAGAAGAGACCAATTAGGAGCTTGTAAAATAGGTGCCTCAATAAGTAATCGTTTTATTTCAGAAAAAGATTCAAAACATTTCTCATCAAAATTAAAAGGCACATCTTTAGATAATAACATAGTGAGAGGTTTAGAAATTTTCAAAAAATCTTGAATAAATTTTCTATAATAACCTACATGTCCCAAGAAAGATCTAATCTATTTTACTTAATTTGGGGGTTGTATTTTAGATATTATATCAATTTTCGCTTTATTTACCTCCAAACCTCTTTCACTCACAATATGTCCCAACACAACTCCTTCTCTAACCATAAAATATGATTTCTCCCAACTTAAAACTAATTTTTTTTCTATACATTTCTTCAGCACATGGTGTAAATGGTTTAGGCATTCATGAAATGATTCACCAAAAACCGAAAAATTGTCCATAAAAATTTCCATGCATTTTCTAGTCATATCTGAAAAAATAGACAGCATACATCTTTGAAATGTAGCTGGAGGATTACATAATTCAAAGGGCATGCGTTTAAAAGCAAAAGTACCAAATGGACAAGTAAAAGTTATTTTTTCTTGATCTGAAGGATTTATATAAATTTGATTATAACTAGAATATCCATCTAGAAAACAAAAGAATTTTTTTCCAGCTAGTTTTTCAAGAATTTGATCAGTAAATGGTAGAGGAAAATGATCTTTTCTAGTTACTGAATTTAATTTTCTGTAATCAATACAAACCCTCCAACCAGTGGTTAATCTTGTTTGTATTTCCTCCCCATTTTCATTTTTTATAACCGTGATTCTTGATTTCTTTGGTACCACCTGTGTAGGACTAACCCATTTACTATCTGAAATAGGATAAATAATATCAGCAGCCAACCATTTTAAAATTTCCCTTTTTACCACTTCCATCATGTTAGGATTTAATCTTCTTTGTGGTTCTCTACTTGGTTTAGCTCCTTCCTCTAAATATATATTATGCATGCACACATTCATATCAATGCCTATAAGATCATCCATTTTCCACCCAATAGCTTTCTTATTTTTTTGAATTACTTTTATTAGTTCTTCCTCTTGCTCATTATTCAAATCAACTACAATAATGACAAGGAATGAGTTATTTTCCTCTAAAAATACATATTTTAAATTAGAGGGAAAAGGTTTTAGCTCTAAATTCGTGTGATCTTCTTCCTTCTTCTCCCCTAAATTGATGTTTTCGATTTCTTTTAATTCTTCCATCACACAATCATCAATAATATCTGGACCATCATAATCATCTAAAAATTCTATGGTATGACAATCATACACCTAAGATTTTTTAAGATCATTTGATACCTCAAAGATTTTAATTTCTACTGATTGATCTCCACATGAAATTTGTGCAATACTTGTGAGGAAATCAATATTCATCTTTGCTGTATGTAAGAATGGTCTCCCTAAGATGATTGGGGTGTCATAAAACTGTCCATTAAAATCCATTTTCAGCACTATAAAATCAGCTGGAAATTTACATCCTTTCACTGTTACTATCACATTTTCTAAAATTCCTTTAGGATTTTTAATTGATCTATCAGTAAATTGTAATGTGACAGTAGATGGTTTAAGGTCAGAAATATTAAATTTATCACAAATACTTGCAAGCAATAAATTAATACTAGCATCGGTATCAAGTAATGTATTTTGAAAAATAAATCCACCAATATCACACGAAATTAAAGGAGCACCAATATCTTTTGATTTATATGGAACTTGATTTAATAATAAAGCACTAGCATGCATAGATAATTTTTCTACTCTAGGTGCTCTTTTTGGTGTACACATTTCTTTTAAAACTCTAGCATATCCAAGAATATGTTCAATTGCAGTAAGTAAAGGAAGACTAATTTGCACATCTTGTAAAATTTTCTTTATTTCTTCATTATGTTCCTTTTTCTTTCTTTGTCTAGGTTCTAGAGCTTTAGGAAATGAAATTTTCGTTCTTTCTTTCAGATTTTCATTGGTAGAATCTAAAAGTTCTTCATTTTCTTCTTCTTGATTTTGTTTTGGACCGTCCACCTTTTCCTCTTCTTCTACTATTTGGGGATAAGGATTAGGTAAAATTTTTCCACTCCTTAATGCATTTACTATCCTAATATTATCATTTCGTGGGTTTTTTCCTAGGTTCATGCTACTAGACTCTCCTTGCTGAAATCCAACAGTTGGGCATTTTCCTAGATTTTCTATGGTTTGACTAGGTAGTTGTCTCTCTTCTCTCCTATTCCCAAGAGCCTTTATAATTTGTTTTTGTTACAACATCATTTGATTCATAGTTTGCTGCATCATTTGACTCATTTGCTGCATCATTTCCATAGCATTAGGTTGAGTATGAGAGGGCTGAATTTTCTGAAATCTGTTTTCTTGTTTTGGACGAAATTCAGAATTTAAATTGGGTCTAAGTGCTTCTGGATTTTGAATATTATTTGGGTCTCTCCATGAAAAGTTATTCCTCATATTATGATTATAAGAATTAGGAAAAGACTCCCTATTTCTATTAAAACCGTGGGTTACTTATACTTGTTCTTGCATAGGCTGAAATGATTGATCTAAATTATAACATTGAAATTCGGAATGCTCATTTTCACCATGCATAGGATATCAATTATTTGAACTAAATGGAGGATTAGGAAGCTTCTGAAAATTCTCAATAAATACATCAAGTTTATCTAACTTTTTATTAATTTTATTAACCTCATTTCTTAGATTAGATTCATCTTGATGATGGAATTCATACATTCCTCTCCTCTTATCCCTATCATATAACTCAAAAGAGGCTTGATCTCTCGAATTTTCACTTAAATTTTCATAAAGGCTATAAATCTCATCAGGGGTCTTCTCCAAAAATGCTCCTCCACATATAGAATCAACCATATTCCTATGTTGTTCTAGTAATCCATCATAAAAAATTCTATTAAACTGCCACTTAGGTATAGCATGATGAGGACATTTTCTAAGTAAATCTTTGAATTTTTCCCATGTTTCATGCAAAGTTTCTCCTGGCCTTTGAGCAAAACTCCATATATGTTTTCTCATATTTTGAGTTTTTCCTAAAGGGTAAAATTTTTGAAGAAAAGCCTATGATAAGTCTAAAATTAGGGTTTATGTGTCGTTGTTTAGGGCATCTTAGACTTATGCAATAAAATTTGTAAAATCACCTTAAACGCGCGATACGACGTATAGAACGAGTAAGGGGTCGAACCTCATGGAAATAAGTCGACAGAAGTGAATCCGAATGATACGACGTGATGAAATTGATCTACGGACGAAACCCTAACGAACACGACGAACTATTCTAGAAATAGAAAGAATGAATAGATTTTTAGGGTTTTAGATTGAAAATGATGAAAGATATCGATTGAAATCAAAAACCTAACCTAAAACGGTCAAGGAAAACATCGGTGAGATCCTTTCATCAAACGCTCGCTCGAGATGCCGTATATTTCGCCCAGACTAGGCGCGTTGCAACCAACACGAGAGAACGAAATAGAAAAAGGAATTTTACTCACCAAATTGTCCTTGAATACAATGAAATCCTTGCAAGAAGCTCTTTTTTCCTTGGCTAGATCCCTCTAGAAGCCTCCTCCACGAAAATCACCCGAAGAGAGAGAAAATTAGGGCTTAAATAGGTTTTTTTTAGGGGCTTTTAGGGCGTTTTTGGCCTTAATGGGCCAAAAACGGCCCAATAAGCCCTTTTTTCCCTATTTTCCCCCTTTTTTCTTGATTTATCCTGAGCGGGCCAATTCTGGGCCGTCCGATCTGTGTGTTGATGCGATGGATGGCCCAGATCACGCGGAAATTGTGGCTTGATTGGGCGCGTGTGATCTGGGCCATCTGATCTTGATCTGGCGGCTTTGATCTTGCCACGTGTCGCTCTGTGAGTAGCTCGCCGCTTGATTAAGTCGTGGCCGTCTGATTTTACTTAAGTGGATCAAGGGCCACGAATTAAGCACGTGCTTAATCATGGACCCATGGTCCACTTAATCACGTGCGTTCGATTTGGCTTGATTTGATCCGACGCCTCAGAAGCTGCCACGTGTCTTGTTTGACTTTGAAAAGTCAAACTTAGTAATTTATGGAAGTTGACTTTGACTCTTTGATTCTTTCTAATCTTCTAAATTCTTCATTGATCATTCACTACAGTCCTGAAAATAATAAAACTCAAGAAATTGGGTTAATTTCAAGTGGTTTGACCTTAAAAAGGTCAAACATCGATAAAATACCAAAATTAACCCTAAACTATGCAAAAATAGAGACTTTAATGAATTTGCATGGTTAGAGTGAAAATCTCACAAAATCATGATAACATGCATCATAATTATTAATATTAAGCCAAAAAAATGATGATTTATCATGTAATTATAAGCTAAATTTGCATGTTATCAGCCTATTCTATATCTTTCCAACTAGTTAATTCTCTATCTAAAGTAGATAGCCAATAACTAGCCTTGTCCCTAAGTGTATGAGGAAATAATTTCATCTTAATAATTTCCGGTGTAACTTGAGGGAGATTAACTAAATCATATACCATATGAAATTTTTCTAAATGCTGATGAGGCTCTTCTAAAGGTAATCCATGAAAATTAGGAAGCATTTGGAAAATTCCTGGATTTATTTCAAATTTAATAGTGGGTGCCAATGGAACTCTAATATTAGATGCTCTTTGAAATAAATCAGGGATATAATGATTTTTCATGGCCATAGGATTGTTCTCAGTTTGACCTGTGCTACCTTTAGGTCCATCGAAATTAATTTTTCTTTAGAATTTTTAGTTTTAGGCAAAATAATGAGAGAATTCTCTAGTCTTGGATGTAAAGATCTTCTACCATGCATAAAAATAAATAAATTCGAGGCAAAAATTTAATAACCATTACCCTCCTTTAGTTTGCTCCTATCCTTGCTCTGCTGCTCTTCGTGTTACTCTCTTTTTATTTTTCTGTAGGACAAAAATAAAAACAAGAGTTATATTTTTTTATATTCTAAAAGAAAAACAGAAAATTACCAAATATCATGTCATACATCCCCGGCAATGGCGCCAAAATTTGACTTGAATTAATCGTTGTATAATAAATCATTCAAATTTAAAATTTTTATAAAACTAGAAAGGACCAATTCTTGGAATTTTAAATGTTTATTAGAGTGAATAAATCAATTATAAATCAATAAAATATCTCAAAAAAAGTGGGAAATTTCCAGGTCGATCATAGGGATGTAATATAATATCGGGTAATATTTCAGAATTTTCTTGAAGGAATATGATTTTTTATGAATTTTTTAACTAAATGATAAATATAATCTATTTAATAAATGCGAAAAGGAAATAAGGCAATGACGTCAGGTGACGTCAGCCCCTGAAGAACACGAATCGGGCGGAAATAGAGTTCCGACCTACGATTCTTTCGTAAGCGATTACTATGAAATTAATAGATCAAATTTAGTTCTGTAAAAGCCCGAAGAATCGTAACTCAAGTACGAAATAATTTGGATGTTGAAATCGTGCCAAAGATTACTAATTTAAGTGAAACTAAAGTTTAAAATAGGAAAAGTAGAGTTCCGACTTCGCGGCGGCGATCGCCGGAATTCTATGTGTTCAAAAAAGAAATCATGCAATGTCCACGGCCTCAAAGGCTCTCCTTGGACAAAGACGATATGGGTGATCTCTAGAACTTCTTTCGAAGCCCAGAAATCGGTGAAATGGATCGCCAAATCGTTTCCGGTGGCTGTTACTCGGCGGAATAGAAAAATGGCGACTTGCGGCTGTCCGGCGACTGTCACTCAACGGAGGTGTGCTGGATGGAGGTGGGGCGCGTCTTAGGGGCTTCGTCCTCATGTCAGCGCAGCGAGAAGAGGCCCTTTATCGCATCTGGTACGCTCTCAGGAGGTGGCAACTCGTCTCCCGGCGGATCGTCTTCTTCCCGGCGACGACTTGTTCGTCGATCAAGCGGAGATGATTTCTTCGTTGAATTCGCGATCTTTTGTCCAGAATCCTACACCAATTTCGGCCACGATGTTCCGCGAATCACGTTGACTAAGTTTTTGCTGAATTTTTGGTGATTTTTGCAGCTTAATTGCTCTCCAAAAATTGCGATATCTTCGCCGGTTGTCCGCCTGTGAGAGAGAGAAAGAGGAAGAGATGAAATAAGTATTAAAATGCCCTCAAGCGATGACGTCATAAGGATCATTTTATATCTGTCATTGAGGGGCATTTATGTCATTTATAAAATATGCGGGAAAAACTAAGGCGCGCGGTTTAGTCCCACATCAGTTTTCTGGGTGAGTTTCACGCGCATATATTACGGGCAATTCTTTACCCATCAATAGGTACAAATCACCCGCGTGTGTACGAACACTCCTTGCCCCACGCCCGGCTGGCCACCGATGACGTGGAAGGGGAGTGATGCAAACGTCAGCCGCTTGAGTGCCTAGCTCGCGGTCCGCTTCACCAACCGCTTGAGCCTCAAGCTCGCGGTCTGGTCCTTAGCTGCTCGAGCCTTGAGCTCGCGGTTCTTAGCCACCCAGCAGCTCCGCCGGACTAGGCCTCCGACCTGTTAGCGGGCTCGGTTGGCCGGCGGATATTTTTGCTTTTTTCATAAATATTTTTTTTTCATTTCTCTCAACAAAATAAAATTATAAAATCATGTAATTAAGCAAAAATTCATATTAATCAACTAGAAACCACTTCTCACGATTTAACACAAAAATAAGTCTATTTATCATGAGTTAAGACTAAAAACATCATCTTACTAAATTATTAACTCATGATAATGAAGACTTATCATGGACCAACTCACATGCAGATAAGAATTTTTCTATATGTTGATGAGGCTCTTCATTGGGTAGTCCATGGAATGTGGGAAGCATTTGTATCATCCTATGTTTTATATCAAAGTGAACATTATGAGCTAGAGGAATCTTAATTTGAGATGTAGGCCTATAAAAATTTGTGGTATAGTATGTCAAGAATACAGATGTATCCACAATTCAGAATTTATTGATGGTTAGGGGTGAGGATTTTCTATGTTTTGTGGCATCTCCTGGTTCCCTAAGTTGGTTGGGTGAGATTCCTATTCATTTTCCCCCCCTAGAGCTCTGTCCTCTCTCTACTTCAGTTGCCACAACAGCCTGTTTAAGGCTTCTCCTCCTGTCCATGTTGTTGGATAATCAGGATGGCATAAAATGCAGATGAAAGTACTAGAGAAGGAAAACACATTTGATAAAAATTTGGGTAAAAATGAACTGTTTGTATGCTATTTTAATTCAGTAAAAGACTGCTCAGAAATCAAAAAGGCGTATAATTCAATATATTGGTGAAATAAACTGAAATAGCATAAAACATGATATCCAAATGGGCTGGAAATAACTAGCATGAAATAAAATTCAGTAGGAATTAAAGAAAGTATTTATCGATTTTCTAAAATTTTTGTTTAAAAAAATAGCACAAACAAGAACCAACAGAATTGGCACCCACTGAAATCAAAATGAAATATAGTATTGTGCACAATTCGATATTATGATTACTATGTTTTTTTATTAGAACAAATACAAATCATTGAGATAAACTACAAGAACTTAGATGTGCTTAAAGTCAGATTCATTCAAAATTAATATAAATTACCAATTGTAAAAACCCTCCTTGGCAATGGTGCCAAAATTTTGATGGACTTCAATCATTGGTAATTAAATTCTTCAAACTCTATATTTATAAACCTTATCCAAATATATGTATATCTTAAATATATAGTGGATTAGGGTTGAACTCAAGGAGAGTTTTTAATTAGCTAATGTATATTAATTGGTGATGATAGTCTTATTTATTTACTTTCTGAAACTCAGCAACCACAACCAAGAATTTTTAATTACACGAGATTTTCATTGAATTAACTAGGATAAAAGAAATTCAGTTGCACAAAAGTCAAAGGAACAAAGTGACAATGATTCCTCCCTCTTGTTCTTACGGACGTGGGAAGGGAACGGTGGTCTCATGCAAAGGCATCTTTGGTTGATCATCTTCTTGCTATGCTAAGGGAGGAGACCCATGATCATTGCCAGCACTATCACCACCGGATAGGGGAGGGAGAGGTGAGCTGGCCCACCGATGGTGTGCTACAAGTGGTGCCAAGGGAGAGAGGAGGAGTAGGCTATCCTCATAGTGGGAGAGGGATGCACCAAGGGAGGAAGGAGAAAGAGAAGGGCTGATTGTGAATGAAGAGATCACTAATGGCGGCTCCCCTGTTTTGAACTTGTGAGCCCTACCTTAGACCTTCCGGTTTTGCCCCTATGTCCTGCAACAGTTACACATATTGCATAAATGCCCTTGATCACATTATGTGCCATATATCATAGTTGCAAATTACTTTTCCCCTTTCTCATTTGCTTTGACACTCACATTCTTGTAGAAAATAGGAAAATGATATAATTCATAAACTAAAGTATGAAAATATGTAAGTAAAGTATTTAATATATAATTATCATATTCCTATATTCTTTAGGCTTTAATCATTAATCACATTTCCCTTTTAACATGATAATTCAAGGAATTATCAATCAATCATTTTTTTATTGGCTGAACATAAATCATCATAAAAAATTTGAACAATTTGCCATTTAGGAATACCATGATGAGGACATGTTTGCATCATAGCTTTGAATCTATACCATGCCTCATGCAAAGGTTCATTACTATTTTGTGTAAAACTCACTATTCTTTCTCATCAACATAGTTTTCCCCCTATGATAAATTCTTTTCAATAATTCATGCAGTAAATCAGGCCATAATTTTATCTCCTTTTCGAAAGAAATCCAGTAGCCAGCATCACTTTTCAAAGAAAAAGGAAACAATGTTAATTTTAATTCATCATCAGCCTCTTTGATAGTCTCACATACCTTAAGAAATTCTTGCAAAGGATCATAAGGATCTTCAATATTTTTACCATAAAATGTAGACAGCAATTGAAAAATTCCTGATTTGATCTCCTACTTGGAAATAAGTCGCTAGAGAAAAACAAGTGCAGATGGAGGATTAAAATAATCTCTAATACATATAGGGTTTTCTCTATTTCCTCCATTTTTCATTAATTAAATAAATTAGGAGGTGACTTAACTCTAGATAGAGGTAGTTCTACTAATTTGGTTTTTAATGATTTCCTTCCTAGCATGCAATTGTTAATTGACAAGTTTTTTATATCTTTTTATATTTTTTTATAAATGAGACATGAAAAGAAAGAACAGAAAAATATAAAAAAAATTCCTAAAGAGAATCAAAGATTTCAAAATTACTTTCCCTTGCAACTGCACCAAAAAGTGATGTGATCCTAAGTTGTTATTAGAATCATCATTTAATTTTAATAATTTATAGAACTAGATTTACAAAAAATAATATTAAATGAATATAATGGTGAGCTAGGTTGTCTCCTCAGGGAAAGGCTTTAGAAATCTTCTTATTCTCTTATTTAATGGACTATGAAGTTGATAATTATAGCAATGAAGGATATAAAATGGTAAATAAATGTAGATGCGAATTGAAAACTTTATTAAAATAGAATATATTTAGAATGATGAAAATGGAAAAGAAACAAGTAACAAAATGATTAAAGCTAAGAAAATAAATTTATTTCACAGATCAAACAAGAAAATAATGAAAACTCTATTAAAAATTAAAGTTACAACCCTTAGATTACATGGCTTGATGTCGACCTCTAGGTAATGTTTCCCAATCTTGCATCCAATTCAATGGAATGGATTTAAGGTGAGAAGGGTAGAGGAGAACAATAAAAACTCAATGGTGCATTCCTTCAAATTTTATTTAACATTAAAAAGAAAATAATGTTTTTCTCAAGAACAACTCAAGAACAACATGAAAAGATATCCCTTTCTCTCTCATCTTTCTCCTTTTTGTTCCCTAGATCTGTAAATCACATTTTCTATTTTAACTTCCTATTTTCTGCTATATTTTTCTGATTTTTCTCTAATTTTTTTGTATTTTCCCGATTCTTGTGTGGCAATAATCAATATTTACTATTTTACTAGATGATAATCAATATTTGTAAATTTACCCTTATGTCGCATAAGAGAATAATTCATATCATTTGTTTACTAGATGATAATTGATATTTGTAGACATGTCCTCCGTCACATGACTCGATGAAGATCATTAGATTCTTATGCCGTCATTTTGCTTTACAGGGCATGACGTGGCCTCTTAATTGTCATTAGATCTATTTCACCTCAGTCCTTTTTCTCATACTTTATCGGGATCCGTGTGGGCACCGTACCACATGCTAGCAATTGGAGACATGGTCACTTCTGGTATGTCTAATTGGATAGTAGCTACCGTTAGATCTAACATTGCTTTTTGTGCGATGGTGAGTGGTGATGTGGTGCAGTCCTGTGCATTAGATAAAATTGTCAATATTATTACATCAAGGGCTAATTTTTGTATGATGGTGGCAGTGATGTGGCAGCTTCTGAATCATTGAATCTAGCTACTGCTGGCGCTCTACTGTCAGATCTGAAAAGGTAAGTGTTTTAGTCCCATATCAAAATAAGTAGAAACTTGTAGTAATATATATATTAAGGTGCTATTGTCACTCATCCCAAGCACCTGCGGAAGGGATGATTGGACTTGACTACCAGCTCCCAAGGATGATCTAGATTGAGACCTGGCTCCTAGTTGGCCATAGAGGTGATCTATTCAGCTGGAACCCATCATCTAGATCCATAACCTCATTTATATAGGTCACGAGATGATATGCCCTTTGGGCCTACTCTGGGACACAATGTGACCTCTAGCCCATGTCCAACCTGTTAAGTAGTGCCTCTAACCTACTAATGGTGCACCCATTTTATCTTTTTTGTCTTTGTTTGTAATTTTTTATTATATTTATTTTAATGCCTAAAAATTTAGAAAAATTGCAGAAAATATATTTCAATTAATCATAAAAGTTTAGCGCAATATAATTTTATTAAAAATAAACCAAATGAGAATTAAGCTCAATATATGAAATAAATTTTCATCAATGTCTTTTTATTAATAAAATATCAATTTAAGGAGGTTGATTAAAATGACAAATAAAATAATTAACATAATAACTTGTGAAATAATTCTCAAATATGCATTATTTTCCTTGATTTAATAACACATTAACATATAATTTTCACAAGTTATCAATGACCAGTGTAAATTGGGTCATAGATCATAGGAGCTGGGTTCTAGCCATATACATCACCTCCCTAACTGTTACGAGCTGGGGGTGAGACTTGGATCTCATTGAGAGCCTAGGGTGGAACCTAGATCAACCCTTCAGGAGATGATCTTGATCATTGATGAACGAAGAGGATCCATAATATATATTATTAGATATCTAGAATTCTTCTGATGTGGGACTAAAATGTCACTTTTTCCTCTTTTTTTAGATCTAATGACAGAGTGGCAGCAGCAACCTGATTTGACACACTAGATGATGCCATGTTGCAGGTACCATCATTCAAAAAATTAACTACAGATCTAACGGCAGCTGCTAACAGATCCGATGATGCAAGAGACCCCACATCACTGATAACATGATAAATTTGTTCATAATTCCGTGCATTTGATATGAGTTTAACTATCAACATCCTAAATTTATCATGTCATTAACTAAATTATGTGAATATTCCTGAATTTTATATGAGTATCATCTTATGCATATTCTAGATGTTTTTGATTAATCATGCTTGACTTTATGAAGTCAAGCAATTTTGTCACTGATGGATAATTTCAAGTCCCATGTGTGGAGAAATTGACAAGAGCTAAGTGAAATAACTATCAATGGGCTAGAGCTCTCCATGAGATTTCGAAGCTTATCCATTGGGCTGCTGGGCCAGAATGAACCATTTTTAGTTTCAGGCTTCAAAAGAGTAGTTAAAGGGGTGTGGGCCATGTCTTCCCCCTCCACTAACCCATCTAATTTCCTTCCTAAAGATGAGGACGAAATTCAGGCTATGGGAGGTTTCAACCAATCAGGAAAGAGGAAGGAAGGGCATGGAGAAAAGTTGATAAATGATATGAGGGCACTTTTTGTAATCAGTCCCATGTATAAATAATCTCTTCCTCTCTCTTTCCTGCTCAGGTCTTGACGTGCTCTAATAGCGGCCAGCTAACAGGACAAGGCATTTCTGGCATCCGGGGTATTCTCCTTGATTGATGTAAGTTGTTTGAAGTGTTCACTCTTGTTCTTCCTCTTCTTACAGTGAAAAAAACCTGATCCTGGTAGAATATAAGGATCTAAGTGGAGAAGAAACCTTGAGGGCTCAAAAGATGAACATCAGTACCTTAGGGACTAGATTGGAGCATCGCCCAGTCATTTCTGTTTACTCTACCAGTTTTTTTGTCATTTTCCATCATTTTTTCTCTCTAGAATCATCCTCTTCCCACTGCTTCACGTCTCTCTCTCTCTCTGCCCTCTTCTGCTGCCTCTCTCTCTTTCTCCCATAGCCAGCAGCTGGACCTCTGCCAGCCACCACTGCACACCCATCGCCAGCTGCTGCACGTCCGCCAACCACCGCTGCCACCTATCATCAGCAGCCACATGTCTGCCGATCACCACTGTGCACGCATTGCCAGATGCTGCACGTCTGCTGACTACCGCCGGTGCCTATCGCCAGCCACCATGTGCTCGCTGCTGGTCACTGCATGCCCTCCCCCCTCTATCTCTCCCCTCTAGACATAACTGAAAGTCCTAAATTTCGGTTAAGTTTGGAAATGGTCATGGGAGATCTGACAAGGTTACTCATTCATATTACGCTGACAAGGTTACTCATTCATATTATTATTATTATTTTTGCATTTAAAAAACTCCATTAAAATTAGAAAAAAATACTAAAAAAATTCTAATTAGTCATTAGCTGTATTTTCTGTATGGGTAAACTCCATAAAATTCTATTACACTAGAAAAATCCTGAAAAGACTTCTTAAGAATGAAATTTTAACTTCCAAACTGATTTCCACCATTTCTAGGCCTCAAATAATTCTGAAATTGAATTTCTACCTCCCTATGAATTGACCCTTACTTGCCCTATCTCTAATATATAGTAATTAAGTAAAAAAAAATTAATTATTGTTGGTTAAGTCTGAATTAAAATAGCAACAGAAAACCCTTAAATTTAGACTTATCATTCACCACCCACCATCACACGAAAAACAAGTGTTGATCTAATGGTGGCTATCGTCACATCTAACACACAGGAAATTGACACATTGCCAACCATCAATACGTGTTGCAATGGGAACATAGATCTCAATAAAGCATGTGCAAAAGTAGCAAGAGGCGATGGGGATCTGATGGTGACTATAGGGCGATGCCACCCCTCTTCAAAGCGAAATGATGGCATGAAGATCTAACGGTCTTCATCAAGTCATGCATTGGAGGATATATTTACAAACATTGATTATCATCTAGTGAAATAGATGATATTGATTATTCTCTCGTGTGATAAAATATAAGTATCAATTTTCATTTGATAAAATATATAATATCAACTATTGCTGATGAGAGAAGGGGAAGATGTTAGAAAAATCAAAGAAAAAACAAAAAAATATGACAAAAAATAGGAAGTTAAAATAAAAAATGTGACTTGCAAATCTAGGGAACAAAAAGGGGAAGAGGAGAGAGAAAATAGGTCTTTTTTGACTTGTTCTTTGTTATTCTTGAGACAAAACATTGTTCTTCTTTTTTATTCGAAAATAAAAATTTGAAGAGTGCCTTGTTGATCTTGATCGTTCTCCTTTGCCCTTTTCACCTTAAATTCATTCTATTGAACTAGATGTAAGATTGAGAAGTGCTACCTAGAGGTTGACATCAAGTTATGTACTCTAAAGGTTGTAAGTTTGATTTTAATAGAGATTGCATTATTTTCTTGTTAGATATGTGAAATAAATTTATTTTCTTAGATTTACGCATTTATTTAATTTTTTTTCTATTTTCATCATTTCAAAGAATATTTTATTTACTATTTTTAATTCCTTTAAGTTTCAAATTCGTATTTACATTTATTTACCATTTTATTTCCTTGGTGGCAACTTAGCTCATTAGTATATTGGTGGTGGACAAGACCCCTTGCCACCACAGTACGAGGCCAAGGCAACGAAGGAGACCCCACCCTAACACTATCAATCGGATCGCAGAGCCCAAGCAAGGACAAGGAACCTCGGGTTCTGCTACACCACATGAAGGGCTTCCCACCCCTTGGGCCCACATCGAGTTCATGGCAGGATGGGATGGCCCTCACCTGTCCTATTACCTCCTCCTTCGGGCCATATGTGTCGGTCCGATTGGAGGAGCTGGTGTCCTTATTCCCCTCATCCCCTTCTCTTTTGGGCCACCCTCATGAAGGCCCACTCGAGACTGTATCACCTAGGGGGCTTGGCATTTTGGGCCTCTCATGTGGTTCTTCACCCTTGGCCCATGTGGGCCCCTATATAAGGGGGTGGAGAGCCACCACTAAAGGGGAGCCGTATATTTTTTAGTAGGAAGAGTGTTTGTGAGCTTGATTTAGGGAGAAGGGGAGGGGAAAGCCTGAGGGATGGAGGGCACCATCCGACCATGACACCACCACCACCTAGTTCCTGGTCACTCTCTACCTCACTTCCTGCACACGGGTCTAGTGCAGTTGCCGGCAGAGTGCTCCTGTCTTGCATTTGCCTCATACCTGACACCACGCTCCATGCCCTGGCAGGCAGCAGTCGTCAAGATCACGAACCCTATGAGTCTACCTGCATGCCGCCGCAACCACCTACAAGTCCATTGCAGGCCTGAAGCAAGAACTCATCTAGGTACCTCGGGTCATCTGGCTGCGTCACCACCCTCAGGCCGTCAACCATCCTTTAGGCACTGTTGCCATCCCCTCCCTGAACGCCCACCCGCATGCCTGTGCGCACGCTGAACACCTCACATGGGACTGTCCTCCACTTACAAGGAACCACCGGCCGCGCTGTTGCGACGCCTCCCCATCTGTCAGGCTCGCACTGCTCTTGCTGCCATTGACCCTGTGCCTATATGAGGATCCTCCCACCTAGCCACGACCAACTGAGCTGAGGCCTGCAGGTTAGCCCTCTTTCCCCCATCAGTCAGCCCTTACTCCATGCAGTGGCTTCTCACTCCTGCCCCACAGCCGACAGGCCCAGCTAGGTGGGAATGGGTTGGTACTCACCTCGGGTGTGAACCTTGACGTGCACGCATGCAAGCACCGCTACATTGGCTGGCGAGCTTAGGCGATAGAGACTATGTCGATGGTATCAGGCTTCTCTTAACGGACGTGGACGGGTGATCACACTTTAGTCGTTGAAATAAAATACGTCAAATTTAAATTTTTACCAGAACTCAAAACATAGAAATTCACTTGAAATTCTAGTGGTTCAAGTCTATCCTCAGAGCTGATTGTCAAATTATGATATCAAGTTGTATTCTCAAATACTTATTTTTTTAATTAAAGAGAATAAAAAGAATTATGTGAATAAATAAAGTAATGACTTTTAAATAAAAAGAAATTAATTGAGTTCAACTATGTTAAGTGTATCACCCACCTAGCATAGACAAACTCAAAGATATATAGAAAAATAAATTGAAACCTAGAAAATGATCATCCTCTACGAATCCATGTGTCACTCATGGATTAGAAGAAGAATGAGTGGTGAAGAAACCAATAAAATAATCAAATTTGAAGCATTCTTCTTCAAATCCCTATGTCACTCAGAAATCTGAAGAAGAATAATAAAATGAAGCGATAAAGAAAGCTGTAAATAACTAAA
Organism: Spirodela polyrhiza; assembly: GCA_024713555.1. Taxonomy (NCBI): domain Eukaryota; kingdom Viridiplantae; phylum Streptophyta; class Magnoliopsida; order Alismatales; family Araceae; genus Spirodela; species Spirodela polyrhiza. The sequence continues at coordinate 6,316,595 of CM046532.1, forward strand.
ATTAAGAACTGTAAATAACCCAAATATTTGAGAAAGAATGAATGGTCAAGTAAATCACAAAAAGAAAAGTAAAGGAAAATACTAAAAATTTCTAAACTATAGCATTCTCACTCCTCTTCATCTATCACACAGAAGTGGTTTGAGAAGGGGAAGAAAGGGGGTCAAAATCACTGTGAATGCCACTCCCGCCGCCATGCTCAACTCTACCTATGCCTGTCACACATGAGGGAAGCTTGCAGCAACCATCATCGCCATTGCCACCTCAGCCATTTTGTGGGGAACAAGCTCTGTCTACTGTAGTTTCCATCACCATCTCCACGTCACTGTGCTAGCACTTTGCCATCACTATCTCCACCTGTCACGTGGAGAGGCCAGCTGTCACTGTGCCCTAGCCTTGCAATCCGCCGAATCACTCTCTCTCTCTCTCCTCTTCTCTTCTCTTTTAACCCCCCATTGAAATGAGTTGGGTATTGGGCTTGATATTGGGCTTGATGGTGGGCATGTGTAATCAGCCCACTATCTTGCCCAATATTAGTCTAAAGAAAATTACAATAAATTTAGAAAACTCTAACCTTCATTCTTCTGATTTTTTTGCAACCCAAGAAAAGATTTCTCAAGGTACTCACCTTGGATATTCATGTTAGCACCAATTAAATTACTAAACAATCATTTCTCAAGAATAATACTCAAATGAGATAATTCTGATGAAATGAGTTATAAAATGTATTTTCATTTTTCATATGATCTCATTTTATGTAACATCAATTAATGTGACATTTCTAATCATTTTTCATTTATTAACATAGATAAATGACACATTATCAATGGGGAAGGTCTCCCTTCACCTGCACCCTTGTCAATCCCAACGAGTGTCCATAGGCATTGTTGCCATTAGCACCTGCTTGCCTTAATCGAGTCACCCCCCCCCATAGTAGCACATTACCCCTCCTCACCCAAGGGTAGATCACTCGGTGCTGCATCATATATCCATTTAAAATTATTTTTGGTCAATCTAACTTTATAAATTATTAAAATCAATTGTGATTATAATAGCGACTTAGAGTTGCAGCATTATGATTGGATATAATCATTATATTGTAAATAAAAATAACTTTGCAATCCTATATTACAATTGGTTTCATAGAAGCAAGAGGAATTGGAATCCATTTCTATAACTTCCTAGGGTGCATAAAAAGTATTTATATCCTATAAGTAAACATTATCAAGTAAAATAAAAGAATAAATTTGTATTTTTCATGAATTCTATAAATTTCATTCTTCTTGCTAATCATAGGGAAATCTGATCTCTATTACCATATGGTTACTTTTTCAATAAATTCATATGAAAGTACTTTCAAAAGGGATGGATTAACATATTTGAAGAAACAAAAATTTCCATAGTTCATTGATGCTAAACTTATAGTCAGCTGTCAACAACGTCAATACCATAGGATGCTGAAAATTCTTAAGATTTGTAAGATTCAAAAGATATTTTATCCCAATGATCTAAATGTGTTCCAGTAGTATTTATAGTCATGTTCTTAAGCATTGTTTGATGGAAGTATAGTATTGTAACTTGCATATAAACAAGCATAAAAGGTTGAATAAAATCTATAAAATTTATCTTTTTAAAAGAGATCAAGAATAATGTGAATATTTTCTCCACAGATTCATAATTGATTTGAGCAACAGTTCATATTATTCTCATCTCTTATGGATACTATTGTTGGAATTATTTCTTTAGTTATGACTAGTAATCATATTTCAGTTCATTTGCAATGATTAGTATTCATATTATTTTATTTTTGACGTGTTTAGGCCAGTTCATCTCTCTCTCTCTCCCTTGTTCTTTCCCTCATTTGTTCCGTTGATTGAACCATGGTTACCTTCCACTTACCTAGTTTCAATAGCCAGATCCTGCCAAGCAGCTCTCGGTACCCATCCTGGAGGCACCAGGTTGCGGCCTCACGGTCAGCCCGCTTACCAACCTCCCTCCGAACTAGTGATCCTGGCAGATGAATTCGAGCTGAATTAATGGCCTTTAATTCGTACTGTTCACGAGGGAGGTGAGGTAGGTATTTCTTGAGGATGATGCTGGTTGTAAAGACCGATCAACAAGTGGGAAAGGTTAAGAATTTACTGCCCTATGTCAAGTTATGGTCTCCATTGAAGAGACCCACAGCGACCTTCACGAGTTCTGCGAGTTGCCGCTACTAAGTCTAGGGATATTGCCATGGGCATTTGCTGTCGAGGGCCCCGGCCAGTGATATACTTCTCCGTCACGTTCTACATGAAATAGGCTTCGCTAGGGGAAGCCATGGACGAATGAGAAGATAATGCAGCCTACAAGAGGAAATGCCAGCAGCTTTATGTCTACAACTGACGAATTTGGAAGCTTCCAACATACACCTTGATTTATTGCCGGGATTGACGGCACGCTGAGGCTGCTTGGCTCTGTGTAACATCAATCACAGGTCTTGACAAGGAAGAAGGAAAGCTTAAACCTTGAACAATTCATCTAGTTCATAATACGTTTGTGTATGATTTGGCTGCGTAATCTTCTCAGGGACGTGAAGACCACATGTATTTCATAACTATGATACTATTTTAAAATAAAATGAAAAACTTATAGGATGACCTTGATTTTCAAAAGTTTACAAATTTGACATTTGAATAATAAATATACGAGATAAGATGCTAAAGTATTAATACTAATACTTAAAAGGAAATGGTATTTAACCTTCCAATTTTTCCCGGAATTTATCAAAATATTTCTGCAATTATCATGGAGTGCTTTGAGTTTCCTATGCCTCCAGATTCTGAAAAATGTCAGCAATGATTTAGGAATTTATACGCCCATTTAGTGGATTTCCCGTTGTCCGAATTTCACAGCATTGATATATTTTCTTCCTATTGCATTATTCTCAAAAAGTAATAAAACGTAAGTAGGAAGAGAAATTTAAAAATAATCTCAAAAAGTAATAAAACGTAAGTAGGAATTTCCCGTATAAGTGACATCATTATTGGATTATCCTAAATATTTACTTTAAAATTTAAAAATAATCTGAAAAACGTAAGTAGGAAGAGAAGTTTCCTCTGCACTATCCCGTTTATTTCCCCAGAATATTAGATGCTTGCACCGTCGCTCGCCACTGGCAATGTCATTTAGTTGATTAATGGGACGCCGCATTCCAAACACCAATGATTTCATCCACCCACATGTAGAGTCAGAAGTTTCGCATATGAACCATCCATTACGTGTAATTTCGTAATGTATACAACTCATTACGAAAAATATCATCGACTATTTAAGCAGGTTAGACCTGATCGGATTTGGCTTGTTTCATGAAATAGTGTTCGGGCTGTTTCGTGGAAGGTGCTGTCAAGGGAATCCACCTACCGTGGTACACTATGGCTTGGAGTAAACGATTCCGGTCACGTTGGACCTGTTGAGAGAGTGTTTCGCAACCATGGTTACTGATTGCGCGTTGGCGTACGGAGGAAATAATAGGGGGAGTGGCATTACGGAAAAGTTCGATAAAGAAAGGGCATTCATCGAGAAACAAACAGAACAAGTGCTCAAATAATTTTGGCCACTGGATGGCCAAACTTCTCACGGAAAGATGATGCCTGAAGTTTACTTCTCTCCCCTGTAAGGTAAACACAGTTGGTACCCCTACATAAAAAAAGGACCTGATGTCACTTCTTTTTCTTGATTTATAAGTCAAAAGCCTAGATATTGACTTACCTACGTTTTCTATAAGCCATATTCTAAGAGTTTTCTTAATCTAGCGGCGTTATCTTCCATGGGATTCATCTTAATATTTAAGATCGTCCAGTTCTTTCCAAATCAGTTGTATTACCCTCGAAACTCTCTAACTAGCTAACATAAAACCTTCTTGTGGATTCAGTTAGTTAGCAAGGAGTTTTCTGCTTAAAATATAACCCCAGGATGGTATCAACCGATTTTAATTTTTATTATTTAGCCTTTGCACTGGAAAAAGAAAAAATTAATTTGTACGAACTAAGTGTCAAGTATCTATAAGTGATTACGCTAAAATATACCATGAAAGGGGAGAGCTACACCTAAAATTCTAATAACACTTCATTTAGGGATTATGATCAACAGAAAATCGGTGCATTTTTGAATCCCACCCAACATGATACATGTCAAAAGATGACATACACCATGCACATAATAAAAACTATAGTAAATAAGTGCACAGGAATATTATAGCAAAACTGTAAATATCAGAATTTGGGAGACATAAAGTGGATGTAAATACATGCACTTTAATTATAATGTCATACGGAGATTTTCTTCCACTAAATTTCATCATATCGCTCTTGTGGACCCAATGAATGCCATCTGAACCAGTTGTATGACACTGTACTGGTAATGATAGATGTAGACCTGCCACCAGACGTACGACTGCAAGCAACGCAATGGTGTCAAAAAGGCCACACAGCCATATCCAAACTCCAATGATTTCATCCACCCACATGTAGAGTCAGAAGTTTCGCATATGAACCATCCATTACGTGTAATTTCGTAATGTATGCAAATCATTACGAAAAATATCATCGACTATTTAAGCAGGTTAGACCTGATCGGATTTGGCTTGTTTCATGAAATAGTGTTCGGGCTGTTTCGTGGAAGGTGCTGTCAAGGGAATCCACCTACCGTGGTACACTATGGCTTGAAGTAAACGATTCCGGTCACGTTGGACCTGTTGAGAGAGTGTTTCGCAACCATGGTTACTGATTGCGCGTTGGCGTACGGAGGAAATAATAGGGGGAGTGGCATTACGGAAAAGTTCGATAAAGAAAGGGCATTCATCGAGAAACAAACAGAACAAGTGCTCAAATAATTTTGGCCACTGGATGGCCAAACTTCTCACGGAAAGATGATGCCTGAAGTTTACTTCTCTCCCCTGTAAGGTAAACACAGTTGGTACCCCTACATAAAAAAAGGACCTGATGTCACTTCCTTTTCTTGATTTATAAGTCAAAAGCCTAGATATTGACTTACCTACGTTTTCTATAAGCCATATTCTAAGATTTTTCTTAATCTAGCGGCGTTATCTTCCATGGGATTCATCTTAATATTTAAGATCGTCCAGTTCTTTCCAAATCAGTTGTATTACCCTTGTAACTCTCTAACTAGCTAACATAAAACCTTCTGATGGATTCAGTTAGTTAGCAAGGAGTTTTCTGCTTAAAACTATAACCCCAGGATGGGTATCAACCTATTTTGATTTGTATTATTCAGCCTTTGCACTGGAAAAATAAAAAATTAATTTGTACGAACTAAGTATCAAGTATCTATAAGTGATTACGCTAAAATATACCATGAAAGGGGAGAGCTACACCTAAAATTCTAATAACACTTCATTTAGGGATTATGATCAACAGAAAATCCCACCCAACATGATATATGTCAAAAAAAGACATACACCATGCACATAATAAAAACTATAGTAAATAAGTGCACAGGAATATTACAGTAAAAACTGTAATATCAGAATTTGGGAGACATAAAGTGGATGTAAATACATGCACTTTAATTATAATGACATACGGAGATTTTCTTCCACTAAATTTCATCATAACGCTCTTGTGGACCCAATGAATGCCATATTAAGCAGTTGTATGACACTATACTGGTAATGGTAGATGTAGACCTGCAACTAGAGGTAGGACTGCAAGCAACGGAATGGTGCATAAGAAGGCCACACAGCCATATCCTATTCCCCCAAGAGCTCCGGGTAGTAATTTCCATACACTACTGAGTTTTCTGCTTAAAAGTATAACCCCACGATCGGTACCAACCTATTTTGATTTTTATTTTTTAGCTTTTGCACTGGAAAAATAAAAAATTAAACTAAGTATGAAGTATCTATAAGTCATTACGCTAAAATATATCATGAAAGAGGAGAGCTACAGCTAAAATTCTAATAACACTTCAATTAAGGATTATGATCAACAGAAAATCGGTGCATTTTCGAATCCCAACCAACATGATACATGTCAAAAAATGACATACACCATGCACATAGTAAAAAACTATAGTAAATAAGTGCACAGGAATATTACAGTAAAAACTGTAATATCAGAATTTGGGAGACATAAAGTGGGATGTAAATACATGCACTTTAATTGTAATGTCATACGGAGATTTTCTTCCACTAAATTTCATCATATCGCTCTTGTGGACCCAATGAATGCCATCTTAACAAGTTGTATGACACTGTACTGGTAATGATAGATGTCGACCTGCCACCAGAGGTACGACTGCAAGCAACGGAATGGTGTATAAGAAGGCTACACAGCCATATCCTATTTCCCCAGGAGCTACGGGTAGTAATTTCCATAGCCTAGTGAGCCTTCTCTCCATCTCCAGAGCGCAACGCCTTCCTTCTTCGATGGGCACCCTTATCGGCCATGTCGGCCCTGGGTTCGGGTTCCTCATCATCGGACTGTGGCAACTGTTCAACAATGTGAAGCTCCAATGCCAGCACCCCAAGTCCTACCGTCCGCCCATCTGGTTCCCAGCCCCAAGGGTGAGATATCTCGAGCTCTACCTCATCATGCTGGGAGGCTGGACCTCCATACTAATGGAGCTCTTTATCGGCCCCTCCCGGCACCAGCCGCTCGACCCCACCGACTGGACCATCCCCTCGAACCACCTCCACAACTTCGAGCACGCGACGATCTCTTTCACCCTCTTCACCTACGCTGCGTTCACGCTTCACTTTGAACGCCAGCGCCTGAAGTCGGCCCACTTGCTGTCCATGTTGCTCCTGACATTGGCCTTCGCCATTGAGCTGCTTCTTTTCTACCTTCACTCCACAGACCACGCAGGCGTGGAGTGGCAGTATCATTGGCTCCTGCAGATAGCCATTGCCGTGTCTTTGATCACGACGGTGATGGGGATCGCGTTCCCCCGTAGCTTCGCCGTGGGATTCGTGAGGTCTGTGAGCGTCGTCTTTCAAGGCGTCTGGTTCAACCTCCTGGGCATCATGCTGTACACGCCGAGGTTCATTCCCAAAGGCTGCTCCCTGGAGACCGACGACGGCCGTTTCGTTGTCCCCTGCAAAGGCCATCTCTCTCTCCACCGGGCGAAGGCGTTAGTGAACCTTGAGTTTGCCTGGACTCTCATCGCAGTCGTCGCGTTCTCCATGTGGTTCTACATTTATCTTGCCGAGAAGTACCCGGAGTTGGCGGAGTACGATTGCCTTGCGGGGAATGGTGACCAAGAGGACGAGATCTGGAAGTCGCCAAAAATGGAGGATGAGAAGCCCGACAGCTTCGCTGACGTGGGAAAATGGTTAAAACCAAAAGATTTGGAAAGATAAGAGACCAAGGGCCTACCCGCTTCGTCAGTATGTTCGCTCAGGGGCCTTCTCCCATATTCCTTATCGTGTTTTCAGTCTTATCGTTGCCTCCGACTAGAATAATGAGCGTTTTTGTGGCTAATGTGTTCATAGAAAGTACGTAGAACCACATATGATGATGCGTAATTTAATTAGCGTAGTCAGAAAGAACTGCTCTCAGGATACATGTCCTGTCAAATCATGTATCATGATGAGTGCCAGCACAGAGAAAATTTTCAAGTGAATAATAACGGAAAAACTGTATAAAATAAACTATATCATTGAAATTTTGTTCAAATAACAATGGAATAGATGGGCCATGGGTCCATCTAGAAAAAGACGTCAATATGAATACATCATCTTAAAAAAATGATTCTCCTACTCCAGGGAATTACTATTTTCCAGGATGCTTTGCTTGTGTCTTATCATTCACAGTCAAGGATTTTCTCGAGGGAATGAAGTGTATAGCTTCTTTGGTCGTTCTCTTATACCCATACGCGCGCTATCTTTACATTCGTTTTTAGTGCTCCGAAGCTCCCCTTTTAGCAGCGAGTGGGATCAAATCCAGCAAATTGCATGGATACATATGTTCTCTTATACCGCGTTATGACGTGAAGTATCTCCATAGATTAGAATACTCTGACGGAGAAATCATAAAGAGAATCCAAATTAAATTACTCAGAACCCCGTAGGCGACTTCCATTATGTTCCGTCTTCTTCCTCCCCGATTCCCTCGTCTTTTTCCTTCTACCCGGTTCTGGTTCTTGTTTCCACGCAAAAGAGTTTATTCTTTTCTCCATTTGGTGTGCTTTATGACGTGTGGAGAAGTTTTCTCTTTCCCATCACATATTTCAGATTCCTCAGAAGGTGAACAAACATCAACCAGTCCAAAGCCCGCCGGTTCGGATAATTGATCTAACGGGAGGAAACCTGTTTCTCGAACATTAGGACTCCCTTTCTTTCATGAGCTGATTTTTAAATCAACCATCAATCACCTTAATGCTAATCAGGACAAGTCGACTTTAGCATTTGAATACTACTCAAAGTCCTGCTCTCTTTGATAGTGGGTGACCCTACTGGGTGACCATAGAACCATAAGTATTGAAATAAGTTTTTGTCTATTCCCAGTCGCGGAACTCGAGTGCATAAATTCTCTAGCTTGAATTGTACTTAGCCATCAGTATTTGGGGACTTCCCCATGAGAGGTCTAAAACAGCTTTTAGCTTGAAATAAGCTCAACTTTCTGAGAGCTTTGCTTCTATCCATCCGACTTTTAGCTAGACTTTTGATCAATCTGAATTTTAAGCAGATGTGCAGCACATCTTACCACATAGAAAGTACCACATGTCATCAATCCTTTTTATATCAGCATTTCTACCCAAATCTAGAGTGGTCTTACAATGTCAATGGTATAGATAAGTGGTCATAGTCTCTGTCAAGTTTATAGCTGTCACCTAAACTTAGACCTAAGTTAGGTCAGGTCATAGTTTGGTCAAGAGTGAGAAAACCTTGATTTAACCTATGACCAATCTAAATTTAAACTTGTATATTTCTTCCTCTTTAATCTAAGGTAGTTGACTTTTTTACACATACAAAGTTAATTGTAACATAAAAAATAAATTAAAATATTTAATTACATATTCTCGAATTACATTTAAAAACATAAAAAATTAAAACACTATTGGAGGAGTGTGCAGTGGTAGAGGAGCATGTGGTGCAAGAAGAGGATGTATAGTGAGGGAGGATCTTGGGGTGGTGGGGGAAGAGAAGTGTGTAGTAGTGGCAGAAGATTTTGTTGTAATGGAAGACCCTAACTAGAAGAGGACGCACAAATAGGGAGGATCTTGTGGTTGCGGCAGAAGAGAAGCATGTAGTGGCATGAGATGAGCAAGTTGCCGCAAAAAGATTCTGTGGTGGTAGAGGAGCTTCTAGCACCGAAAGTGGACACACGATGAAGCAGGATCCTGCAGCAGCAATGAAAAAGAAGTGTGTGGCAGTAGTGGAAGAGAAGCATGTGGCAGCAATAGAAAACCTCAACAACGAGGGTGGGGAAAGAGAGCAAGAGAGGTTTAGGGTCTCAGTCCCTCGCACAATTGTTGGACCATACATTCTTCGGTCATTGTTTATTTGACCATGAAAAATTGTGACCAAAAGGAAATGATGACCATGGCTTCTGTGCTTGACCGTCAGTCTCAATTTTGCTCTGGTCGACCTAATATAGGTATGACTACTGATCCCTAGTCAATGTATCATTATTCTTGATATGCATGTAAATAATACTGATTATGATTCTTTAAAATCATTACAACCAATTAGAGGACAAACTATTATGAAGGAAAACTTATTGAATATTCTTTAGTTTTTATTCTTAGCAGAAAATCGAAATCAATAAATAGAATACAATATAAATATTTTTTACGGTAATTCAAAGTTTCATTGATAGCTCTCTTCAAATATTAACACCATGTTTGCAAAACCATATTTTTTGATGAAAAACGTTCATATTGGGATTTTAACTCAGCTTTAACCATTCCAATCTTAAATAAGACAAATGCCTTACCTAATGATACTGACACAAAACACTCCATCTTCAACAGTCATAAAATTAAGCACAATCAGCAATTTCACATTTGCAGAAATTTCTTCATATATTACCTAACGATGCCTTGTTCTCAAAAAATGCCAAAAAGAGAAATAACCAAAAGATCTAAGTACATGAGTAAAAAAGAAGATATAACTGAAACACCACTTTTGTAATAAGCAGGCCAAAAAGTGCGAAAATAAGTGAGCCCATTTTATGATTACACAATGATTATGCTACAAGATAATATACTAAATAAACACAATTACACAAATTTGGAAAGAAAGAGAGGTTTAAAAATAACCTTGTCACCAAAATGGCTGATTGGTTAACGAAAGGAAACAAGCTGAAGTTCAAGTGAAACTGTGATTCCAAAATAAAGGAATTTATGGTCTTCTTCATTTGTAGTCAAAAACTCAAATTTATCACATCTAGATTGGCTCTTTGGTGAGTACAAAAATACTGAAAGGAAAAGAGCCTCTTATGCAGGATTGGATATACTAGGATTCTTCAGATCAGATATATTTAATTTACCCTCTTCTCCTTTGCCTTCTTACCCTCTATTTCAAGTATAAAGTTCCTTTCACTATTCAAAGAGGGGACATTTTTTGCCCAACTTGAAGCATCCTTATTCTTGAGGAGACAAAAATTTTTAACGAAATAGCATAGCATCTGACACAAGAGGTTATCAATTTATGTTAAACCCGAACATAAGGTATCCAAATGGTGGTTTAATGAGTAATGATGCTATTTTTAATGGATTGTAATGCAAGTATACATTTTTAACGAAAGAGATGAAAAGATAGAAGATAGAGCTCAGGCTCACCTACACTAATTGTCTTGGAAATTTTCCAATTTAAAGATATGCAAGCATAACTTGTCCTTAGTATATATGCAACCTTTATAAGTTCAAAACAAAAGTATTAGAGAAGAATTCTATTCATTCTCTATACATCATTATTCATTACATACCTAAATATTTCATAATAATTTATATCATGCTATATTAGTAACAATGATAAACTCAAAAACTCATAAATCTTTTTCCTTATCATAACTCAAGAATTTTATTTTTCAAGCAAATACTTTTTACCAAGTCAGTAGAATTTACGAATTTTATATATGATACAGTTAATAAAACTAAAAATTAAGTAATGAAGAAAGGTAAAGCATCTTGTCACTCAATAGGGATATGAGAAGCATGAACTTAAAGTACGAGAAGACAGTTTCTATGCTCAGTTGCACATGAAATGAAAGTTGGTGTCTGTTTCTCTCTGGAGAAAGATGTCAGCCAAATATTTGGGACGAACTTTATGATTGAATTATGGTTAAATAGGGAAATTATTTTGAATCGTAATTTTATTGCTTGACTATTGATCCAAGGTTGTGTAATCACAATTTGGCCTAGCGAGATTACTTCTTTTGATCCAAGGCTTAGTGTAATTACAATTTGCCCCCAGCCAGATTACTTATTTTGCAAAGTCTCTTTGAGAGATATGTAAGGCCTTTTAATTAGTTGTTCCAATTCTGCTAATGTATGTCTGTCACTTTTAACTCACACTTGCTAATGTCCCTTTAAACTAGGTCTCACCAACGAATATTTTAATATTTTAATCCAGCTTTTCATTTCGAGTTCTGTTTATTAGTGAATCTCTACTTGATGCAGACCATGAGTCTACACAATCTTCTTGGATGTTCACACTCAAATTAATTTTATCTTAGTTCTAACATGACTGTCAACAACTTTTGTCATGGGACTTTGTTTATGGTGCCAATATTCTCTCAGAATACCAATGACTATTGAAATTGGTTTTTGTTTTTCAATGAAGTGTTGGCACATGAGAACATTCTGTCTCTTCTTCATTGAGTGTCAGCACTCTAATCTCTTTTCTATGATCACCGAATTTATTGTTTTTATTAAAGTGTTGAATATTAGACTTAATCAACCAGAAATTATTTTTCTTCATTTGCGATTCTCATAACCTGCAAGGTAAACAGTTAGTTAGGTTTCACAAAATGTAGTGGCATTTCTAGTTTAATTAAAAAATTACATAATTTTTACTATCATATAAATTTAACATTTGTCTTCCTCATGATGTATGACCACACTTTTGTTGACATTTAACTTGTTCTAATAAACCATCAGGAAACACAACGTTTTTTTTGACCTCCCAATGTGTATGAAAAATTAGAATTCAATTTTATTGATTGAATATGATGAAGTAACTTCATCAAAATTTCTTTAAAATGATACAAAATGATTTATTTTTGGAAAGGGTTATGTTGTCTAGCGAGAGATGGTAATTTTGATTACATAGGTAGTATACTATTCCTGACATTCCAATCAAATCCTAGCATTATAATAGCTTTATTCTTCACCTTGCATATCAAAGTGCTGACACTAATCAGTTCATTATAAACATTCTTGTATTTAAATAGGACAGTATGTAGGAGGAGTGAAAGTTTTCCAGAGCTATTCGTTATGGTTTCACCTGCTGTTCTTAGAAAAAGAAAGAAACAGCTAAAGCTGTTAAAAATTGACGTAAAGTCCTTCCCAGGCACTTAAATGATAAATTATGTATCTTGTATGGCACATGACCTTGGAGTTTCAATGTTAACATTTTGCATAATCATTGATTACATGTGCAATAAGTGTACTGTTAGGAAGTAATGACTCCCCAAAAACATAAAAATAGATGGTTCTTTATTGGAAAGGCATCTGATCACACTTTAGTCATTGAAATAAAATACGTCAAATTTAAATTTCTATCCACACTCAAGACAGAAATTAATTTGAAAGTTCTAATGGTTCAGGTCAATCCTCAAAGATGATTGTCAAATCATGATATCAAATCATATTCTCAAATACTTATTTTTAAGCAAAGAGAATAAAAGGAGATATATGAATATATGGGTCAAATTAAGTTAATTAAAAGCCCGAAGAATCGTAACTCAATGAAGAAGGATATCAAAATTTAAAATCATGCCAAATGTCACTAATTGAAATGAAAAAAATGTTTAAAGTAGGAGAAATAGAGTTCCAGCTTCGAGACAGCGATTGTCAGAATTTTGTGTGTTTGGAAAGAAATTAATATGTCCACAGCCTCGAAGGCTCTCCTTAGATAAATTGAAGTTGGCAATCTCTAGACTTCTTGCAAAGTCTAGAAATCAATGAAATATGTCACTGAATTGTCTCTAGTGGCTGTCACACGATGGAGTGGAAAAATAGCGACTTGTGGCTCTCTAGTAGCTATCACCCAATAGAGATAAGTTGGATAGAGGTGGGGTGCATCTTAAGGGCTTTGTCCTCAAGTCAGCGCAACAAAAAGAGATCCTTTATTACATTTGTATGCTCTCAGGAGGTAGCAACTCATCTTTCAATGGATCGTCCTCTTCCTAGCAATGGCTTCTTCATCGATCAATCGGAAATGAGTTCCTCATCGAATTCGTGATATTTTGTCTAAAATTGTTCACCAATTTCGGCCACGATCCTCCGTGAATCATGTTGACTAAGCTTTTACCGTGATTTTGATGATTTTAGCAGCTTAATCACTCATCGGAAATTATAATTTCTTCATTGGTTGCGTGCCTGTGAAAGAGAGAAATAAAATAAGTATGATAATACCCTTATAATGTGACATCACAAAGATAGTGTCTTCATGACAAATAAGGGGCATTTTGGGCATTATAATCCTATGGGGGTATGTTGTGAGTGTGGGTTTAGTCCCACATTAGTTTTTTGCACACTTTTAAAGTGAGCAAAAGATGGTGCCTTGCTAAGTCTTCATTATTATGAGTTAATAATTTATTGATATGATAGTTTTAGCCTTAACTAATGATAAATAGACTTATTTTTGTGTTAAATCGTGAAAAGTGGTTTCTAATTGGTTAATATGAATTTTTTTTTAATTACATGATTTTAGAATCTTATTTTGTTAAGATATATGGAAAAAAAATTAAGGAAAAAAATAAAAAATTGCCGGCCAACCGGACCCACTAGCGAATCGGAGGCCTAGTCGGGCAGAGCCATAGAGCGGTTAAGGACCGCGAGTCCAAGGCTCAAGTGGCTGGAGACGCGGACTGTGAGCTCAGTGCTCAAGTGGCTAACGTGTGTGTCACTCCCCTTCCACGTCACTGGTGGCCAGCCGAGTGTGGGGCAAGGAGTGGTCGTACACATGTGGGTGAGATATACCTATTGATAGCTGAAGAAGGCGCCACCTTATATTCACATGAAAATCGGTCAGAAAACCGATATGGGACTAAATGCAGCGCTTTAACCTTTCATTGTAAAATTTATAAATGTCAACAATACCCTTCCATGATCATGATAAAAACATCTTTATGACGTCATATCTTAAGGGCATTATCGTACTTATTTCATCTCTCACTCTTTCTGTCTTGCAGATGGGCAACTAGTGCAGAAATCGTGATTTCCAATGAGTGATTAAGCTGCAAAAATCACCATAATATTGGCAAAAACTTAGTCAATGCGATTCACGGAACATCATAACTGAAATTAGTAGATGATTTTGGACAAAACATCGCAATTTTGTCACTAATGAATAAAAAGAAAATTGATGAAAATTTATTTCATATGTTGAAACTTAATTCTCATTTAGTTTATTTTGAAATAAAATCTTGTTGTGTTAAATTTTTGTGATTAACTAAAATATATTTTCTGCAATTTTCCCAAAATTTTTAGGCATTAAAATAAATATAATAAATGAAATAATAAAAAGATAAAATGGGCACACCATTAGTGGGCCAAAGGCACATCACTTAACGGGCCCAATGTAGGCCAAAGGCCACACCATGTCTAGGAGCAGGTCCAAGGGGCACACCACCTCACGACCCATGTAACGGTTTGCAGATCTGATTCATGGGTTTGAGCCGAATAGATCACCTCCAAGGCCTATTGGGAACCGGGTCTCAATCCGGATCATCCCTAAGAGCTGGTAGTTAGGTCCGGTCATTCCTTTAGGAAGTGCATACATTAAATGGCAGAAATTGATGGATATATAGATTGTTACATCTCTCATACTTTCAATATGAGACTAAATGGTGCTTCTAACTTTTTTAGATTGGGTGGTAAAGTAGTGGCTGTGACAAAGATCCGATGATCCTAAAGCCACCACGTCACCGCCCACCATCACACAAAAAGTAGTGCCAAATCTAACAGTAGTCGCCATCAGATCTGACACACCAGCAGAAGCCACGTCTCCATCCACCAACACATGGTTGGGCACTCACACGGATCCCAATAAAGCACATGAAAAGGTAGTGAGAGCTCAAATAGATCTGACGGTGACTAAGAGGCCACGTCATCTCCTTTCTAAGCAAAATGATGGCATGAGAATCTAATAGTCTTCATCGAGCCACACAGCGGAAGACGTGTTGACGAATATTGGTTATTGTCTGGTAAAATAGATAATATCGATTATTCTCTCATGCAGCATAAGGGTATATTTGCAAATATCAATTATTGTCTAGTAAAACAAACAATATCAAGTATTGCCACACGAGAAAAAAGGAAAATTCTAGAAAAATCAGAAAAATATGGCATAAAATAGGAAGTTAAAACAGAAAACATGATTTGTGGATCTAGGGGAACAAAAGGGGGAAGAGGAGAGAGAAAGAAACCCTTTTTTCAAGTTGTTCTTGAGTTGTTCTTGAGGGAAGATAGTTTTTTTTTTCCTTTTTCATACAAAAATAGAGTTCCAAGGAATACATCATTGATTTTTGATTGTTCTCCTCTACCCTTCTCACCTTAAGTCCTTTCCATTGAATTGGATACAAGATTGGGAAGTACTACCCAGAGGTCAACATCAAGCCATGCATTCCAAGGGTTGTAAGTTTGATTTTTAATAGAGTTTTCATTATTTTCTTGTTTGATTTGTGAAATAAATTTATTTTCTTAGCTTTAATCATTTCTCTACCTCTTTCTTTTCCATTTCCATCATTCTAAAGCATATTTCGTTTTAGTAGAAGTCTTAAATTCACATCTACATTTATTTACCATTTTATTTCCCTCATTAATTTGAATATCAAATTCATAATCCATTAAACAAGAGAATAAAAGATTTCTAAATGCTTTCCCTGATGAGATGACCTAACTCACCATTATATTCATTTAATATGATTCTTGGTGAACTTAGTTTTATAAATTATTAAAATTGAATGATGCTTCTAAAAATGACTTAGAGTCACATCAGAAACCGCAGCCTGTTGGACATAGAGGCACAGTGGTGGGCGCAGGGTGAATGTTGACAAGAGCACTGGTGGATAGTGGCACCGGATCCGTGTGCAGAAGTGATGTGGCAAGGGACCCGGCATGAGGTGGTGGCATCGTTGGTCAAGCGGTACCCACCCCTTTGGATTCCCTCTCCCTTTCTCTCTAAGTGAAACTCACAACTCCCTTCTATGCATGGGCTCTCCACCCCTTTATATAGGGGCCCACATGGGCCAAGGGTGGAGGACCACATGAGAGGCCCAAAATGTATATTGGGCTTAATGAGGATGGCCCCAAAAGAAAAGGGGGTGAGGGGAGTAAGGACACCAGCTCCTCCAATTCAGCCCATGCATATGGCCCAAAGGAAGAGGTAATAGGATGGGTGGGGGCCAAAGTGGAGTGGACCGTCCCTTCCTACCATGGACCCAACGTGGGCCCAAGGGGTTGGAAGCCCCTCAAGTGGTGTAGCAGAACTTGGGGTTCCTTGTCCTCATTCGGGCTCCATGATCTGGTTAACAACATGGGCGTGGGGTCTCCTTCGTCGCCTCAGCCTCGTGCTGTGGTGGCAATGAGTCATGTTCGCCACAAACAAGGGGAGAAGAAGATTATTCCGAAATTGATAGGATTGATACTTTTCTTGATAATATATTTTTTCATGATAAACCATCTAATTTATATGCTACAATAACTTGTGAAGAAGAATTTTCTCCTCCTTCCATCCCTTCTCTAACATTAGATCTCAAACCTTTGTCTAAAAGTCTTAAATATATATTTTTTAGGTCCAAAAAATACTAACCCTATCCGTATTGCAGTAAACTTGACTTCTACCCAAGAATCATATTTGATTAATGTTTTATCATCATATATGAATGCTATTGGGTGGAATATTTCTGATATCGAGGGTATAAATCTAGAAACTTGCATGCATATTATTCATTTAGAGGAAGATGTAAGATCTAGGTGTGAGATGCAAAGAAGATTAAATCCAACCATGAAGGATGTTGTTAAGGATGAGATAATTAAATGGTTAAATACTGGTTTTATTTATCCTATTTTTGACAGAAAATGGGGTGAATCCAATTCAGGCTGTACCAAATAAAGGAGGACTCACCATCATTAAGGCTGAAGAGGAAAATGAAATTCAGGTAAGGCTCCCAACCAAATGGCATGTATGTATTGCTTATAGAAAATTAAATGCATGCACTAAAAAAGATCATCTTCCCTTACTAGTTATGGATCAAATTTAAAGAAATTGGCATGTCAAAAATATGTTTTCTTTCTTGATGGCTACTCCAATTATAATCAAATAGCCATCAATCCAAATGATCAAGAGAAGACTACATTTATATGCCCATTTGGTGCTTTTACTTTTACTAGAATACCTTTTGGTTTATGTAATGATATTGTCACATTTCAGTGATGCATTTTATCCATTTTTTTAGAACTGGTTGGAGAATTTTTAAAAGTATTTATGGATGATTTTTCAGTCTTTGGATTCTTTTTTATGATTCCCTTATTAATCTTGAGAAAGTATTAACCAAATGTATTGAATCAAATTTAGTTTTGAGTTTAGGAAAGAGTCATTTCATAGTAAGAGAAGGCATTGTTTTAGGTCATGTGGACATGGCATTGAAGTGGATCAAGCCAAGACTAAGGTAATTAACAATTTACCTCCACCTATTTCTATTAAACAATTGAGATCATTTTTACGACATGCTTGATTT
Organism: Spirodela polyrhiza; assembly: GCA_024713555.1. Classification (NCBI taxonomy): domain Eukaryota; kingdom Viridiplantae; phylum Streptophyta; class Magnoliopsida; order Alismatales; family Araceae; genus Spirodela; species Spirodela polyrhiza. The sequence goes on from CM046532.1 coordinate 6,334,505, forward strand.
TATAGAAAATTCATCAAAGATTTTTCAAATATAGCTAGACCATTAATAAATCTTTTGGCCAAAGATACACCACTTATTTTTGATCAAAAATGTTTAGATGCTTTTGGAGCCCTCAAATTAAAATTGGTGGAAGCATCAATTCTCCAAGCACCTAATTGGAAAGAACCATTTGAAGTGACGGTGTGATGCATCAAATTTTGCCATATGGGTGGTCTTGGGGCAAAAGATAAAGGAAAAATTAGTAGTTATTAGTTATGCTAGCAAGACTTTATCCAATGCACAACATAAATATACAACTACTGAAAAAGAATTGCTTGCAATTATTTTTGCTTTAGAAAAATTCATATCTCATTTAATACTTTCTAAAGTGATTATTTTTATTGATCATGTAGCCTTATATCATTTAATTGCTAAGAATGACTCTAAATCATACCTCATTACGTACAACCTTACTGATTCAAGAGTTTGATTTAGAGATCAAAGATAGAAAAAGGTTTAAAAATCCTATTGCAGACCATCTCTCACGCATTCAACCTTTTGAAAATGATAATTTATTTGACTCATTTCTTGATGAGCAGATCATGAGTATGAAGCATAAGATTATTCCTTGGTATGCTCGCATAGTTAATTATTTAGTGATAGGAAAAATTCTAGAAGGTTGGTCTAAGCAAGAGAAGGATGTGTTCTTCAAGATGGTAAAATTTTTCTTTTGGGATGACCCTTAATTATTTTACTTAGGACATGATCAAACTATTGGAAGATGCATACTAGAAATAGAATATGAAAATATTCTAAACTTATGTCATTCATCTCCTTGCGGTGGACCTTTTTCAGGTAAGAAAACAGCTGCAAAAATATTACAATCTAATTTTTATTAGCCAACTCTTTATAAAGATGCATATAATTTTAGTAAATGTTATCTTCAATACCAAAAGATCACAAATTTATCCTGCAGAGATATGATGCCTTTATAACCTATACTTGTCACAGAGATTTTTGATTTATGGGGTATAGATACCCACACGTACTTGTGATAATAAAGTTGTTATAAAATTCCTTAAGTCTCATATTTTTTCTTCTTTTGACTGTCTATATGCTATTATTAGTGATAATGATTCTCATTTTATTAACTCACACTTTAGAGCTTTATTGAAGAAATATGGAGTTACTCACAAGATTTCTACACCATATCATTCTAAATAAAATGGACATGTGGAAGTTTCTAATAGAGAGATCAAACGAATACTTCAAAAGATAATTTGTGTTGATAGAAAAGATTGGTAATTGAAACTTGATGATACTTTATGGGCTTATAAAACAGCATATAAAACTCTTATTGGCATGTCACCATTTAGATTAATTTTTGAAAAATCATGTCATTTACCCTTGGAATTAGAACATAGAGTATCTTGGGCAATCAAACAATTAAATACTAACTTGCAAGAGGTTGGAAATCATAGACCTCTTCAATTATTTGAATTAGAAGAACTTAGGAATGAGGCTTATGAAAATTCTCATATTTATAAATCTCGTATGAAAGCTTATCATGATAAATATATTTCAAGGAAATCATTTCAGGTATGTCAAGAGGTATGGCTTTTCAATTCAAGATTATGTTTATTTCTTGAAAAATTAAATCAAGATGGGATGGTCCTTACATTGTTGTTGATGTTGCAAATAGTGGAGCTGTAAAAATCAGTGACCCTAGAGATGGATGAAGCTTTATATTCAAAAGTTAAAGGCTCAAATCTTACATAGAACATTATCCACATGAGCCTATATTAGTGGTTAAATTTATACACCTTTGAGCATCATTAGGTCAGGCTGATGACATAAAAAAAAGTCTTAGTTGGGAGGCAACCCAATAATTTTTACTTTTTGTCATTTAATTTTGTCTTTAGATTGATTTCTTTTTAGTTCATAAGATAATTTTCTTTTCTACAATTCTTATCTACTTCAATAAATAAGGTGTCAACTCTCTACTCTTCCATATTTCATCCATCATCTATACCTTTGTTTGACAATTTTCATATCCTTATATTTTAGCTAATGATTCCTCTTTTTATCAAATTTAAAGGACTATTTGGATATCAGAAATAGAAAATTCAAAGAGCTGAAGAATCATCCACGACTATGCAATGAGTTTTTATACTTTCCTTCTTTATACTTCATACTTGATATGAATGCTATGTTGCTCATTTATTTTATTTCTTTTATAATCTCAATAGCATTTTTTATTGGGGGCAATAAAACATCTAAGTTGGGAGTAAGGAGAAAATTTAAAAAAACTCAAAAATATAATTTAGTGTATGAAAATGAGTTTATGAAAAATTATTTATTATTTCTTGCATATTAATGATCAAAATAGTTAAATAAAGAACACATCATGGATTACACTATGGATTAATTTATAGATGAACAAGATGAAGAACTTACAAGTTTTATGTCAAGCAAAAGGTTCAAATATTTCTCTAGGGTGAGTTAAAAATATGGAAGTGAATTAAAGCACACATCTCAAACTCATAGTTATATTTATAATTTTTTTTAATTCTTAGACTTCTCATCTTACTCATTCACCTCTCATGATCTAGTGTGTTTAAACCTTACATGAAAATAAAATTCAGCATGAGATAGAGCTTTCGTCAATTTCTTTGGCAACTAGTATTTATGATAGAGTGAAGTCCCTTGAATTACAAAGGGATACAAAACCTCTTCGAGCAAACAAGCTTGTCCAATTAGGGCAACACATGGAAAGAATATTATAATTACTTACAATAAAAATATGTTAAACTTGAAGAAAGCATAGAGAATATGCTGTGAGACATTAGGGTATCTCTCTCATAGCTAGTATTCAAGTGAAAAAAAGGAAAAAATAAAAAAAGAAAAAGAAAAAAGGTTTCAAAGAGTAGAACCAAAGGAAGGCACAGGAGGTGTGCTATGAGACACCTGGGCATTCCTCTCGTAGCAAGTATTGAGGATAAAACCCCATTAATCATTGCATGATTTTTAAAATTACTTTCCATGTGCCAGAGTCATTTTATATATAGTCATTTATATATAAGATTTGACATATCTTTTATAGTGGAAGGTAACTATCAATGCTATTTCTTGATGAGGTGAATTCTTTTCTTTATTTATGTAGTACAATTATTATTATATATAGAGTATTGAGAAGCATCTTAAGTTCATGAAAATGTTTTGAAGTATATATCTTGGGAAATATGTTGATATTAAAGGTGGTTCACTACCTATGCTTGACATAGATCATATATTCATTAGATAAGGTTACTTCACATTAGCTTTGATATATTATTGTACCATGACTATTTGATGATGTCTCTTAAATTTTTAAACAATTTTTATTTTCATTGCTAAGGGACTAGCAATGATTCAAGTTGGGCGATGTAGTAACTTGTGAAAAATATATGTTAATGTGTTATTAAATTAGGGAGAAAAATGCATATTTGAGAATTATTTCACAAGTTATCATGTTAATTATTTTATTTGTCATTTTAATGAACCTCCTTAAATCTTGATTTAAATTGATATTTTATGAATAAAAAGAAAATTGATGAAAATTTATTTCATATGTTGAAGCTTAATTCTCATTTAGTTTGTTTTTAAATAAAATTTTGTTGTGCCAAAATTTTCATGATTAACTAAAATATATTTTTTGTAATTTTTTTGAATTTTTAGGCATTAAAATAAATATAATAAATAAAATAAAATAAAAAGATAAAATGGGTGCACTATTAGTGGGCCGGAGGCACATTAGTTAACAAGCCCAACATGGGTGAGAGGTCATACCATTCTAGAAGCAGGCCCAAGGGGTGTACTGTGTAAATTGGGTCATAGATTTGGACCTTGGGTTCAAGCCAAATAGACTATTTCTATGGCCTACTAGGAGCTGGGTCTCAATTAGGATCATCCTTAAGAGGTGGTAGTCAAATCTAATCATTCCTTTTGAAGGTGCCTCTAATGACTCATAGCAGTAGCTTAATATATATCACTAATAACCTTCTCCATTTCTGATATAAGACTAAACTTCTTACCTTTTTGAGATCTGACAATAAAGCAATAGTAGCAGCCACCATGTCACTACCCACCATCATACAAAAGGCAGCCATTGATTTGACGGTGTTGATAGTTTTATCTGATGCACAAGAATATGCCACGTCACTGCTCACCATCACACAAAAAGCAGCGATAGATCTAACAACAGCTGCCATCAAATCCAATGCACTAGAATCAGCTATGTTTCCAGCCACCTACATGTAGTCTGGTGCTAACATGGATCCTGATAAAGCACGCAAAAAAGAGTGAGAGCTCAAAAAGATCTGGCAACAATTAAGAGGCCACATCATCCCCTTCAAATCAAAGTGATGGCGCGAGAATCCAACGGTCTTTATCGAGCCATGTAGCAGAGGACATGTTAACAAATATCATTTATCATCTAGTAAAATAGACGATATCGATTATTCGCTCACATGGCCTAATGTTACTTCTGCAAATATTAATTATCATCAAGTAAAATAGACAATATTGATTATTGCCACGTGAGAAAAGGAGAAAATGCTAGAAAAATCATAAAAAAATTGGAAAAATATGGCAAAAAATAGGAAGTTAAAATAGAAAATGGGATTTTTGGATCTAGGGAAAAAAGGAGGAAGAGGAGAGAGAAAGGGCTTTTTTTGAGTTGTTTTTTAGTTGTTCTTGAGAGAAAATAATTGTTTTTCTTTTTCATGCAAAAATAGAGTTCTAAGGAATGCACCATTGATTTTTGACTGTTCTCCTCTACCTTCCTCACCTTAAATCTATTCTATTGAATTGGATGCAAGATTGGGAAGCACTACCCAGAGGTCGACATCAAGCCATGCATTTTAAGGGTTTTGATTTTTAATAGAGTTTTCATTATTTTCTTGTTTGATTTGTAAAATAAATTTATTTTCTTACCTTGAACAATATTTTTACTTGTTTCTTTTCCATTTTCATCATTCTAAAATATATCTCATTTTAATAAAGTTTTAAATTCTCATCTACATTTATTTACCATTTTATTTCCTTCATTGCTGTGAATATCAACTTCATAATCCATTAAATAAGAGAATAAGAAGATTTCTAAAAACTTTCCCCAAGGAGACGACCTAGCTCACCACCAAATTTATTTAATATTATTTTTGTTGAATCTAGTTCTATAAATTATTAAAATTGAATGATGATTTTAATAACAACTTAGGGTCACATCATTGACCCTACATATTCATGTTAGCATAAATTAAATAACTAAACAAGATCAAGACTAATACTCAAATGAGATAATTTTGATGAAATGAATTATAAAATACATTTTATCATTTTTTATATAATCTCATTGTACTTTCATATCAATTAATGTGATATTTCTAATCATTTATAATTGATTAACTTAGATAAATTACACATTATCAGTTTACTATGGTGTATTTGCTACAACTTTTTTCTACTAAAGACTATAAGTATCAATGGACCGAAAAATTTTTAAGAATTACTTATAAACTTTTGGTGGAACGTACTTGCTATAGTTTTGAGTAAAAGTTTGACAACTATAGTAATTGATAAATCTCTTAAATCTCTTAATTATTTACTGCTTTCCCAATGTCAAGAAATTTTCCATAATTTACAAATTTTCTCCAAAATCATAATTTTATGCATAAAAAGTTTTATAATATTAAAATATTATGCATAGTGGGTGAAAATACCATTGTGGAGTCTTTTCAAAGAGACACGAAGACCTAAGATTAATGTTCTAGTATGTGCTCTGAAACAGATCTCATATATTCTCACTTATATCTTTCTAGTAAATTTCGTATGGAATCTGTGACACATTCTATATATAGAGTGATTAGGTTTCTTGCTATGTTTCGATTTGATCTAGATTTAGCATGATCAATTTGTCCTCAAAACAAGCTATATGCTACCTTCTCAAAATCAGAGAGCATAGGGTGACATCATTACATACTAATCTGAGTTTATCCAAGAAAGAATACCTGATAAGACATGAAACAAGTAGGACTCATACTCATGAATGATAAAGGAAAGAGAAAGAAGCAGAAAGTAAAATAATTTTTCTTATTTCTGTAGTTATTCCCTTACATGCATGTCTGAAACCTTGTGGAGTAGTAACTTCCGATTCTAATGAGTCCTGCCCACACTGGGTGAGCATTGGAAATACAAAGGGAGAACTGGTGGTCAACAACATTCCCTATATTGATCAGTTTTTCTCAAAATTTCACGTATCAACAATAATTTTTTATGGGATCTGACGTGAATTAATCGTCGTATAATAAATCACGTAAATTTAAAATTTTTATAAAACTAGAAAGAACTAATTCTTAGAATTTTAAATGTTTATCAAAGTGAATAAATCAATTATAAATCGATAAAAGATTCCAAAAATAGTGAGAAATTTCCAGGTCGATCAAGGGATGTAATATAATACCGGGTAATATTTCAAAATTTTTCTGAAGGAATATGATTTTTTATGAATTTTTTAACTAAATGATAAATATAATCTATTTAAGAAATGCGAAAAGGAAATAAGGCAATGATGTCAGGTGACGTCAGCACCTGAAGAACACGAATCGGGCGGAAACAGAGTTCCGACCTACGATTCTTTCGTAAGCAATTACTGTGAAATTAATAGATCAAATTTAGTTCTCTAAAAGCCCAAAGAATCGTAACTCAAGTACAAAATAATTTGGATGTTGAAATCGTGCCAAAGATTACTAATTTAAGTGAAACTAAAGTTTAAAATAGGAAAAACAGAGTTCCGACTTCGCAGCAGCGATCGCCGGAATTCTGCGTGTTCAGAAAAGAAATCGTGCAATGTCCACGGCCTCGAAGGCTCTCCTTGGACAAAGATGATGTGGGTGATCTCTAGAACTTCTTTCGAAGCCCAAAAATCGGTGGAATGGATCGTTAAATCGTTTCCGGCAGCTGTCACCTGGCGGAACAGAAAAACAGCGACTTGCAGCCCTCCGACGACTGTCACTTGACGGAGGAGTATTCCAACATTTCAAGCTATTCAATCATTCTCTTAACTCAATAATAATCATCCTAATATCCTTTGGTATCAATCAATCTAATTGATTTAATTTTTCCGTGCACATAATATGATGTAAAAATTAGATCTGAAAATTATGCCTCTATTTTAGTTTTGTCAGTTATGTTTTCAGCAACAATCTATTTGTAAAAATAATAAATCAAAACTATCATTTTCATAACAATAATTCTGAATTTCAATAATATATGCCTAGGGGTTTGAAATGTGAGAAAAGGGTCTCTAAAATATCAAGTTTCGTACTATTTTTATAATTTTTTTCTGCTGGTTTTTGACAGTCTGCACTCTGCACTGTTTTCTGTTATTTCTGACAGAACTAGGAAATCAATACTATATTTTTCAAAAAATTGCTCTTATAGATGATGAAAAATTGCCAAAACATGTTTCTGTTCATTCTACAGCATTAAGACTTAATATCTTCATCACCTTACCCCCAACTTAAATTTGACATTGTCCCCAATGACACAAATTACAAAAAATGTAATTTTCAATCAAGTATGCATATAAATAAAATTAAGCACGAAAAATATTGTAATAAAGGATCAAGTTCAGGAACATATAACCTTAGGCTCGCTTTTAATTTTCCACTTCGTCTTACACTCCTCCTCCTGCACTTTTATTCTCTTTTTTTTTTTTTTTGAAAGAAGAAAACAATACAGAAAAATAGATGCTGCGAAATTCAACAAAAGTAAAGCACTAATTTTAAACAGAACCATGGGTTGCCTCCCATGCAGCGCTGAGTTTAATGTCTCCAGCTAGACACATTAATCTCATTCTCAAATTTCTTTTAATAATAAAATCTCTTTTTCTGCAGGGCATTCATGTTCTGTGTAAGGTTTAAGCCTCTGTCCATTTACCTTAAAACTATGATCATTTTTAATATCTCTAATCATTACAGCTCCATAATCATATATTTCTTCCACCACATAAGGTCCTATCCATTTTGATTTCAATTTTCTTGGAAATAGTTTCAATCTAGAATTATATAACCATACTTTTTGTCCAACTTCAAAAATTTTTCTGCTGATGTACCTATCATGAAAGATTTTAGTTTTTTCCTTATAAATTCTATGATTTTCGTAAGCTTCATTCCTTAACTCCTCTAATTCATGTAGCTGAAAAATTCTATGCTCACCAGCTGATTTTTCATCCATACATAATTTTTTTATAGCCCATAATGCTTTATGTTCTATTTCCACAAGAAGATGACATGGTTTCCCAAAAATGAGACGAAATGGAGACATACCTATGGGATTTTTATAAGCTGTTCTATATGCCCATAATGCATCTTGTAATTTCGTGGGCCAATCCTTCCTATCTGGTCTCACTATTTTTCTCAAAATTCTCTGAATTTCTCTATTTGCTACTTCAGCTTGCCCATTTGTTTGAGGATGATATGGAGTGGCTACTCTATAATGTACTCCATTTTTTTTCAATAGTTCTCTAAAATGTCTATTTGTAAAATGTGTTCCTCCATCACTAATGATCACTCTAAGACATCCAAATCTTGAAAAGATATTTTACTGCACAAATTTCATCACGATTTTATGATCATTAGTTCTAGTAGGAATAACTTCCACCCATTTAGACACATAATCAATAGCAAGCAAGATATATTCATATTTTTCAACTGATGGGAATGGCCCCATGAAATTTATACCCCATACATCAAAAATTTCAACTAACATACTACTCATAGGCATTTCATCTCTTTTATTTAAGTTACCTATAGATTGGCATGAAATGCATGTTTTACTAAATTCAATAGCATCTCTAACTATTGTAGGCCAATAAAAACCACATTGAAAAATTTTCGCAGTTGTTTTTCTACCAGATAAAATGTGCTCCACAGTTAGATAAATGGCACATTTTAAGAATGCTATGATATTCTTCTTCAGGAACACATCTCCTAAGAATTTGATCATTACCCAAGTAATATAAATCAGGATCATGCCAAAAATAATTTCTAATCTTAGCAAAGTAATGATTTTTTCTATTCTTTTCCCACTATTCTGGAATTTTTCCAAAAACTAGAAAATTAACAATATGTGCATACCATGGTGATGGTTGATGTTGAGCTCTCATCAATTGCTCATCTGGAAATGCATCTTGTAAAGGTGTTGCATTTGTTCCTATATCACTCAATCTAGAAAGATGGTCAGCAACAACATTTTCAAAACCTTTTTTATCTTTTATTTCCAAATTAAATTCTTGCAACAATAATATCCATCTTAATAAATGTGGCTTTGCATCTTTCTTATTAAGCAAATATTTTAATACTGCATGATCAGTATAAATGATGATTTTAACTCCTAAAATATATGATCTAAATCTTTCTAATGAAAATACTACAGCTAACAACTCTTTTTCAGTTGTGGTATAATTTAATTGAGCATCAGAAATAGTTTTGCTAGCATATGAAATAACTATGGGTTTTGACTCTTTTCTTTGTCCTAAAACAGCTCCTACTGCATAATTTGATGCATCACATATTATTTTAAATAGAAGAGACCAATTAGGAGCTTGTAAAATAGGTGCCTCAGTAAGTAATCATTTTATTTCAGAAAAAGATTCAAAACATTTCTCATCAAAATTAAAAGGCACATCTTTAGATAATAACATGGTGAGAGGTTTAGAAATTTTCGAAAAATCTTGAATAAATTTTCTATAATAACCTGCATGTCCCAAGAAAGATCTAATTTGTTTTACTCAATTTGAGGGTTGCATTTTAGATATTATATAAATTTTTGCTTTATCTACCTCCAAACCTCTTTCACTCACAATATGTCCCAACACAACTCCTTTTCTAACCATAAAATGTGATTTCTCCCAACTCAAAACTAATTTTTTTTTTATACATTTCTTCAGCACATGGTGTAAATGGTTTAGGCATTCATGAAATGATTCACCAAAAACCGAAAAATCGTCCATAAAAATTTCCATGCATTTTCCAGTCATATCAGAAAAAATAGACAGCATACATCTTTGAAATGTAGCTGGAGCATTACATAATCCAAAGGGCATGCGTTTAAAAGCAAAAGTACCAAATAGACAAGTAAAAGTTATTTTTTCTTGATCTGGAGGATTTATATAAATTTGATTATAACCAGAATATCCATCTAAAAAACAAAAGAATCTTTTTCTAGCTAGTTTTTCAAGAATTTGATCAGTAAATGGTAGAGGAAAATGATCTTTTCTAGTTACTAAATTTAATTTTCTGTAATCAATACAAACCCTCCAACCAGTGGTTAATCTTGTTTGTATTTCCTCCCCATTTTCATTTTTTATAAGCATGATTCCTGATTTCTTTGGTACCACTTGTGTAGGACTAACCCATTTACTATCTGAAATAGGATAAATAATATTAGCAGGCAACCATTTTAAAATTTCCTTTTTTACCACTTCCATCATGTTAGGATTTAATCTTCTTTGTGGTTCTCTACTTGGTTTAACTCCTTCCTCTAAATATATATTATGCATACACACATTCATATCAATGCCTCTAAGATCATCCATTTTCCACCCAATAGCTTTCTTATTTTTTCGAATTACTTCTATTAATTCTTCCTCTTGCTCATTATTCAAATCAGCTACAATAATGACAGAGAATGAGTTATTTTCCTCCAAAAATGCATATTTTAAATTAGAGGGAAGAGGTTTTAGCTCTAAATTCGTGTGATCTTTTTCCTTCTTCTCTCCTAAATTGATGTTTTCGATTTCTTTTAATTCTTCCATCACACAATCATCAATAATATCTGGACCATCATAATTATCTAAAAATTCTATGGTATGACAATCATACACTTGAGATTTCTTAAGATCATTTGATACCTCAAAGATTTTAATTTCTACTGATTGATCTCCAGATGAAATTTTTGCAATACCTGTGGGGAAATCAATATTTATCTTTGCTATATGCAAAAATGGTCTTCCTAAGATGATTGGGGTGTCATAAAACTGTCTATTAAAATCCATTTCTAGCACTACAAAATCAGCTAGAAATTTACATCCTTTCACTGTTACTATCACATTTTCTAAAATTCCTTTACGATTTTTAATTGATCTATCAACAAATTGTAATGTGAAAGTAGATGGTTTAAGGTCAGAAATATTAAATTTATCACAAATACTTGCAGGCAATAAATTAATACTAGCACCGATATCAAGTAATACATTTTGAAAAATAAATCCACCAATATCACACGAAATTAAAGGAGCACCAATATCTTTTGATTTAATAATAAAGCACTAGCATGCATAGATAATTTTTCTACTCTAGGTGCTCTTTTTGGTGTACACATTTCTTTTAAAACTCTAGCATATCCAGGAATATGTTCAATTGTAGTAAGTAAAGGAAGACTAATTTGCACATCTTGTAAAATTTTCTTTATTTCTTCATTATATTCCTTTTTCTTTCTTTGTCTAGGTTCTAGAGCTTTAGGAAATGGAATTTTCGTTCTTTCTTTCAAATTTTCGTTGATAGAATCTAAAAGTTCTTCATTTTCTTCTTCTTGATTTTGTTTTAGACTGTCCACCTTTTCCTCTTCTTCTATTGTTTGGGGATAAGGATTAGGTAAAATTTTTCCACTCCTTAATGCATTTATTGTCCTAACATTATCATTTTGTGGGTTTTTTCCTAGATTCATGTTACTAGACTCTCCTTGCTAAAATCCAACAGTTGGGCATTTTCCTGGATTTTCTATGATTTGATTAGGTAGTTGTCCCTCTTCTCTCCTATTCTCAAGAGCCTCTATAATTTGTTTTTGTTGCAACATCATTTGATTCATAGTTTGCTGCATCATTTGACTCATTTGCTGCATCATTTCCATAACATTAGGTTGAGTATGAGAGGGCTGAATTTTCTGAAATCTGTTTTCTTGTTTTGGACGAAATTCAGAATTTAAATTGGGTCTAAGTGCTTCTAAATTTTGAATATTATTTGGGTCTCTCCATGAAAAGTTATTCCTCATATTATGATTATAAGAATTAGGAAAAGACTCCCTATTTCTATTAAAATTGTGGGTTACTTGTACTTGTTCTTGCATAGGCTGAAATGATTGATCTAAATTATAACATTGAAATTCGGAATGCTCATTTTCACCATGCATAGGATATGAATTATTTGAACTAAATGGAGGATTAGGAAGCTTCTGAAAATTCTCAATAAATACATTAAGTTTATCTAACTTTTTATTAATTTGATTAACCTCATTTCTTAGATTAGATTCATCTTGATGATGGAATTCATACATTCCTCTCCTCTTATCCCTATCATATAACTCAAAAGAGGCTTGATCTCTCGAATTTTCATAAAGGCTATAAATCTCATCAGGGGTCTTCTCCATAAATGCTCCTCCACATATAGAATCAACCATATTCCTATGTTATTCTAGTAATCAATCATAAAAAATTCTATTGAGCTGCCACTTAGGTATAGCATGATGAGGACATTTTCTAAGTAAATCTTTGAATTTTTCCCATGTTTCATGCAAAGTTTCTCTTGGCCTTTGAGCAAAACTCCATATATGTTTTCTCATGTTTTGAGTTTTTCCTAAAGGGTAAAATTTTCGAAGAAAAGCTTGTTCTATATCTTTTCAACTAGTTAATTCTTTATCTAAGGTAGATAGCCAATAACTAGCCTTGTCCCTAAGTGTATGAGAAAATAATTTCATCTTAATAATTTCTGGTGTAACTTGAGGGAGATTAACTAAATCACATATCATATGAAATTTTTCTAAATGCTGATGAGGCTCTTCTAAAGGTAATCCATGAAAATTAGGAAGCATTTGGAAAATTCCTGGATTTATTTCAAATTTAACAGTGGGTGCCAATGGAACTCTAATATTAGATGCTCTTTGAAATGAATCTGGGATATAATGATTTTTCATGGCCATAGGATTGTTCTCAATTTGACCTGTGCTACCTTCAGGATCCATCGAAATTAATTTTTCTTTAGAATTTTTAGTTTTAGGCAAAATAATGAGAGGATTCTATAGCCTTGGATGTAAGGATCTTCTACCATGCATAAAAATAAATAAATTCGAGGCAAAAATTTAATAACCGTTACCCTCCTTTAGTTTGCTCCTATCCTTGCTCTGCTGCTCTTCGTGCTACTCTCTTTTTATTTTTCTGTAAGACAAAAATAAAAACAAGAGTTATATTTTTTTATATTCTAAAAGAAAAACAAAAAATTACCAAATATCATGTCATACATCCCCGGCAACGGCGCCAAAATTTGACGTGAATTAATCGTTGTATAATAAATCACGCAAATTTAAAATTTTTATAAAACTAAAAAGGACCAATTCTTGGAATTTTAAATGTTTATCAGAGTGAATAAATCAATTATAAATTGATAAAAGATTCCAAAAATAGTGGGAAATTTCCAGGTCAATCATAGGGATGTAATATAATATTGGGTAATATTTCAGAATTTTCTTGAAGGAATATGATTTTTTATGAATTTTTTAACGAAATGATAAATATAATCTATTTAATAAATACGAAAACGAAATAAGTCAATGACGTTAGGTGACGTCAGCGCCTGAAGAACACGAATCAGGCAGAAACAGAGTTCCGACCTATGATTCTTTCGTAAGCGATTACTGTGAAATTAATAGATCAAATTTAGTTTTGTAAAAGCCCGAAGAATCGTAACTCAAGTACGAAATAATTTGGATGTTGAAATCGTGCCAAAGATTACTAATTTAAGTGAAATTAAAGTTTAAAATAGGAAAAACAGAGTTCTGACTTCGTGGCGGCGATCGCGAGAATTCTGGGTGTTCAGAAAAGAAATCGTGCAATGTCTATGGCCTCGAAGGCTTTCTTTGGACAAAGACGATGTGAGTGATCTCTAGAACTTCTTTCGAAGCCCAAAAATCAGTGGAATGGATCGCCAAATCGTTTCCGGAAGCTGTCACCCGGCGGAACAGAAAAATGGCGACTTACAGCCCTCTGGCGACTGTCACTCGACAGAGGTGTGCTGGATGGAGGTGGGGCGCGTCTTAGGGGCTTCGTCCTCAAGTCAACGCAGTGAGAGGAGGCCCTTTATCGCATCTGATATGCTCTCAGGAGGTGGCAACTCGTCTCTCGGCGGATTGTCCTCTTTTCGGCGACGGCTTGTTCGTCAATCAAGCGGAGATGATTTTTTCGTTGAGTTCGCGATGTTTTGTCTAGAATCCTACACCAATTTCGGCCACGATGCTCCGCGAATCGCATTGACTAAGTTTGCTGAATTTTTGGTGATTTTTGCAGCTTAATTGCTCTCCGGAAATCGCGATATCTTTGCCGGTTGTCCGCCTGTGAGAGAGAGAAAGAGGGAGAGATGAAATAAGTACTAACATGCCCTCAAGCTATGACGTCATAAGGATCATTTTATATCGGTCATTGAGGGGCATTTATGTCATTTATAACATATGCGGGAAAAAGTAAGGCACACGGTTTAGTCCTACATCGGTTTTTTGGGTGAGTTTCACGTGCATATATTATGGGCGATTCTTTACCCATCAATAGGTACAAATCACCTGCGTGTGTACGAACACTCCTTGCCCCACGCCCGGCTGGCCACCGGTGACGTGGAAGGGGAGTGACACACACGTCAGCCGCTTGAGCGCCTAGCTTGTGGTCCGCTTTGCCAGCTGCTTGAGCCTCGAGCTTGCGGTCTGGTCCTTAGCCGCTTGAGCCTTGAGCTCGCGGTCCTTAGCCGCCTAGTGGCTCTGCCCGACTAGGCCTCCGACCCGCTAGCGGGCTCGGTTGGCCGGCGGATATTTTGCTCTTTTCATAAATATATTTTTTTTTCATTTCTCTCAACAAAATAAAATTATAAAATCATGTAATTAAGCAAAAATTCATATTAATCAACTAGAAACCACTTCTCACGATTTAACACAAAAATAAGTCTATTTATCATGAGTTAAGACTAAAAACATCATCTTACTAAATTATTAACTCATGATATTGAAGACTTATCAGTTACCCTTGATCCAGCTGCCGTTCGCCCATACCACCAGAAGAAATGCCCCACAATAAAAGGTTTCCTTTAGTATTAACTTTCTATTATTTCGTGTAGAGAGGCCTATAAATCGGCCCTCAAACCTCTAGTTTGACAATGAATTAGATGGAGAGTTTTTTCCTTACATGATCGTGAGATCCCGTCGCCCTGGCTTGGGTTGGTCGGAGGACCCTGCCACTCCTAGTCTGGAGTACCCTTCCCCCTCCCTTCTTTCTTCTATCGCCACCAATTTCCACTCCCAGCACCACCGATACCACATCACCTGCCTTCGTCACCATCATCACCTCCCTTCCGCCGCTGCTGCCTGCCCCTTGTCTTCCCCACCACCGGCCGCCCTCCAGCAACAGTCATTGCCTGCTTCTGCCTCCTCTTCATGGCCTTTCATTGCCAATCTTGTCGACCACTGCCGATCTCTACCGTTCGCTGCTGACTCTATCCCCGCCTTCCGTCATCACCGCCTACCTCTGTCGACCACCGCCGACCTCTGCCGTTTGCCACCGTCTCCCGTCCCCACCTTCCGCCGTCGCTGCCTTCCCCCCATATCCCTCTCACCCTACCACAGGTATCACCACATTTATAGCTAGGGTTACTTTTTCGTGGGCCTGAAACCCTAGCCCACCTCAGCCGGCCCACAGCCACTATTTCTGTTGAGCCAACTACGCCCAAATCTGTGGGCGTGAAGCACGTGGCCACCCCGGTCAAGCTTTCCCGCCCCAGCTGTGAGCCACCACGACCAACAGTCTAGTCTATGTGGTCAATAGTCAACAGTCAACATGGTCAACAGTCAACAAATTGCATGCCAGTCAACGGTCAACTTTAAGAGTCAGCAACTCTACCAAGGCTCAAGTATAATTTCTAAACTTCTCTATCAGTTACCCAGTCAATTGTTTTTTTAATATATTCTCTTGCCATAGTCGCCTGAGAGAACCATAAGATAGCCACCTTCTATATTCAGTTGATCATTCCCCATGATAAAACTTTTTCTGATCTGTTAAATTTAGGTACCCAAGTTAGTGGATTTCTTAAACCACTTGGTCCTTCGTTTTATTATTGCGGGAGATTTTGAACCATAACGATGTTTCTTTTTTGATAAAACTCTCACAAGTCGTTAGTGTCCTATCCTTCTAATTTTACCCCCGCATCACAGAGAGAGAGATAGAGAGACAGAGAGAGAGAGGAGGTGATGCTTAGGAAGCATGAGGGAGTGGGAGGAATGAGAGAAAATGTTCTGCTACACAGATAGGGGAATGAGGAAATAGGGTATCTTTGAGGAGAGGGAGAGATAAACAAATGATAGATTAATAGATAGAGGAGGGAGAACTAAGATGCTTACGAATGTTGAAAGAGGAAAAGATGGAGAGAACAGAAGGTTATTTAAATGCTTGCCTTTTGTAACAAATGTTAGGTTTTTGTCAGGTACGAATTCATTAACTATGTAATCCTATGTAAGTGGTATGATAATTTCTAGCAATCAACATATTCTCAGGGACAAGCTTGACTGAAAACACGGTGATTATAATAAGAGGTCTGGTTTAGAAGGATCCAAATGATATAACCCAATATTTTTTCCAAATCTAATTTTCAACCTGCATCAAAACATGATCCAGGAGTTGTTTCCTCTTCTGGCCATGGTTGGGATCTAATGAGTTATTTTCCCTTTCAGTTATTCATGTGAAACATTCTCAAATATTAACTTCAATCATTTATCGTTCAGTTCTTTGATATTTACGACATCCCTTAGAGTTGGCCTCATACCATTTTTCAAACCCTTCACGTTTAGATTTCCCTCCCAAGTCCTTAGGCACTAAGAAATCTCCTTCTTGTACTAGTTGGCCGGTTTCTTAGGGAGCAGTTCTCTATACACTTAATATTTACTCTATCCCTTGGAGAGAAAGGAAAGCCACAAAATCTGATTTCGATGTTTTGACCTCTAGCAGTTGGTCTCTACATTAAGAAATGGAAATATTCTGAACTATTTCTTTGAATAGCTAATGGGTGAGATCAAATATGGGAAAAGAAATTTATTTTGTCAGTAAAATACAAATGGCAACCACCTTACTTAGTCATATACTACATGTTACAAATCATCCACATATAAAATGCCTTCCGAGTTGACGTGATATATGTCTTGATATTGTTCCCATATGAATAACATGATTCCTTCACAGTACATACTGTATAAAGGGCCTCCACCACCACTCCGAAATTAACAGTTAAAGAGGGATCTCTTTTCCATCCTTGAGTTCTTCCCATCTCCATCGCTGCTGATTATCTACTTGATCTCTAGAAATGTAGTACATGCATCCTTCATGGGCACCCTTATCGACCACGTCACCCTAGGGTTCAGGTTCCTCATCATCAGACTGTGGCAACTATTTAACCACATCAAGCTCCACTGCTAGCACCCCAAGTCCTACTGCCTACTAATGAGCATTTGCCATTGGATTTAAATACTCATAATCTAATAATATTTATAACTGAAACTTAATGAAAAATTAGTAAAGCAATGAGTCTCAGGTCGAACACAGGGAGTAAGAATAACCTGTCATGGAATTAATTTTGATTTTATTATTCTAGTGATTCTATAATTTTTTTAGAATTTTAATGAATTAAATAATAGAAACTAATATTTAATAAATAGTGAAGAGAAAAAGAGAGATAGACGTGGGATTTAGAAGGGATTAGAGGAAGAAATTTTTGAGAGATAGATGTGGGATTTCGAAGGGACTTTTGGAGGAATTTTTGGGAGATAGAAATGGGGTTAAGAAGGGATTTTAGACGAATTTTTAGGTGGAGGAGAGGAGGGAGAAAAGAAAATAGACGATAATTAGGAGAGAGAAAATCATGGTCAACACATCTCACACTTGCGTTGACTACAATTTCTAGAAGAATATGCAAGAGGGAATTCATGAAAAAGATGTGAAATCACATTGGAAAATGCCCAAATCAGTTTCGCACTAATTAATAAGGAGTAAACAGTTAAAATGTAACCATGAAATCAACAAACCATTGATTAATTGGAGAGAAATCACCAAAAAATTGCTAGAAAATCATTATGCTCAATGGAGAAACGACAAAGAATTTCAGATGGGTTTCTCAATTGAAATCGATGGAAAACAATTCAAAATCACTCCTTGAGTGATTCACGATGAGTTTCGGAAGGTTTGAGATAGAAAGAAACCCTTTTGATAAAGTGAAACATGTATTCTTCCAATTAATTTCGGCGAATGTCCATTAATTTATCATGTGTGACAAAAACTAAATAAAACGGGAAATAAATCTAAAACTAGTGCTGTCCTTCGATGGTCCACCTCTGGAACAGCAAGAGACACCAGTGCGACGGCTTTGTATCATCCGGTCATGTCGCACCACACTAGAAGGTGCATGAATATCATCCGGCATTTCTATGCTGCTTGCCAAAAGGATTCCGTTGAGAGAAGGGTTTGATGCCGTTGCCACCACCGTCTCGGGTAAAGGAGAAGACTTTTGGCCACCCGCTGGAGGCTCTGGGTGCAGCCTAGGGAGTAAGGAGGAGGGTTTGCCGGTCGCCGAAGGGTCTAACTCCAAAGACAAGGGGGAAGACAGAATGATTGTCACCGGCAAACCTCCACCCTTTTTATTTCGTCAGCAATAATTAATAATCTCATTTGTATCCAACAATGATAGATAATTGTTGATATGCCCCTCCATGACTTAAGTACACTGGTTACGCGGCATGCTCACCACCTTTTGATCGGTGTACTCAGGGGGTATATGGCGCATCCTAAAAAATCACAGAATATTAGTGTGATATGAGTATCGATCAGCCACCAGATTGCCACTAGAAAAGGGTGACGTGGCATGTTCAAGGGCGTCTGATCAAGCGGAAATTATATAACTATGCCTAATAATAGATATCTATATATTTATTTCAGAAAATAGTAAGTAATTCATTTTAATCTGAATTAAATCATAATAATTAACTAAAATTCACAAAAAAATATGAAAATGCTTAAAAACATTTTATTCAATAATTATAATTTATTTTCATGAAATTAAGGGAATATTTTATTATTTTAACTCACATTACATCTAAAAAATGAGATATTATCACCTGCCCATCTTGTTTCCAGCCCTGAGGATGAGACATCTCAAGCTCTAGCTCATCATGATGGGCAGCTGGACCTCCATACTAATGGAGCTCTTTATCGGCCCCTCCTAGCATCAGCCACTCGATCCCTCTGACTGGACTATCCCCTCCAACCATCTCTACAATTTCGAGCACACCATGATCTCCTTTACCATCTTCACTTACCCTGCGATTGCGCTGTACTTCGATCAGGTGCGACTGAGAGCTGGTGGGATGCTCTCCTTTCTGCATGATGCATTGGCCTTCACCGTTGAGCTGCTTCTTTTCTATCTTCACTCCACATACCACGTTGGTGTGGAATGGCAGTATCATTAGCTGCCACAAGTAGTCATCTCCGTATCTCTGATCAGAACAGTCATGGGGATCGGGTTCCCAACCAGTTTCGCAGTGGGTTTCATGAGATCTCTTAGTGCCATCTTCCTGGGTTTCTAGTTCAACATGTTAGGTATTATGCTTTATACTCCAAGCTTCATCCCCAAGGGCTGCTCCCTGCAGTCAGATGACGGCCAGCTCATTGTTCCCTGCGACAACCACCTCGCACTCCATCACGCGAAGGCATTGGTGAATCTCCAATTCGCATGGGCTCTCATCGTCATTGTCGGTTTTTCGATGTGGTTCTACTTTTACCTAGCGAAGAAGTACCCCGAGGTACCCGAGTACAAGTACCTGGCTGCTAAGGGTGATCAGGAGGACTATTTTTTGGGAGTCACCAAAGAAGATGGGGTTGGAAGATAAGCCAGACATTTTCCTGGATGTGGGTAAGTTGTTCAAGCCAAAGGACTTGGAAAGGTAATCAAGCGAAGGGATTCTAGACACTGCCTTATATGTTTCCTTAAAATATTAATAATTATGTAAATTTTACTACTATATCTATAACCATTATCCATTACACACCGGTGATCACAATGTGTCATCTATGAATTTCTCATAAATGTTGGCAAGGAAATCGGAGCAAGAAGATTATAAGCATTGGTATTACTTGGCCTTTATTAGACAAAGCCTGCCTTCATGTTGAATGACTGGCAAATGATCTCTTGATGAAAAGAATTGAATGTGGCCGTGCGAAATCAATGTTCATGTGATGTAGGACGAATGTGATTGGCACGATTATGATATGTTAAAAATGCAATGGATAACTAACAAGCCACAAAATCCAAATCGTTCTTTAAAGCTGGCTATGTGACTGCGAGAAGACCATTCCATTCCTCAGACGAGGGCTAGAGGATCATCTCAAATCGTTGTGATAAATCAAAGCTCTACGTTTCAAATCTCAGTCGGCCACCAAATAAGGAAATCACAGCCCACATAGCTGATCACGAGCCCACACGACTAAACCCCATGGCGGTGGAAACACAAATGAGGAAAAATGGGATGAAATCAATGTACACATTCACTAGAGAGGGTTAAGAGTGGACCTTGGGTGTTTGAACACTGAGGAGTAGACGACGAAGATAATTTGGAGAAGAGCGAACCTGACGCAAATCCAACTGCACAGTCAGTTGGTGGGGGGTCAAGGGGGAAGCTGCCCCCTTGCGGGGTTCAGGGCTGCGCCCCAAAACCAAATCCGGCAGACAATAGGAGAAGGGCACGCAGTGTATGTGCAGTAGCCGTCCAAGGTCAAAGACTGTTGTGGAAGGTGAAGGGCCCAAGCAGGTCCGCTACATGTGGGATTCCCCAGTCGTGACAGGACAGGAGGAATCACACAGATGCTCCGGTCTCTATGTGCGGGATGCTCCGATTGTGACAGGATGGGAGGAATCATGCACACGCCCACAGAGAGGAGTTCATCACATGCAGATGGCAGTCTGGCGGGAACCATCTCATGTCAACAGATGCTTGACGCTGACGTGGAGGACATCCATGACTGTGGGACGTTCCATCATGCGATGAGAAGAATAGGTTGTGCAGATGCGCGCAGAAGGGAGTCTGCCGTGCGTGATCAACGATCTGATGGGAGACCGTCAGCACAAAGATGAGCGTGTGAGGGATGGCAGAGGAATCGTCCGTTGGTAGAGAGGTATGGTTGACCTTAGGGCAAGGTGGGACCCATGCAACGGCAGCAGCTATAGGCAGCGGTGGTCTCACAAATCCCCTAGGGCATGATCTTAGAAAAAATACATTTCTTAATCCAAGATTAGCCACCGGTTCATAGAAATCTTAAGCCTATTTATAGGCCTTGGAGGGAAAAGAGGATTACAATAAAATCAAGCAAAATGAGTGAAAATAAAACCTAATAATAAAGGAAATTCGGATCCCTCAGTTGGGTCCGACGGTGATGACATGGGATGGCTTCAGATGACGTGGCATCCTCTGACATCGTTGCCTTCATCGGTGGAGCTTGGGTACATGCTCCACCATCATGTGTCACAACATGGAGTGTATTTCAACCTAATTAAGGCTCTGATGTATATCAGACTTCTACATCCCTTTGCAAAATTGGGGATTGGATAATGTAACCTTTCTATGTCAAATAATCAAGATGAAAAATGATGTACTGGATCATGAGCAGACGTTCTAAGAGGGTTTCTCTACAAAGGTTATTTGTCATACAGATGATGACCTGCTATTATTCAGGTCACATTTCAGAAACACAGGAACTTTAAAGGGTATGATTCGAGGAGTCTGAAAACATTTAACATGGAATGAGTAGAGCGGTTTAAGAGTGGATGCTGAATTAATTCAACTACCCAAAAGTATTAAAAAATCAGAAGTCTCAGAATCAGCTTCATTTTCCTGTGTGCTAGGAGTGATGATCTATCAGGTTTCTGCTTCTGCTCAGAAGCCAAGAAACAAACTTCAAGACTCAGATCCGAAAAACTAATAGTAAGGTTTCAGATCATGCAGAACTTAGTAAGGTTAACTAGAATCTCAATGTATACTGTTGGAGTTTATTCTAGTAATGGGGGTCCAAGAATCTGAAAAGCATCTTTAACTGATGAATGCATTTAACGGATAGGACACCAATGGTGACTGAAGTTTACATTGTTGAGCACCTTTGATGATCAATGTGACCAAGGGAATGAAGCCCAATTGATCCGCATGACCCGAACTAAGGAGAAAGTGAGATGAATCAGCGCACAATAACAGCGGGACACTAGGATTTTATACATTGTTCACAGATTATCCTCCCACATCCACAGGCAATGGCAACAGTATGCTTCACCAGCTGTAGAAAATTTCCAAGGCTTTCACCTCCAGCAACGTGGAATTCTGTCTACTATCCTCTCTTTGGTACAGAGGAACAAGCAGTGACTCTCAACACCAACCGACAGGATAGGTGGTGGTCCCCCTCCGCCCACAGAGGCTGCGTCATTCCTTATCGGTCAGCAGGAGACATGGAGGCATCTTTCTTCCACAGGCACCAAGGCAGACGATGGTTTCCTTACTCCCCAACAAATCAGGGGGCATCAGCGGCAGCATTCTTCCTTCACCAATAGGGCAGTCCAAAGCAGTGGACGCTCTCTTCCTCCACCAACAAGGCTGGCAGCTGGGGCAGCACCTCTCTCCCTCCTAAATTTGCAGTGCCATCATGCTCCTAAAAGCCTTCACGAGGCCCAGTTGAAGGCAAGAATCCTCACGAACAGGAAGAAGAGAACTAAAGATTTCAAACAAACATAACGACCTTCCCAAATAAGTGGCACAAGGGACCCTACTATCCTAAAAATAGCTCAAAGAATAGGGTAGAGAAAATAAAGAAAAAATTAAAGCAGTGAAGATTCCATCTTCTTGATCTGTCACTTGATAACTTGTGAAATTTATATGTTAATCTATTATTAAATCAGGAAAAGTAATACATATTTCAGAAGTACTTCAGTTATCATGTTAATTATTTTATTTATCATTTAAATGAACCTCTCTAAATCTTCATTAAAATTGATATTTTATGAATAAAAAAAGTTGATGAGTATTTATTTCATATCTTGAGGCTTAATTCTCATTTTTTCTATTTTTAAATAAAATCTTATTATGCTATATTTTTATGATTAATTGAAATATATTTTTCTATAATTTTTATAAAATTTATAGGCATTAAAATAAATGGAAATGGGTAAAAAATGACTATTGAGCACACCATTAGTAGGCTAAAGGCACAATGCTTAACAAACCCGATGTGGGCCAAAGGCCACACTATGTCTAGGAGCAGGCCCAAGGGACACACTGCCTCACAACTCATGTAAACCAAATTGAGAATCATGGGAGTTGGGTTCAGGCTACATAGGCTCATCTCTACAGCCTATTGGGAGCTGAGGGTGGGACTCAGATCAACCTTGGGAGCTACGGTTGGAATCTGCATCCTTTTTTTTAAAGATGCCTTTGAAAATAGATAGTGTGTCATTATTATATAGTAGAGAGATCTCATAATATTTTTAATGCAGGACTAAAAGGGGCTTCTCCCTTCCTTTCCAAATCCAACAACAGCACGACAGTAGTATCCAAATCTGATGTACCCAGCAATGCCATGTCGTGGCCACCATCGTACAAAAAAGTAAATCTAGATCTAACACTGGCTGTTACCATGTTTGAGAATCTAGGTGATGCTACATCACAGCCCACCATCACATGGAAAGTAGCCACCAATCATATGGCGACTATAGTGGAATCTGACAAACAAGAATGTGCATGTCATAGCCACTATTGTACAAAAAGTAGTGCCTAATCCAATGGCGGCGGCTATTAGATCCAATGCACTAGAAAGGGACATGTCATTGTTGATGTCCTTGGGCATGAGTTTTGATATTACAGTTAATGAGAAAATATAGTATTAAGATTTTATTTTATCCACAAGATTATTATGAATGTTTGATACAGTTTATGTATTAAATCTAATATTTATCTTGTGATATTATGCTTAGCTTATTAATCAAAGTGATGTTGGATCGGTAATCTACCCTAGGGTGAAGCGGGGAGATGCATTGCTATGTGGGGAAGAGGTTTTAATACGTGATGAATGAGGGTAGGCAAGCAGGGGGCTGATGACAACAACGCTTGCGGATGCTTGTCGGCATTGACAAGGTGTGGGGGTAGGGTGACCTTCCCGTCCACGTCTGTCAAGAGAAACCCTGATGCCGTCGGCACGGTCACTTCAGCCAGAGCTCTCTGGCCAATGCAGTAGGGCATGTTTGTGCATGGGCTAGGATTGCACCCAGGGTGGAACCCAACCCATCCCACCTAGCTAGGCCCGCTGGCAGGGAGCAGGAGCGGAAGGCACTGCACGAGGTAAAGACCGACTGATAGGGGGAAGAGGGCTAACCTGCACAAGGTAAAGACCGGCTGGTCATGGCTGGGCAGAGGTTCCTCATACAGGTGCAAGGTTGATGGCAGTGAGAGTGGCGTGAACCCGGCAGACGAGGATCTTCACAGCAGCATGGCCGATGCTTCCTTGTAGGCAGAGGGCAGTCCCTCACGAAGTATTCAGCATGCTCGGAGGCATGTGAGCGGGTGTTAAGGGAGGGGCTGACAGCAGCACCTGAGGAACTGCTGACAGGCTGGCTGTGGGGGTGGTGATACTGCTGGACAATCCAAGGCACCTAGCCAAGGTCCTGACAAGATCCTGCGGGGGACTCATGAGTAGTCACGGTGACACACAGACTAGCTCATAGGGCTCACAAGCGTGACAGCCACTGCCCATAGGGTGTGGATGTGCGATGTCGGGCGCAGGATGAGCATTGATAAGGGCACCAGTGGACAGTGGCACCAGATCTGTTTGTGACAGTAATGCAACGAGTGACTAGGTACGAGGCAGTGGATGTTGATGCCCTTAGGTAGAGATTTTGATATTACAAAATATATGAGAAAATATAAAATGATTGATATAGCTCACAAGATTATGATTTATAGATTTCATTACTCATCTTGTGACATTATGACTAATCTTGAGATTAAGAAAAATGATGAAGAGGTGAACTGTCACACATGGATAAATATTTGCTAGAAAATAAATATTTAATAGGTAAATGATGATTATATTTTTAATTTATATATCCATTTTTATTTAACTATTTAAGTGCAGCTATTATTTAATAGTCACGTGCATCATTAAAAGAAAAAGAAAAAGGTTCGAAATATCAAAAGAGCTCTCATGAGTCTCGAACTGGAAATTTGGATAGTGACATGTCAACTGCTTACATGGAGAAAAAGACTAACTTAAAGTTTGAATCTGAAAACTAAGTCAACAAGAAATTGTTTGTTTATGAGAGAAGAATCTTAGGTTAAAATTTCAAATTGAACAAACTAGAGAATAGAAAGATATTGAATTTGCAATGGTCAGAGGTGGTTGCTGCACATTCTGGAAAATGGTAAGTATTCAAATTGACCTTCCGACTTTATCTCTCGAGCAAATCACGGAAATCCATTGGAGGACGACGCCTACAAGTAGAAGAAGAAAAGAAGATTAAAAACAATGATTCTATTTTGATCTACAATGAGCTATCTCTCTCACAATCAAGATTTGTCACTGTTGAGCATCAACTGTGAGCAGATTGCTTCATACTTCTTTAATCAACGATTGGTGATCAAAAAAGAGCTTAAATCTCTCAAGGAGGCTCTCCATCAGGCCCTAAGATAACTGGGTGGTGAGTGGAGAGTGAGTTTGGGCAAAGACACGTGGTGCACTAAGCCCTGTTTGACTTAGAAGGGGTTAGATCTCTACGGAGGTTGAACTTGAGGTATTGGGCAGCTAATCCCGTTAAAATCAGTGTGTATTTCCGAGGAAAATAGCAGAATACTAGTAGGAAAGATCCTTTGGGACTGGAAGTAGCCAAGTGAGAGGTGTTTGATTATTTTCTGTCGTTGCTAAAAAATTCAGTAAATTTAAAATTTATAAATTCTGGAAAATAAGGCAATTCTTAATAAAGCAATATTTTTAGTGGATTTTCTAAGTCGTCATAGGGAAGATGAAGTACTATTAATTATTTATGATTTTTATTTGATATATTATATTTTTTTAATTATTTCCTGGCCAAATTATAATGAAATAAGCTAAATTTGTGAATTTGGGGGTTATTGACGTCAATTGACGTCAATTGGGGAAGAACAGCCCCAAATTCGCAGTCGACGGAAATATGTCGACACGTAAATGGATCAAACCAAAGCCACAATGATGGAAATAAGAAATCAATAGAAAAGGGCTTTTGTTCAAAACAAGATGAAGGATCGAAAGATGTATTATTGGAATCTAAAAATAGTAAAAATGAACAAAAATTAAAGTTTATGGAAGAACTAGGTGGTGCGGTCATCAATCGGATTTCTGCCCAAATACGATCGATTTGCATAGGCTCGGTGTACCGATTGATTTCCTACACCTTCTCCAATTGATGGTTGATAATCCCAACAACTGTCACTTGTTGAAATTGAGCAGCAAAGGTGATTCGACTCCGAGCGTGCCACGGCATCTGAAGAATGATCCTCGGAAGAAATTCTTCACCATTTGTATCGGGTGAAAAATGGGAAAGATTTCTGGAAGAAATTCAGCCTCTTTAGCAGCTGAATGAGGGGAAAATTTGGACAAAATCCATCTTTTGTATCGGATGGACAGATTGGGCAAAATTCAGCATCTATAACGGCCGGACAAGAGGGGTTTTGATCTGAGAGGGGGGTAGAATAATCAAGGATGCCTTCTTCCTCTCCAGAAACACCTTTTCAATCTTCTTTTGTGCATATTTCATCGATTTGTTACAAGTAATTGTCGTATTTGTTGCCACAATTTGTGCATCCGCCGTTAACACAAAAACCCTAAAAAGATTTGATTTTTCATTAGTTTTAAACGATTATAAACTATAAAAATGACATACATTGAATTATAACATAGTTTTCAATTTATTTTTGTCAATTTACTTGGCGAATTTCTCTTTGGAGAATCAATTTGATCATCTAGCGTGATTTTTGCCAATTTTTCAGGATTTTCACTGATTTTCTGAATTTAATGATTTTTCTCAAATTTCCATAATATGTCTATAAAATCAGAATAACCCTAGAAATATTCTCAAAAATAATATAAAACATAGAAACATGTGAGAAATATTTTCATCATATTACATGACTGATTTCTTCATGTAATTCTTAGAAATTAACATTAAAATCATATAAATCATTTAACTCTAACTTTTCCAATTTAAAGTATTCTGCAAGCATTTTAATTAAAATTAAATCATAAATCATAGAAACACTAAGGACATTATCATGTAAATATTCAGAGTTATCAGACCCCCCAACTTACCTCATTGCTAGTCCCTTAGCAATAAACATGAAATCAAAGTACTTCATTAAATAAATATTCAACATTAAAATTTTATTTCATTCCTCTAGAAATCTATATTTTCTGTTTAAAGTTAACATAAAATCAGAGGCCAAAGAAATTTTTATCTCACATATCATTTCATAGTTCTAAAATTTAGGTCCTCCTCTTCTTCTTATTTATAACATTAAGAATCTCTCATTACAAAATTTAGACCAAATTATTGTAAAATCTGCAAAATTTTAGGTTCATGGGATAAGAATCAAATAGAAAATCAATCATTCATGTTCAAACAAACCATAAAGATTCCACAAAAATTCTCACTTCCCTTCTTTTGTACATTCCCACATCCATCAACTTGTACTACCAAGTATCAAATAGTTTGGATCCCACTTGATAATCACTTCTATCATCCATCATGAATGTCAATATTTAGATAAAAATATACTCAATCTTTTCTTTTATTTAAGATATAGCAGACAGGTAGCTTTTCCCTTTTTTTTTTTTTTTAGCTGCACATGTGGAAGCCCCATGGGACAATTGGGAAGTCCCCTTTTTTTTTTGTGGGCCTTCACTCTATCTAAAAATAGAAATGATTGAGATTCAAAATTTTCATTTTTTTTTCCTCCTATTGACAAACACAATTTCTTTTCAAAGTGACTACTTCCATAGTTTCTTAATATTTGAATACTTAGCACACACATTTTCAAGTTGTGGACAAATGACAACTTTAGTTTCATGATCATTTTGTGTACTTCATGGTTAGTTCAACACTTCAGATCAAATATTCTAATCTATCTTAGCCCAATTCCCTTCAACATATTTCATCTACAATAATTTGACTATTTTCTGCAATGTAAGAATCAAAATGATAAATAATCAGATTTGGACTTCCTTCATTTCAAGTTCCATCCATGATATGTGAGATTTCTGTCATATATTCATGTTTAATACATTTCTTTAATTTTCATGAATACAACATCTTAATTTATGGAATAATATCTAGCTTCTCAATTTATTTATTTATGTTCTCCAATCATTTTTACGTCTCTCCACTCCCCAACTAAAATCAACATTGTCCTCAATGATGTAAAGAAGTCTAATCATAATATATCATTCTTCAAGTTTTCAAATCATAAAGATTTTCATGAAATTATAGAAATCAAATACATCAAGAAGAGACAATCTGAAAATAAAAATTCAAGTAGGTAGGGTTAGAGAGATAGCACCTGAAAATTTGAATTCAATCATCCATTGAATTTTCAATCAACCACATGCATCCCCTTTCTTCCACAACTTTCTATTGCATTTATTTGAAAATAAAAACAACAAAAAAAGAAAATGAACTAAAAAACTAAAATCTAAAAAAACAAGTAGAAATATTTGCATGGATACCTTCATTTTGGTTCTAATAACGAAATAGATTCTTTGGCTCCTAATTTTTCATTCTCCAAATAAATCTTCAATCTCTAACCATTTACCTTAAATTCTCTACCATCTTTAGGATCTTGGATAAGAATTGCCCCATGATCATAGATCTCCTTCACAACATATAGGCCTGTCCACTTAGACTTCAATTTTCTAGGAAATAATTTGAGCCTAGAGTCATAAAGCCATACCTTTTGATTTAACTTAAATTTTTTTCTATGAATATATTTATCATGAAATTCATTAGTTCTAGCCTTGTAGATTTTATTATTTTGATATGCCTCATTTCTAAGCTCTTCCAACTTTTCAACTTGTCATAATCTTTATTTTCCAGCACCAATCAAATTCATATTAACTTGTTTCAATGCCCATAATGCTCTATGTTCTGTCTCTATAGGAAGGTGACATGGTTTTTATAGACTAAACAAAATGGAGACATTCCCAAAGGTGTTTTAAAAGTGGTTCTATAAGCCCATAATGCATCATCTAATTTTTTCGACCAATCTTTCCTATCATGCCTTACTATTTTCTTCAAAATTTTTGTATTTCTCTATTAGTTACCTCAGCTTGCCCATTTTTCTACAAGAAGGTGTTTTAAAAGTTGCAATCCTATAATTCACACCATTTTTCCTTAATAATTTTCTAAATTGATAGTGTGTGAAATGTGTTCCTCCATCACTAATAATAGCTTTGGGGCAACCAAATCTAGAAAATATGTGACTCTGAATAAATTTCATAACAATAATATGATCATTGTTCCTAGTAGGAATTGCCTCCACCCACTTGGATACATAATCCACAGCTAGTAAAATAAATTCAAATCCAAAAGAAAATGGAAAGGGACCCATAAAATCAATTCCCCAAACATCAAAAACTTCAACGAATAATATAGACTGTAAAGGCATTTCATCTTTCTTACTCATGTTAGTAAATGATTGACACGAATGACATGTTTTGCAAAAATAATGAGCATCTTTAAATAAAGAAGGCCAAAAAACCCACATTGTAAAATTTTCAAAGTAGTTTTCTTTCTAGAAAAATGACCACCACAATTAGATGCATGACACATTTTCAAAATATTAGATTGTTCATCCTTTGGTACACACCGTCTAAGAATCTGATCTGATCCTAAATAAAATAAATATGGTTCATTCCAAAAATATCTTTTAATTTTAGCAAAGAAATAATCATGTTCAGATTTTCTCCAAAAATCTGATAATTGATTTGAATCTAAAAAATTCACAATGTGAGCATGCCATGGATGTTTTTGGTGTTGAATTATTAAAATTTGTTCATCGGGAAAGGAATCTTGCAAATGAATGATACTTAAATCCTTAACACTTAATCTTGACAAATGATCAGCAAGAACATTCTCAAAACCTTTTTTATCCCTAATTTCTAAGTCAAATTCTTGAAGCAATAAAATCCATCTTAAAAGACGTGGTTTAGCATATTTCTTTATAAGAAGAAATTTAAGTGCAGCATGATCAAAATAAACTATAATTTTAGAGCATAAAATATAAGATCTAAAATTTTCCAATGCAAAGACTATTGCCAACAATTCGTTTTCTGTGGTTGTATAATTCATTTGAGTATCTGAAATTATTTTACTTGCATATACTATCACCACAAGTTTTCTATCAATTCTTTGCCCTAAAACAGCACCAATAGCTTGGTTAGATGCATCACACATGATTTCAAATGGTAAAAACCAATTCGGAGGTTGTAAAATAGGTGCTTTAGTCAACAATTTCTTAATTAAATTAAAAGCATCTAAACAAGAATCATCAAAATAAAGTGGTACATCTTTTGCTAAAAGTGAGGTAAGTGGTTTAACTATTTTTGAAAAATCCTTAATAAATCTTCTATAAAATCCAGCATGACCTAAAAAAGAATGAATTTGTTTTATAGAAGTAGGAGGTTGAAGTTTAGAAATAATTTCAATTTTAGCTCTATCCACTTCTAATCCTCTCTCACTTACTACATGACCCAAAACAACTCCTTTCACCATAAAGTAACTCTTTTCCCGACTCAAGACTAAATTCTTTTCTATGCATTTCTTAAGAGCTTTTTCTAAATTATTCAAACATTCATCAAAGGAGTTTCCAAACACAGAAAAATCATCCATAAATACTTCTATACCATTTCCTATCATTTCTGAAAAAATAAAAATCATACAACATTGAAAAATGATAGGTACATTACAAAGACCAAAAGGCATCCTCTTAAAGGCAAATGTACAAAAGGACATGTAAATGTGGTCTTTTCTTGATCATCTACAGAAAAAAAATTTGATTATATCCAGAATATCCATCTAAAAACAAAAATATTTTTGGCCTGCTAACTTTTTTAAAATTTGGTCTACAAATAGGAGAGGAAAATGATCTTTTCTAGTTTCAGCATTTAATCTTCTTTTCTAGTTTCAGCATTTAATCTTCTATAATCAATGCAAACTCGCCAACCAGTAGTTAATCTTATTTGAAATTCCTCTCCTTTTTCATTTTTTATGATAGTTAATCTAGATTTCTTAGGAACTACTTGAATAGGACTCACCCATTTACTTCTGAAATTGGATAAATAAAATCAGCATCAATCCATTTTATAATTTCATTCTTCACAACCTCCATAATGTTTAGATTTAATCTTCTTTGAGGTTGTCTACTAGGTTTAGCTCCATCCTCTAAATAGATATGATGTGTGCATATATCTGGATTTATTCCTATTAAATCAGATATTTCCCAACCAATTACCTTTTTATTATTTGTTAAAATCTCAAGCAATTATATCTCTTCATATTGTTCTAAATCTGAAGCAATAATGATAGTTAATGATTGATCTTTTCCTAAAAATATATATTCCAAATTATTAGGAAGTTTCTTAAGCTCTAATTTAGGGCTACTAATTTTTTTAATTTGATTTTGCTGAAATTCAATCAAATCTTCTAAGTTTCATCCTTCTTTTTCATCATCTTCTATTATTTTCTGAAATTGTTCCTCTTGTTCCTGAAAATTTTCAAAATCCCATAAATATTTTTCTCCTTTATTTTCAAAAATTTTCTCTAGGCATTCATCTATTTCATCCAATTCATTCAGTCCTTGCAAACAATCTATAGAATGACACTGAAATTTTTCCTCATTTTGTAAATTTTTTTCCATTTCAAAAATTTGAATTTCTACTACTTCATCTCCACATTTGATTTTTGCTATTTCTGTGAGGACATCAATATTCATTTGAGCTGTATTTAAAAATGGTCTACCTAAAATAATAGGCATTTCACTTAATTCAGTTTGTGAATTCATTTCTAAAACAATAAAATCAGTAGGGAATGAGCATCCTTTCACTTTTACTACTACATCTTCTAACATTCCTTTTGAACTTTTTACTGATAAATCTACAAATTAAACATAACAGAAGATGATTTGAAATTTGAAATCTGAAAATATTCACAAATTGAAGCAGGTAATAAATTAATGCTAGCACCTAAATCTAGCAATGCATTCTTGAAAATAAATCCACCAATATTACAAGAAATTAAAGGTGCACCTGGGTCCTTTAGCTTTTGTGGCATTTGATTCAACAACATGACACTTGCATGAACAAATAATTTTTCAGTCCTTGGTGTTCTCTTCGGTGTGCAAAGTTCTTTCAAAAATTTTGCATATGCTGGATGTCCTCCACAGCCTGCAAAAGAGGAACTTTGATGTAAACATCTTAAAAAATTTTCATCAAATTTGCATTGAACTTAGATTTTTTTTTTTGTTTTGATTTCAGCGCATTTGGAAAAGGAACACTCTTGGACTTTGGTAGAGATTCATCCATAATGTTTCTAAATTCTTGATTTTGATCTTTTTCTTCATCTTCTACACTTGGTGGTTCTTCTTTTTCTTCAGCTCCTTCTAGCTCTTCAAATGTTTCATCTCTCTTTTGTGCAGTCTCTTTTTCTTCATATGGATCGTTGAGAATTTTTCCACTCCTCAAGGTAGTGACTGCCTTCATTTGTTCATTTTGAGGTTCTTTGTACTTGTTTGACCAGCTAGATTCTCCTTACTGAAATTCTTGCTGTTGACTCTTTGGATTTGGTAAAGTCTTACTTGGAAGTTGACCTAATTGACTTGTTTCTCTTTTTGTTGAATTTTATACTATTCTTTTCTCCATTTGCATCATTTTTTCTTGAAATTGATGTTGCTGCTGCTCAAACTTGTGTTGCATCTCTTGTTGAAAATTCATTTGACTTTGCATCATTTGAGCCATCATTTACTGCAACATACTCATGGAAGGATCAGTTTGCACAGGTGGAATATTGGATGAATAAGTAGGAGGCATATGATTAGATCTAAATTTATTTTCAATAGGTTTATTTGAAGAAAATAGAGATTTCAAAGCTTCTGAATTTTGAATATTATTTGGATTCTTCCATGAAAAATTTGGGTGATTCCTCCAATTAAGGTTGTGTTCCTTGGAAGGAGCACCAAATCTAGGATATCAATATGTAGCTTGAACTTCTTCCATATTTGATGGTTTTTTTTGTTCAACATGAGGACAATGATCTTCATGATGCATCCTATCACCACATAGGGAACAACTAGAATATGACATATTAGAAAAATCAGAATTTTTATTCATCATAAAACAGCAAATTTTTCACACAATGATTTCATATCATTCATTTGCTGTTTAATTTCTTTTAAATAAGATCTTAATTCCCTATCTTCAAAGTTTCTCATTTCATACATTCCTCCCCTCTTAGATGAAGTTCTATCATAATTAGATGCAAAAGCTTGATTCATTGAATTTTCACTCAAATTTTCTAAAACTATATATGCATCATCCTCACTTCCATTCAAAAATAATCCACCACATGCTCCATCTACCATTTGCTTAAAAGGAGGAAGTAATCCATCATAAAACATTTCAACTATTTGACTTTTAGGAATACCATGGTAAAGACATTTTCTCATTAAATCTTTCATTCTACCCCATGCTTCATGAGATGTTTCTCCTGAATTTTGTGAAAAATCTAGAATAGCTTTCCTCATAGTTTTGGTTTTTCCTCTAGAGTAAAATCTATTCAAAAAATCTTGCAATAATGTAGCCCATGTCCTATTGTTTCCATCTAGGGTAGAAAACTAATAACTAACTTCATGCTTTAAAGAAAATGAAAATAAAGTCAGTCTCATAGAATCATCAACATCTTTAATAGTAGCACAAATTCTCTGAAACTCTCTAAGATGAGCATAAAGAACTTCATGTTGACGCCCATAAAAAGTAGGTAGCATTTGAAAAACACTAGGTTTAATCTCTTTAGTACAAACAGGATTTTGTAGTAAGTCTTGACATGCATAGGTAGTAAAATTATCCTTCAATAACCTAGGTTGATTGAGATTTTGGGAACCTACATTTTGAAGATTTATTTTCTTAGATTTTCTTGAAGAAACCCTTTTTCCTCTAAATGCAGAAAATTCTAAATTTGGGTTCAAAGATCTTCTACCTAGCATGCACAGCACAAAATATGATAGTGATAAAGCAGAAAGATAAATAGGAATAGATCATATAAGAAAAATTATGAAATCTTTTTATTGTTTTTATATTTTTTATCTCTTATTCAATGAAAAGTTTTTTTTTTACTCAAATGAATCATAAATAAGAAATAAAACTAACAATTTTCCCTAGCAACGGCACCAAAATTTGTCTGACTATTTTTTGTCATTACTAAGAAATGTCAGCAAATTTAAAATTTCTAAATTCTGGAAAATAAGGCAATTCTTAATAAAGCAATATTTTTAGTGGATTTTCTAGGTCGATCATAGGGAAGATGTAGTATTAATTATTTATTATTTTTATTTGATATATTATTATTTTTTAATTATTTTCTGGCCAAATTATAACGAAATAAGCTAAATTTGTAAATTTGGGGGTTATTGACATCAACTAACGTCAGCCTGGCGAAGAACAGCCCCAAATTTGCGGTCGACGGAAATACGTCAACACGTAAATGGATCAAACCAAAGCCACAATGATAGAAATAAGAAATTAATAGAAAAGGGCTTTTGTTGAAATATGATGAAGGATCGAAAGATATATTATTGGAATCTAAAAATAGTAAAAATGAACAGAAATTAAAGTTTACGGAAGAACTGACCTTCCGACTTTGTCTCTTGAGCAAATCATGGAAATCTATTGGAGGACGATGCTCTACAAGTAGAGGAAGCAAAGGAGATCAAAAATAATGATTCTACTTCGATCTACAATGAGCTATCTCTCTCACAATCAAGATTTGTCACCGCCGAACATCAACTATGAGCAGATTGCTTCATACTTCTTTAATCAATGATTGGTGATCAAAAATGAGCTTGAATCTCTCGATGAGGCTCTCCATCAGGCCCTAAGGTAACTGGGTGGTGAGTGGAGAGTGAGTTTGGGCAAAGGAAGAGGTGCTCTAAGCCCTATTTGACCAAGAAGGGGTTGGATCTCTGTGGAGGTCGAACTTGAGGTATTGGGTAGTAGATCTCATTAAAATCGGTGTGTATTTCTGAGGAAAATAGTGAAATACTGGTAGGAAAGATCTTTTAGGACTAGAAGTAGCTAGGTGAGGGGTAAACTAGTATAAAAAGATCTTGTCTTGTAGTGAGATCCTACTAGAAGAAAGAGATAAGGTTATCCCATGCAAAGATAATCACGCAGAGCTGTGTTAACACGTCCATTGACACATCTAGCATTCGGGAAGAAAATCTAAGATTTCTAAAATACTAATTCAGCCCACCCCCTCTCTTGGTATTTTGTCTAGCCTCTAAATCTTTCAAGGTATCAGAGCTAATCTTGATTTACTCATATTTACACATCTCAAGGAGTAGATCCTATGGCTAGTGAAAGCATCGAATTTTCAATCTCTAGACAACCTATGTTTGATGGAACTAACTATGTTTTTTAGAAAACCATAGTTAAAATCTATGCTACAAGGTCAAGGATCGAAAATTTGGAAAATGATCAAAGAAGGACCAGAAAAATCTGATGATGAATCTATAGAGGAACAGAACTCCACACTAAATGTAAGGGCCATGAATATTTTATTAGGTGTTATTCATATTTAAGTTTAACCATGTGCAAAGTTGTGAGACAACTAAAAAAATATGGGACAAGCTCAAAATCACATATAAAGGGACTTCACAGGTAAAAAAAACCAAAATCGACAGTATGAATTATTTCAAATGGAAAAAGGTGAATCTATTCATAACTATGTCAAAATATTTGATGAAATTGTTAATGGGATGAAAAATCTTGGAAAAACTTTTTCTAATGCTGAATTGAGTAGAAAATTACTCAGATCTTTGACTAATGATTGGATGGCCAAGAAAACAATAATAATTAAATCTAAGGATTTAAATGTAACCTCTATTGATTATATTATTAGCTCTTTTTTAACACATGAAGCTGATGTAACTAGAAGTAAATCACTTGCTGAAAAACATGAGAACAATTTTTCCCTTAAATGTATTGAATTTTTAGATGATGAAAATGAGATTACCTACTAACTAAGAGGTTAAATATGTTGTGGAAAAGAAAGAAGAATTTCAGGCACACAAAAGATGTGAATATGCAACCTAAAAATGTTGACCTATATTTTAAATGTAAGAAACTAGGTCACTTCAAAGGCGACTGCCCAATGTTGAAATCAAGAAAGAAAAAGATGGCAATGATGGTAACGTGGAGTGATAGTGAGTCAAGTGCTGATAAAGAAAGAAAAAGTCAATACAACATATGTCTAATGGCAAAGACATCAAAGGTATATGATTCTGATTCTTCTTTTTTGTAAGAAGATTTTGATGAACTTATGCATGTTGTTGATAGTTTGAAAAAAAATTAAAAATAGAACAAACTGAGAATCTAACACTTAGAAAGTCAATCAAAATGCATGAGGAAAAAGAAAAGTATCAGGCAAAAATTATTGACAAATTATCGATCGAAAATGAGCAGCTTCTCAAGAAACTAAATATCTCTGATGAAAATAGTGATGACACTTGCTCTGAGACATCTTCTAGTTGCAGATCAACACATGATATAGATTATACACCCCGCAAAAACACACAATTAATGAAAACACTTAGAAGCCAAAGATCCTTATCTACTTTACCTATTTTAACACCTGATTGTGCTATACATGATAAAATGATTTGTGATTTAAATATAGAAAATCAAAAGTTTAAAAATCAGAACAACATACTCTACACTAAGATTGAATAGGTCAAAGAAAATGATATTAAGCTAGAAAAGAGATTTACTGATTTAATATCCTTTTATGATAAATTATGTGGAAGTCAGGAGCATTAAGAAAGGAAGGATTAGAATTTAATTCTCATCATAATAAATCATATATTAAATCTGAAAATAGGTCTAAAACATGATATATTTGGGTGCCTAAGGGTAGTATAGTTAAACCCAAAGTAATTTGGGTTCCCAAACTAAAAACTTAATTATGTTTTCAGAGAGCTCTCCAGTGGACCACTTCATGGTGGTACTTAGATAGTGGGTGTTCAAGATATATAACTGGAGATCAAAAATGGCTCTCCACATTCAATCCAATGGATGGAGGAGAAGTAACATTTGGGGATGATAAAAAGGGAAGTATACAAGGGTATGAAAATATTACTTTAAATAATTAGTCTTTAATTAAAAATGTTTTACTTGTTGATGGTTTAAAACATAATTTGATTAGTATTAGTCAATTATGTGACAGTGACATAGAAGTTAGGTTTAAAAAGAATGGATGTTTAATTATGAATGATAAAAATAATGAAGTTTTACTTGTTGGTGACAGAGTCAAAGACGTTTATGTGATAGATTTTGATAATTTGATTAAATCTAATGTTTGTCTTGTTACTAAAAAGGATGAAGAACAGATGGATCTTTGGCATAGAAAACTTGGTCACATAAACATTAGAACCATTCATAAACTATCAAAATTAGGACTGGTTAGAGGACTTCTGAAATTATCAAATATAAAAAACTTTACATGTGAGAGCTGTATCAAAGGAAAACAAACAAAGGAACCCTTCAAAACAAAAGAATACATATCATCATCATGACCCTTGGACTTGATTCATTTAGATCTATTCAGTCCAAGTAAAACTATTAGCTTAGTTGGAAAATATCATGGCTTAGTTATTATTAATGATTATACTTACTTGGGTATTTTTCTTAGTTCAAAAAAATGAAACATATGATTACTTCACAAAATTTGCAAAGAAAATACAAAATGACCTTGGCATGAATATTAGGAAAATTCAAAGCGATCATGGAGGTGAATTTCAAAATGCTTTATTTTCTGATTTTTGTGATAAATTAAGAATATCTCATAATTTTTCAGCACCTAGAACACCTCAATAGAATGGTGTTGTTGAAAGGAAAAATAAGATATTACTTGACTTATCTAGAACCATGTTGGCTGATAATGATCTTTCAAAATGTTTTTGGGTTGAAGTTGTTAATACTACATGTTATGTTATTAACAAAGCATTAATTAGATCAAAATTAACGAAAACTCCTTATGAACTGCTAAGAAATAAAAAGCCTAATCTGAGTTATTTTAAACCATTTGGCTACAAATTTGAGTTATTTTGAACAATGGTAAAGATGACTTAGAAAATTTTGATCAACGAAGTGATGAAGGAATTTTTCTAGGATATTCTAAAAACTCTAAAACATATAGGATATACAATAAAAGAACATTAGTTGTTGAAGAATCTATTCATGTGAAATTCGTAGAACAAATACAAGTTCAGAAAACTATCCATTTAAGAACTAACTGTGTTGACACAAGCTATAACAATAGTAAATAGATAGAAGACGAAGAAGAAGAATTACCTCATTGAGAGCCAAATCTTGAACATGAAAATTTACCAAGAGCCTGAAAATACGTTAATTGCATCCAAAAGAAAATATTTTAGATAATTTGAATGAAAAAGTAAGAACTAAATCAGCATTAAGAGAACAAACTCATATTGCATTTACTTCTCAAATTGAACTGAAAATTATTAATGATGCTTTGATTGATTTTGATTAGATCATTGCTATGTAAGAAGAACTTGAACAATTTGATAGAAATAATGTCTGGTATTTAGTTCCTTGACCTAAACATCAAAATGTCATAGGAACAAAATAGGTATTTAGGAACAAATTAAATGAACAAGGAGAGGTAATAAGGAACAAAGCAAGATTAACTGCTGATAAACTCAAATTTAGGGTTTGTTATAGTTGTTGTTTGCTTTGAGTTTATACAAAATATTTATAAACTTTTTTCCTCCTGATTTACTCCAATTTTAAAATAGGGTAAGTAGGGGGTCGATCCTCAAGGAATTAGGATTGAAATTCTAATTCTTTTAAGTATAGAAAAGAAGAACAATGATTAGAGAGAGAAAAATGAGAGGAAGATGAAGGAAGAACAAGAATCTTGATTTTCAAGAGAGTTATTCCAAAAAAATCAAGATTCTGATTTCAGAATTTAAGAATATTTTATATAACTATAACTAGGGTTTAGGAGATTGATTTGAGAGAAGAAAATATGATGAAAGGAGGAAGGATCAAGGAGATCTTGATTTTCTTGCGAAAATCAAGAAATCTAAGATCTCAAAAGGAAAGGTTGAATTAGGGTTTCGATTTTTAGAAGGAGAGAGGATGAGAGAAATAATGTTTCTATTGAATATTAGAAGATGAATTATAAATTTTCAGGATCTAGAAGGGCATACCTTGGGTCTGTATATTTCACCCAGACTAGGCGGTTTTCTCCAGCAAGAACACACTTCAAAGATCAAGAAAAAGAATTGCAATAATCACCTCTATTCAGATTTATCAATCCGGATCCTAGGAGAGCTGTTTCCTGCAGCTAGCCTCTGCTAGGGCAATCTCTAGAATGAGGAAAAACGTGAAAAGAAAAGAGGTTTTATACATAGGAACATTTTTCTCAAAAGAACCCTCCCTTTTCTCATTTATCTTCACATGCCCTTTTCTCCTTCCTTGCTTTGATTGGGCCCCCTTTTAATCTTCAATTTCGTGGCCCATCTTAGAGAGAATGATTGAAGATGGATTGGGCTGAAAAGGTCATGTTCCCCTCTCCTCCTTTGGGCCTTTCTTGGACCAAAGCTAAATCATCTCTTCTTCCAGCCCAATATACTTTAAGCTCTTTAATTAATTACTTGATTAAATTCACCAAACTCCTGCACACCATATGCTAAAAATATTCATCAATAATAAAATTGCTTGACTTCCAAGAAGTCAAGCAAGGTTAGTCATAAAAAGAAACAAATTAAGTAATGTGCACATTTGCTTGAATTAATGCAAGATATTTCAAGGTTAATCCTCATGAAATGGTATATATTTTTTTCTATATTTAAATCATCAATAATTCCATATAAATCATAAATCATATGTATATCACTGATTTTTCGTGAATAGAAGTAAATACGAAGTAATTACTCACATTCATTATTTTAATATTGCTAGCATGACATAGGAGAAATTTAAAGCCCAAAAGCATATAAAACCATAGATATTACTACTATATTTATCATGCTATCAATGAGTTATCACACCCCCCAACTTAGCTAATTGCTAGTCCCTTAGCAATGGTATGTATTGATTATGATCCTAAATTTTTCTTTTGCTCTCATGAACCTGCAAATATATTTCACAAATTATAGAGATCAAAAACTAAATTTATGTCCATGAATTCCTAAGTTATCCTTGAACAGAGGTTAGAATTCTAATCTATCTATCACTCACTAATTTACTAAGCTTCAAAATCAATCTCTACACTTCAAATCATGTCATAATTTCCTGAGTACACTAAGGTATAAACTCTGCTACATTACACCAGCTTATTCTAGCCTTTTATTTATTTCTTTCTTTTTTTTTTTCCTTCTCTCCATGCAGGTAACTTTTCCCTTTGACCTTTTCTTTTGTTTGTCCTAGTCTCACATGTGGAAGCCCCATGGGACAATGGAGAAAACCCCCTTGATTTGAGTGCTTTCGGGCCTTCACTCTGCATGGTTATGTTAGTATTTTGCAAGCCTTGCTAATCCTAATCTCACATGTGGAAGCCCCACAGGATCAGCTAAGGTGCTGCTACCATTTTTTTTTTTTTTTTAGCTGGTGTGATGTTCACAATGTTATGACCTATGCCTCAGGTTTAATCATAATTAATAACTTGAAGATGCATCAACTAATTTGAAACTTTTCAACCAGATATTGATCAAGATAGAAAAGGATTCAATTTACTGCTCTTGGTCTAAAGTAGAAACTCATAAACAGAAATGAAGCTCAAGATCAAGGTAGATTTGCTGCATATCACACAGGGTTCATGAGAAAATTTTTTAAAGTGAGAGTTACTTGCACCACGAATCTAGGACTAAAATGAAGTGATACTCTAAATTTTGAGAAATGAGGTGGCATGGAATTGGCTCATGATAACTTATGTTTATCCAAAAACATATATACCCTTTGATTACCTATTTTAATTCCTTAAATTAAGTTTTCCGAACACTAAATAATCCACCTTTATTTCAATGTCCACTTAGTTGAAGTGAAATGTATGCATGATGTAAGCCTTGTATCAAGATTCAAGTATAATTAGAAAGAACAAATAAAACTCATGCATCACAATTTTTTTTTTTTTTGGAAAAATTTGATGCTAATCTCATGCATTAATCCTCACACATTTATGCTCCCCCCAACTACTATATGCATTGTCCCTAATGCAAATATTAATTAAGAAAGAAAGTATAAATGTGCAAACCGAGAATAGACACTTCTTCTTTTAGCCTTCCCATATGTTTGTAATCGTGGTCCCAAGACTCTCCTCCCCTGGATTGCTTAATCTGTTCACTTATTGAAAACACAAGAAAAACATCAAAGGAGCTGATCTATTAAGGAGCTCAGCTTGACTAAGGGATAAATAAAACAAAGACTGGAAAAGAAACCTAGTAAAAGAACAAAAAGTAATTATGCTAATGCTAAGCTTTTAATAAATAGATTATTGTTGCAAGAGTTTCCTAACAAGGTTGAAATTCAATAGATGGATCATGTAATTGAATGGAAGTGGGCAAATATGGGGAATCCATCTCTAAATAGGGTTTCAATCTTTGACCATTCACTTTAAAATTTTCACCTGTTTTGGGTTCTGCAATCAAAACTGCACCACAGTCAAAAACTTTAATCACAAGGTATGGTCCAGCCCATCTAGATTTCAATTTTCCTAGAAATAATTTCAATCTAGAATTATAAAGCCAAACTTTTTGATTCGCATGAAAATTCCTTCTACTCAAGTGCTTGTCATGAAAAGCCTTCATTTTTGCTTCATAAATCATGGAGTTTTCATATGCTTCATTCCTCAATTCTTGGAGCTCCTGCAGCTGCAATATGCGATTCTTACCTACTGCATCCAAAGATAGGTTAAGTTTTCTTATGGCCCAATAAGCCTTATGTTCAATTTCCACAGGAAGGTGACAAGCCTTCCCATATATGAACCTGTAAGGTGACATTCCTAGAGGTGTTTTATAGGCAGTTCTATAAGCCCATAAAGCATCATATAATTTAGTTGACCAATCTTTCCCATCAGGTTTAATAATCTTCTTTAAAATTTTCTTAATCTCCCTATTACTAACCTCTACTTGGCCATTAGCTTGAGGATGATAAGGGGTCGTCATTCTATGTTGGACTCCATACTTCTTCAGCAAATTCCTAAAATAAGAATTATTAAAGTGAGTTCCGCCATCACTTATGATCGCCCTAGGACACCCAAATCTTGCAAAAATATTCTGCACAACAAACTTTAGTACCACTTTATTATCATTAGATCTTGTGGGAATTGCTTCTACCCATTTAGAAACATAATCCACTCCCATCAAAATATATTCATAACTTTCGGAAGATAGAAAGGGTCCCATAAAGTCAATTCCCCACAAATCAAACACCTCTACTTCTATAATTGGCTGCAGTGGCATATGATCTCGTTTCCTTAAATTCACAGCAGCTTGACACTTCAAACAATTTTTGCGAAATTCAAAAGCATCCCTAAATAAGCTTGGCCAAAAGAAACCACATTGTAATACTTTAGATGCAGTTATTTTAGGGGAGAAATGCCCACCATAAAGTGAAGAATGACAAGATTCTAGAATTTTCCATTGCTCTTCATTAGGTACACACCTTCTAAGAATATGATCAACTCCCAAATGAAATAATTCAGGCTCTTCCCAAAAATAATATTGAACATCTTTGAAGAATTTTTTTCTATCATTAAAGTCCCATTCTTGTGGTATTTGACCTGTTGCAAGATAATTTACTATATGTGCATACCAAGGTGTTCCCTTAACTTGAATTCCAAAAATTTGTTCATCAGGGAATGAATCTATGATAGGTATATTTGATTCAATTTTTAATCTGGATAAATGATCTGCAACCACATTCTCACATCCAGGCCTATCTTTAATATCTAAATCAAATTCTTGTAGCAATAATATCCATCTCATAAGCCTAGGTTTAGCTTCCTTTTTACTAAGCAAAAATTTTAAAGCAGCATGATCGGAGTAGACAACTATTTTACTACCTAATAAATAAGAACGAAACTTTTCTAATGCAAAGATAATAGCTAGCAATTCCTTTTCAGTTGTTGAGTAATTTACCTGGGCCTCTCCTAAGGTTTTGCTAGCATAATAAATGGCCACCAGCTTCTTATCCACCCTTTGACCTAGAATAGCTCCCACTACAAAATCAGAAGCATCACACATTAGTTCGAATGGAAGGCTCCAGTTAGGGGCCTGCAAAATAGGTGCTTGAATAAGTGCTTCTTTAATTTGCACAAAGGCACTCTTGGCTTTATCGTCCAAAATAAAATCAACTTCTTTGGAAAGTAAGTGGGTTAAGGGTTTGAGATTTTAGCAAAATCTTTAATAAATCTCCTATAGAAGCCGGCATGGTCGAGGAATCCTCTAAGTTGCTTGATAGTGCTGGGTAGAGGTAGGCCCTTGATCACTTCGATCTTGGCCTTGTCGACCTCCAACCCATGCTTGCTGACTTGATGTCCTAGCACTATGCCCTCCTGCACCATGAAGTGGGATTTTTCCCAACTTAGAACCAGCTTGTTCTCCACACATATCTGCAAGACCTTAGATAGATTAGTTAAACATGCATCAAATGATGACCCAAAAACTGAAAAGTCATCCATAAATATCTCCAAACAATCACCTACTAATTCAGAAAACATGGCACTCATACATCTTTGGAATGTCACTGGTGCATTACATAGTCCAAAAGGCATTCTTTTAAAAGCAAAGTGCCAATAGGGCATGTAAATGTGGTTTTCTCTTGGTCATCTTCATGAATTCCTATTTGATTATAACTAGAATAGCCATCTAAAAAACAATAGAATTCTTGTCCTAAAAGTTTTTCCAAAATTTGATCAATGAAAGATAGCGGATAGTGATCTTTCTTTGCCACTGAATTTAATTTCCTATAGTCTATGCAGACCCTCCAACTAGTAGCTAATCTTGTTTGTACTTCCTCACCTTCTTCATTTTTCTTAACCATTATTCCTGATTTTTTTGGCATGACGTGAATTGGACTTACCCATGGGCTGTCCGAAATGACATATATGAACCCAGCTTTTAACCATTTTAGTATCTCTTTCTTTACTACTTCTAACATATGAGGGTTTAGTCTCCTTTGAGCTTCTCTTGATGGTCGAGAAATTTCATCCACAAAAATTCTATGCTCACAAATATTTAGGCTAATCCCTTTGATATCATCAATTGACCATCCTATTGCTGTCCTATACATTTTCAGAACATTAAGTAAGGCATTCTCTTGCTCCATTGATAGGTTAGAGGAAATTATGACAGGAAAGGTATTGTTAAGTCCTAAAAATACATATTTAAGGGAACTAGGCAATGGTTTTAATTCTAACTCAGAGGTTGAAGGATCATTTAAATTATTTATTTCTGAATTTATGGTCATACTATCTTCATCATTAAGATTGTAAATATCAAATAGATAAGAATCTAAGTTCACATCTTCAGCATTCACAATATCATAGACACATACATCTTCA
The DNA here is from genome assembly GCA_024713555.1 of Spirodela polyrhiza. Classification (NCBI taxonomy): domain Eukaryota; kingdom Viridiplantae; phylum Streptophyta; class Magnoliopsida; order Alismatales; family Araceae; genus Spirodela; species Spirodela polyrhiza. The sequence goes on from CM046532.1 coordinate 6,379,498, forward strand.
AATGAATTTTCTGGATATTTCAATAATTTTGAAATCTGGATCTCAACTTTTTCCTGCCCCACTTTCAATTCAACTGTACCTTTACCCCAATCTGTCATGGCTTGAGCTGTAGCTAAAAAGGGTCTTCTAAGAATGATAGGTGCATGGCTTAAATTCTCTATAATTTTTGTGTCAGCAACTATAAAATCTACAGGAAAATGACAGCTCTCAACTTTAACAATTACATCCACTAATTTTCCATGAGGTTGTCTAATAGATCCATCAGCTAATTGTAATTCTAAGAATATAGGTTCCAACTCTCCAAATTTAAATTTGTCATATAGGGCCCTAGGCATTATGTTGACACTAGCTCCTGAATCTAAAAGTGATTTGCTAAAAATCATTCCTCCTATTTCACATTTTATTAATGGAGCTCCTGGGTCCCCTTGCTTCTTAGGAATTTGGTTCAACAAAATTGAGCTAATGTTTTCTGAAAGTTGGATCCTCTTTTGTCTCCTAGATGGTGTGCACAATTCTTTTAAAAATTTTGCATAAGAAGGGATGTTTTGGATAGCATCAACTAAGGGAATGGTAATGGTAGCCTCTTTAAAAATTTCAAGTATATGACTATCCTTAGGTTTGTCCTTATGTAACTTAAGTGCATTTGGGAATGGAACAGGGGGCTGATAATCCTTACGGTTTGGTTCTACCATTGTTGGTGCTTCTCCCATTTCTTGGTGTTTTTCTTCATGATGATCTCCCTCTTTTTCAACTTCATAAGGATCAAGTAGGTGTTTTCCATTTCTCAACCTAGATATTGCATTTATGCGTGCATGCTCATCACTCTTATCATGACAATCATCATTAGACAATGAAGGACAATCATTAATAAGAGATAAATTTCGAGGATTCACACAAGGTTGAGTTGGGAATTAACCTGAGTTCTGATTTTTGAGGCCTATTTCATCCATATTACCTTTCATCTTGGCACCTCTGAAGTTGCTCTGATTTTCTTGTATTCCTTGCCCAAGTTTCAACCTCTCTATCTCTAATTTTGTTTCTTGCAATGCTATCCTTCGATTCTCCAACACCTCACTTTGCTTTTGCATCATTCCTTGAAAAATTCCATCATAGAGTTGTTAGAGTAATCATAAGGATTTGAGACATGCTGAGATTTAGGGTGGAAAACAAAATTTTCTGAACTTTGAGAATGGAAAGGATGAAATTTTGAGTTTGGAGCTAAATTTGAGGAATTTTTTTGGTGGAATGGTTTCGGCTGAAATGTATTTCTGCCTTCTCTATTCCGATTTTGATTTCCAAAATTCCCTCTTGGATTCCATGTGCTCTGGGCTTGATTTGTCCTTTCCACTACATTCACCTGCTCATTTGTAGGACAAATTTCATCAGTATGATCAAAACTACAACAAATGGAACACAAAGAATTAGAAGTATGTAAAATATGAGAAGAAGAAGGATGAAGTTTGGGACTTTGCATGAGAGATTTCATATGCTCAGTCAGCTCTTCCACGACCTTTCCTACTTTACCTAAGTCTCTTTCTACTTTGTCCATTCTCAATTCAGGCCCTACTGCCTTCACATCAATTAATCCCCCACATTTGAAACCCACACTTCTACCATTTTGATTTAACCCTTGTTGGTAAGTGATGAGCATTTGTCATTGGGTTTAAATACTCATAATCTAATAATATTTATAACTGAAACTTAATGAAAAATTAGTAAAGCAACGAGTCTCAGGTCGAACACAGGGAGTAGGAATAACCTGTCATGGAATTAATTTTGATTTTATTATTCTAGTGATTCTATAAATTTTTTAGAATTTTAATGAATTAACTAATAGAAACTAATATTTAATAAATAGTGAAGAGAAAAAGGGAGATACACGTGGGATTTAGAAGGGATTAGAGGAAGAAATTTTGGGAGATAGACGTGGGATTTCGAAGGGACTTTTGGACGAATTCTTGGGAGATAGAAACGGGGTTAAGAAGGGATTTTAGATGAATTTTTAGGTGGAGGAGAAGAGGAAGAAAAGAAAATAGTCGATAATTAGGAGAGAGAAAATGGTAGTCAACACGTCTCGCGCCTACGTTGACCACGATTTCCGGACGAATACGCGAGAGAGAATTCGTGAAAAAGATGTGAAATCACACCAGAAAATGACCGAATCAGTTTTGCACCAATTAATAAGGAGTAAGCGGTTAAAATGTAACTATAAAATCAACAAACCACTGATTAATTGGAGAGAAATCACCAGAAAATCACCGGAAAATCGTTCCGCCCGGTGAAAAAACAACAAGGAATTTCAGCTGGATTTCTCGATTGAAATCGATGGAAAATGATTCAAAATCACTCCCTGGATGATTCACAACGAGTTTCGGAAGGTTTGAGATAGAAAGAAGTCCTTTTTATCAAGTAAATCGCCGATTATTTCCAGCGGATGTCCGGAAATTATCGTTTGTGACAAAAACTAAATAAAACAGAAAATAAACCTAAAACTAACGCTGTCCTTTGATGGTCCGCCTCTGGAACAGCAAGAGATGCCGGTGTGACGGCTTTGTATCGTCCAGTCATGTCACACCACGCCGGAAGGCGCATGAATATCGTCCAGCGGCTCTGCGCTGCTCGTCGGAAGGATTCCGTGGAGAGAAGGGTTCAATGCCGCTGTCACCGCCGTCTGGGGTAAAGGAGAAGACTTGTGACCACCCGCCGGAGGCTCTGGGTGCAGCCGAGGGAGTGAGGAGGATGGTTCACCGGTCGCCGGAGGCTCTGACCGCACGGAGGAGGGAGAAGACGGAATGATTATCGCCGGCGAACCTACGCCCTTTTTATTTCGTCGCTGGTAATCAATAATCTTGTTTTTATCCGACGATAATAGATAATTGTTGATAAGCCCCTCCATGACTTAAAGTACGCTGGTTACGCGGCATGCTCTTCGCCTTCGATCGGTTTACTTCTGAGGGTACGTGGCACATCCTGGAAAATCACAAAATATTAGCGTGATATAAGCCCATTGATTCGCCGCCGAAAGATGGTGACATGGCACATTCAGGGACGTCAGATCAAGCGCAAATTATATAATTATGCCTGATAAATTATTTATTTCAGAAAATAGTAAGTAATTCATTTTAATCTGAAATAAATCATCAAAATTAACCAAAATTCACGAAAAAATATGAAAAACGCTTAAAAACATTTTATTCAATAATTATAATTTATTTTCATGAAATTCATGCAATATTTTCTTATTTTAACTCACGTTACATCTAAAAAATGAGATATTATCAGTAAGCACAGCTATCTGCTAATTTTTCAATAAATTCGATAGCTTCATCCTCATATTTGTCTAGAAATGTACCCCCACTAGCAATGTCAATCATATTTCTTTCTTGATCATTCAATCCCTCATAAAAGATTTGTACTAATTGCCAATTAGGGATACCATGATGAGGACACTTCCTTGTCAAACCTCAAAGTCTCTCCCAAGCTTCACTGAATGAATCATGAGGTCCTTGGGTAAAATCTCTAATGACTTTCCTATATGCATTGGTTTTACCAACTGAATAAAACTTCTGTAAAAAACATTTCTCCATCTCATTCCAAGATTGAAAATTCTTACCCACAGTTCTGAACCAATCTCTTGCTCTATCTTTTAGAGTAAAAGGAAATAATCTCATCTTTAAAACATCACTTGAAACTCCAGGAAAATTATAAGCATTACATGTCTCACAAAACTCATCTAAGTATGCATATGGTTCCTCATTCAATTTCCCATAAAACGTAGGTAAAATTTGATGCAAATGAGGATCTATCTTAAAATTCACATTGTCACCAATTGGAGCATTGACTCTTGTATTAATTTGATTTTCTAATGGATCATGAAACTCTCTTAATTTCATCCTTCTATTGTTTTGATTTGGTGGTAGGGCCATATCTTCCTCTAATGTCTTGTTTCCCCCTTCTAGGTTCTCAAGAATTTCTTCCAAATTTTGAACTTCTCTTGCTGAATCAAGGTCAACTAGATGAGGGTCCTGCGATCTCCTACCCTGCATAAAAAAAATAAGACAACAGAAATAATGCAGTAGAGAATCCAAAGGAAATAAAGAATCAAACTAGTAGAGGAATAAAATTCTGACTTCTGATTCCTTGAAAGATGAATTTTACTCTTCACCTTGCTGAAGCCCTTTCTCTTTTCCTCTTGCAAAATAAACTGCACTTTCAAACAGATCAGCTCAAGATAATCAAATCAAAATTCCAATTGCACTAATTCCCCGGCAACGGCGCCATTTGATAAACTCAAATTTAGGGTTTGTTATAGTCGTTGTTTGCTTTGAGTTTATACAAAATATTTATAACTCCTGCACACCATATGCTAAAAATATTCATCAATAATAAAATTGCTTGACTTCCAAGAAGTCAAGCAAGGTTAGTCATAAAAAGAAACAAATTAAGTAATGTGCCCATGTGCTTGAATTAATCCAAGATATTTCAAGGTTAATCCTCATGAAATGGTATATATTTTTTTCTATATTTAAATCATCAATAATTCCATATAAATCATAATCATATGTATATCACTGATTTTTCATGAATAGAAGTAAATACTAAGTAATTACTCACATTCATTATTTTAATATTGCTAGCATGACATAGGAGAAATTTAAAGCCCAAAAGCATATAAAACCATAGATATTACTACTATATTTATCATGCTATCCATGAGTTATCAGCTGCTAAAGGTTATGTTCAAGAAGAAGGAATAGATTATGAAGAAACTTATGCTCCTGTTGCTAAACTTGATGTTATTAGAATCTTATTATCTTTTTGCATGTGCTCATAATTTTAAATTATATCAGATGGATGTTAAAAGTGCCTTTTTGAATGGCCTTACTAAAGAAGAAGTTTATGTTGAACAGTCTTGGTTTTGAAAACTCTAAATTTTCTTATCATGTTGTTCGATTAAAGAAAGCTTTATATGATTTGAAGCAAGCTCAATGAGCTTGGTATGAAAAATTGAGTTCATTCCTTTTAGAAAATAATTTTCAAAGAGAAAATATTGATACAACTTTATTCATCAAAAAGGTTGATATACATATGCTGATTGTCCAAATATATGTTGATGATATTATTTTTGGTGCAAGCAATGCATCTCTATGCAATGAATTTTCATCCTTGATGCAAACTGAATTTGAAATGAGTATGATGGGAGAACTAAATTTCTTTCTTGGCTTGTAAATCAAACAATTAGGAAATGGAATTTTTATATCCTAAGAAAAATATACGAAAGGAGTTACTTAGAAAATTCAATATGAATGATCTGAAATCTAAAAGAATGCTAATGGGAACAAACGTCAAATTAGACATAGATGAAAAAGGAAAAGAAATTGATAGAAAACTATATATAGGAATGATTGGATCCTTATTATATTTGATAGCAAGTAGACTTGACATTTTATCTAGTGTTTGTCTTTGTGCAAGGTTTCAAAGCAATCTCAAAGAGTCACATCTTACAGCTGTTAAAAGAATATTTAGATACTTGATTGATACAACAACTCTAGGAATATAGTATGCAAAGAATCAAAACACAAACCTTCTAAGATATTATGATTCTGATTTGCAGGATGTAGAATTGATAGAAAAAGTACTAGCGGGTGATAACTCTCAATATTTACATGATAATCTCCCTAGTGTTTCTGTGATTTATGCTTTAATTTTAATTAAATTTTTTGCAGAATACTTTAAATTGGAAAAGTTAGATTTAAAATGATTTATATGATTTTAATGTTAATTTCTAAGAATTACATTAAGAAATCAGTCATGTAATATGATGAAAATATTTCTCACATGTTTTTATATTTTATATTATTTTTGAGAATATTTCTACATTTATTCTGATTTTATAGAAATATTAAGGAAATTTGAGAAAAATCATTAAATTCAGAAAATCAGTGAAAATCCTGAAAAATCGGCAAAAATCACGCCGGATGATCAATTGATTCTCCAGAGAGAAATTCGCCAAGTAAATTGACAAAAATCAATTGGAAATTATGTTATAATTCAATGCATGTCATTTTTATAGTTTATAATCTTTTAAAACTAATGAAAAATCAAATCTTTTCAGGGTTTTTGTGTTAACGGCGGACGCACGGATTGCGGCAACAAATGCGACAATTACTTGTAACAATCGGCGAAATATGCGCAAAGGAAGATTGAAAAGGTGTTTCCGGAGAGGAATAAGGCATCCTCGATTATTCTATCCCCCTCTCGGATCAAAACCCCTCTCGTCCGGCCGCTACAGACGCTGGATTTTGCCTAATCTGTCCATCCGATACAAAAGATGGATTTCGTCCAAATTTCCCCCTCATTCAGCGGCTACAGAGGCTAAATTTCTTCTAGAAATCTTCCCCATTCTTTGCCCGATACAAACGGTGAAGAATTTCTTCCGAGGATCCTTCTCCGGACACCGCGGCACGCTCTGAGTCGAATCACCTTCGTTGCTCGATTTCAACAAGTGACAGTTGCTGGGATTGTCAACCATCGATTGGAGAAGGTGTAGGAAACCAATCGGTGCACCTAGCCTACACAAATCGATTGTATTTGGGCGGAAATCCGATCGACGACTGCGCCGCCCAGTTCTTCCGTAAACTTTAATTTCTGTTCATTTTTATTATTTTTAGATTCCAATAATACATCTTTCGATCCTTCATCATGTGTCGAACAAAAGCCCTTTTCTATTAATTTCTTATTTCCATCATTGTGACAACTCTGCAAGCCAGTCCCTCATCCCTTAAGAAAAGTCTTGATTTCTTGTTCGAGTTTCGTTTTTTGATCTATTTACGTGTCGACGTATTTCCGTCGACCGCGAATTTGGGGCTGTTCTTCGCAGGCTGACGTCAACTGACGTCAATAACCCCCAAATTCACAATTTTAGCTTATTTCGTTATAATTTCGCCAGAAAATAATTAAAAAAATATAATATATCAAATAAAAATCATAAATAATTAATAGTACTTCATCTTCCCTGACCTGGAAAATCTACTAAAAATATTTCTTTATTAATAATTGCCTTATTTTCCAGAATTTATAAATTTTAAATTTGCTGAATTTTCTTAGCAACGACAGAAAATAGTCAGACAAATTTTGGCGCCGTTGCTGGGGAAGATTTTTAGTTTTATTTCTTATTTATGATTCATTTGAGTAAAAAAAAAAAAAAACTTTTCATTGAATAAGAGATTAAAAAAATAAAAATAAAAACAATAAAAAGATTTCATAATTTTTCTTTATATGTTCTGTTCTTATTTATCTTTCTGCTTTATCATTATCATATTTTGTGCTGTGCATGCTAGGTAGAAGATCTTTGAACCCAAATTTAGAATTTTCTGAATTTAGAGGAAAAAGGGTTTCTTCAAGAAAATTTAAGAAAATGAATCCTCAAAATGTAGATTCCCAAAATCTCAATCAACCTAGGTTATTGAAGGATAATTTTACTCCCTATGCATGTGAAGACTTACTACAAAATCCTATTTGTGCTAAAGAGATTAAACCTAGTGTTTTTCAAATGTTACCTTCTTTTTATGAGCGTCAACATGAAGATCCTTATGCTCACCTTAGAGAATTTCAGAGAATTTGTGCTACTATTAAAGATGTTGATGATTCTATGAGACTGACTTTATTTCCATTTTCTTTAAAGGATGAGGCTAGTTATTGGTTTTCTACCCTAAATGGAAATAATAGGACATGGGCTACATTATTGCAAGATTTTTTGAATAGATTTTACTCTAGAGGAAAAACCAAAACTATGAGGAAAGCCATTCTAGATTTTTCACAAAATTCAGGAGAAACATTTCATGAAGCATGGGGTAGAATGAAAGATTTGATGAGAAAATGTCCTCACCATGGTATTCCTAAAAGTCAAATAGTTGAAATGTTTTATGATGGATTACTTCCTCCTTTTAAGCAAATGGTAGATGGAGCATGTGGTGGATTATTTTTGAATAGAAGTGAGGATGATGCATATATAGTTTTAGAAAATTTGAGTGAAAATTCAATGAATCAAGCTTTTGCATCTAATTATGATAGAACTTCATCTAAGAGGGGAGGAATGTATGAAATGAGAAACTTTGAAGATAGGGAATTAAGATCTGATTTAAAAGAAATTAAACAGCAAATGAATGATATGAAATCATTGTGTGAAAAATTTGATGTGTTTATGACGAATAAAAATTCTAATTTTTCTAATATGTCATATTCTGGTTGTTCCCTATGTGGTGATAGGATGCATCATGAAGATCATTGTCCTCATGTTGAACAAACTCAACCATTAAATATAGAAGAAGTTCAAGCTACATATGGATATCCTAGATTTGGTGCTCCTTCCAATGAACACAACCCTAATTGGAGGAATCACCCAAATTTTTCATGGAAGAATCCGAATAATATTCAAAATCCAGAAGCTTTGAAATCTCCATTTTCTTCAAATAAACATATTGAAAATAAATTTAGATCTAATCATATGCCTCCTACTTATTCATCCAATATTCCACCTGTGCAAACTGATCCTTCCATGAGTATGTTGCAGCAAATGATGGCTCAAATGATGCAAAGTCAAATGAATTTTCAACAAGAGATGCAGCACAAGTTTGAGCAGCAGCAACATCAATTTCAAGAAAATATGATGCAAATGGAGAAAAAGATAGTAGAAAATTCAACAAAAAGAGAAACAAGTCAATTAGGTCAACTTCCAAGTAGGACTCTACCAAATCCAAAGAGTCAACAGCAAGAATTTCAACAAGGAGAATTCAGCTGGTCAAACAAGTACAAAGCACCTCAAAATGAACAAATGAAGGCAGTCACTACCTTGAGGAGTGGAAAAATTCTCAACGATCCATATGAAGAAAAAGAGATTGCACAAAAGAGAGATGAACCATTTGAAGAGCTAGAAGGAGCTGAAGAAAAGAAGAACCACCAAGTGTAGAAGATGAAGAAAAGATCAACATCAAGAATTTAGGAACATTATGGATGAATCTCTACCAAAGTCCAAGAGCATTCCTTTTCCAAATGCACTGAAATCAAAACAGAAAAAAAAATCTGAGTTCAATGCAAATTTGATGAAAATTTTTCAAGATGTTTACATCAAAGTTCCTCTTTTGCAGGCTGTGGAGGACATTCCAACATATGCAAAATTTTTGAAAGAACTTTGCACACCAAAGAGAGCATCAAGGACCGAAAAATTATCCGTTCATGCAAGTGCCATGTTATTGAATCAAATGCCACGAAAGCTAAAGGACCCAGGTGCACCTTTGATTTCTTGTAATATTGGTGGATTTATTTTCAAGAATGCATTGCTAGATTTAGGTGCTAGCATTAATTTATTACCTGCTTCAATTTGTGAATATTTTCAGATTTCAAATTTCAAATCATCTTCTATTATGCTTCAATTTGTAGATTTATCAGTAAAAAGTTCAAAAGGAATGTTAGAAGATGTAGTAGTAACAGTGAAAGGATGTTCATTCCCTGCTGATTTTATTGTTTTAGAAATGAATTCACATACTGAATTGAGTGAAATGCCTATTATTTTAGGTAGACCATTTTTGAATACTGCTCAAATGAATATTGATGTCCCTACAAGAATAGCAAAAATCAAATGTGGAGATGAAGTAGTGGAAATTCAAATTTTTGAAAGGGCACAAAATTTACAAAATGAGAAAAAATTTCAATGTCATTCTATAGATTGTATGTAAGGATTGAATGAATTGGATGAACTAGATGAATGCCTAGAGAAAATTTTTGAAAATAAAGGAGGAAAATATTTATGGGATTTTGAAAATTTTCATGAACAAGAGGAACAATTTCAGAAAATAATAGAAGAAGATGAAAAAGAAGAACAAAACTTAGAAGATTTGATTGAATTTCAGCAAAATCAAATTAACAAAATTAGTAGTTCTAAATTAGAGCTTAAGAAACTTCCTAGTAATTTGAAATATGCATTTTTAGGAGAAGATCAATCATTACCTATCATTATTGCTTCAGATTTAGAAGAATATCAAGAGATACAATTGCTTGAGGTTTTAACAAATAATAAAAAGGCAATTGGTTGGGAAATATCTGATTTAATAGGAATAAATCCCGATATATGCACACATCATATCTATTTAGAGGACGGAGCTAAACCTAGTAGACAACCTCAAAGAAGATTAAATCTAAACATCATGGAGGTTGTGAAGAATGAAATTGTAAAATGGCTTGATGCTGATTTTATTTATCCAATTTCAGATAGTAAATGGGTGAGTCCTATTCAAGTAGTTCCTAAGAAATCTGGATTAACTGTCATAAAAATTGAAAAAGGAGAGGAATTTCAAACAAGATTAACTACTGGTTGGCGAGTTTGCATTGATTATAGAAGATTAAATGTTGAAACTAGAAAAGATCATTTTCCTCTCCCATTTGTAGACCAAATTTTAGAAAAGTTAGTAGGCCAAAAATATTTTTGTTTTTTAGATGGATATTCTGGATATAATCAAATTTTTATTTCTGTAGATGATCAAGAAAAGACCACATTTACATGTCCTTTTGGTACATTTGCCTTTAAGAGGATGCCTTTTGGTCTTTGTAATGTACCTGCCACTTTTCAAAGTTGTATGATTTCTATTTTTTCAGAAATGATAGGAAATGGTATAGAAGTATTTATGGATGATTTTTCTGTGTTTGGAAACTCATTTGATGAATGTTTAAATAATTTAAAAAAAGCTCTTAAGAAATGCATTGAAAAGAATTTAGTCTTGAGTTGGGAAAAGAGTCACTTTATGGTGAAAGAAGGAATTGTTTTGGGTCATGTAGTAAGTGAGAGAGGATTAGAAGTAGATAGAGCTAAAATTGAAATTATTTCTAAACTTCAACCTCCTACTTCTATAAAACAAATTCGTTCTTTTTTAGGTCATGCTGGATTTTATAGAAGATTTATCAAGGATTTTTCAAAAATAGTTAAACCACTTACCTCACTTTTAGCAAAAGATGTACCATTTATTTTTGATGATTCTTGTTTAGATGCTTTTAATTTAATTAAGAAATTGTTGACTGAAGCACCTATTTTACAACCCCCAAATTAGTCTTTACCATTTGAAATTATGTGTGATGCATCTAACCAAGCTATTGGTGCTGTTTTAGGGCAAAGAACTGATAGAAAACCTGTGGTAATAGCATATGCAAGTAAAACAATTTCAGATACTCAAATGAATTATACAATCACAGAAAAAGAATTGTTGGCAGTAGTCTTTGCATTGGAAAAGTTTAGATCTTATATTTTATGCTCAAAAATTATTGTTTATTCTGATCATGCTGCACTTAAATTTCTTCTTACAAAGAAAGATGCTAAACCACGTCTCTTAAGATGGATTTTATTGCTTCAAGAATTTGACTTAGAAATTAGGGATAAAAAAGGTTTTGAGAATGTTGTTGCTGATCATTTGTCAAGATTAAGTGTTAAGGATTCAAGTATCATTCATTTGCAAGATTCATTTCCTGATGAACAAATTTTAATAATTCAACATCAAAAACATCCATGGTATGCTCACATTGTGAATTTCTTAGCTTCAAATCAATTACCAGATTTTTGGAGAAAATCTGAACGTGATTATTTCTTTGCTAAAATTAAAAGATATTTTTGGAATGAACCAGATTTATTTTATTTAGGATCAGATCAGATTCTTAGACGGTGTGTACCAGAGGATGAACAATCTAATATTTTGAAAATGTGTCATGCATCTAATTGTGGTGGTCATTTTTCTGGAAAGAAAACTGCTTTGAAAATTTTACAATGTGGATTTTTTTGGCCTTCTTTATTTAAAGATGCTCATTATTTTTGCAAAACATGTCATTCATGTCAATCATTTACTAACATGAGTAGGAAAGATGAAATGCCTTTACAATCTATATTATTCGTTGAAGTCTTTGATGTTTGGGGAATTGATTTTATTGGTCCCTTTCCACTTTCTTTTGAATTTGAATTTATTTTACTAGCTGTGGATTATGTATCCAAGTGGGTGGAGGCAATTCCTACTAGGAAAAATGATCATATGATTGTTATGAAATTTATTCAAAGTCATATATTTTCTAGATTTGGTTGTCCTAAAGCTATTATTAGTGATGGAGGAACACATTTCACACATCATCAATTTAGAGAATTATTAAGGAAAAATGGTATGAATCATAGGATTGCAACTCCTTACCATCCACAAACTAATGGGCAAGCTGAGGTAGCAAATAGAGAAATACAGAAAATTTTGAAGAAAATAGTAAGGCCTGATAGGAAAGATTGGTCGAAAAAATTAGATGATACTTTATGGGCTTATAGAACCACTTTTAAAACACCTTTGGGAATGTCTCCATTTCGTTTAGTCTATGGAAAACCATGTCACCTTCCTGTAGAGGTAGAACATAGAGCATTATGGGCATTGAAACAAGTTAATATGAATTTGATTGGTGCTGGAAAACAAAGATTATTACAAGTTGAAGAGTTGGAAGAGCTTAGAAATGAGGCATATCAAAATAATAAAATCTACAAGGCTAGAACTAAAAAATTTCATGATAAATATATTCATAGAAAAAAATTTGAGTTAAATCAAAAGGTATGGCTTTATGACTCTAGGCTCAAATTATTTCCTGGAAAATTGAAGTCTAAGTGGACATGCCCATATATTGTGAAGGAGATCTATGATCATGGGGCAATTCTTATCCAAAATCCTAAAGATGGTAGAGAATTTAAGGTAAATGGTCAGAGATTGAAGATTTATTTGGAGAATGAAAAATTAGGAACCAAAGAATCTATTTCGTTATTAGAACCAAAATGAAGGTATCCATGCAAATATTTCTACTTGTTTTCTTTAGATTTTAGTTGTTTTACTTCATTTTCTTTCTTTGTTGTTTTTATTTTCCAATAAATGCAGTAGAAAGTTACGGAAGAAAGGGGATGCATGTGATTGATTGAAAATCCAATGGATGATTGAATTAAGATTTTCAGGTGCTATCTCTCTAACCCTACCTACTTGAATTTTTATTTTCAGATTGTCTCTTCTTGATATATTTGATTTCTGTAATTTCATGAAAATCTTTATGATTTGAAAACTTGAAGAATGATATATTATGATTAGATTTCTTTACATCATTGAGGACAATGTTGATTTTAGTTGGGGGTGGAGAGACTTAAAAATGATTGGAGAATAATTTTATAAATTAAGATGTTGTATTCATGAAAATTAGAGAAATGTATCAAACATGAATATATGATAGAAATCTCACATATCATGGATGGAACGTGAAATGAAGGAAGTCCAAATCTGATTATTTATCATTTTGATTCTTACATTGCAGAAAATAGTCAAATTATTGTAGATGAAGTATGTTGAAGGGAATTGGGCTAAGATAGATTAGAATATTTGATCTGAAGTGTTGAACTAACCATGAAGTACACAAAATGATCATGAGACTGAAGTTGTCATTTTCCACAACTTAAAAATTTGTGTGCCAAGTATTCAAAAATAAAGAAACTATGGAAGTAGTCACTTTGAAAAGAAATTGTGTTTGTCAATAGGAGGAAAAAAATGAAAATTTTGAATCTCAATCATTTCTATTTTCAGACAGAGTGAAGGCCCAAAAAAAAAAAAAAAAAAAAAAAGGGGTCTTCCCAATTGTCCCGTGGGGCTTCCACATGTGCGACTAGGACAAATAAAAAAAAAAAAAAGAAGAAGAAGAAGGGAAAAGCTACCTGTCTGCTATATCTTAAATAAAAGAAAAGATTGAGTATATTTTTATCTGAATATTGACATTCATGATGGATGATAGAAGTGATTATAAAGTGGGATCTAAACTATTTGATACTTAGTATTACAAGTTGATGGATGTGAGAATTTACAAAACAAGGGAAGTGAGAATTTTTGTGGAATCTTTATGGTTGGTTTGAACATGAATGATTGATTTTCTATTTGATTCTTATCCCATGAACCTAAAATTTTGCAGATTTTACAATAATTTGGTCTAAATTTTGTAATGAGAGATTCTTAATGTTATAAATAAGAAGAAGAGGAGGACCTAAATTTTAGAACTATGAAATGATATGTGAGATACAAATTTCTTTGGCCTCTGATTTTATGTTAACTTTAAACAGAAAATATAGATTTCTAGAGGAATGAAATAGAATTTTAATCTTGAATATTTATTTAATAAAGTACTTTGATTTCATGTTTATTGCTAAGGGACTAGCAATAAGGTAAGTTGGGGGGTGTGATAACTCTCAATATTTACATGATAATCTCCTTAGTGCTTTAATTTTAATTAAATTGTTTGCAGAATACTTTAAATTGGAAAAGTTAGATTTAAAATGATTTATATGATTTTAATGTTAATTTCTAAGAATTACATTAAGAAATCAGTCATGTAATATGATGAAAATATTTCTCACATGTTTTTATATTTTATATTATTTTTGAGAATATTTCTACGTTTATTCTGATTTTATAGAAATATTAAGGAAATTTGAGAAAAATCATTAAATTCAGAAAATCAGTGAAAATCCTGAAAAATCGGCAAAAATCATGCCGGATGATCAATTGATTCTCCAGAGAGAAATTCGCCAAGTAAATTGACAAAAATCAATTGGAAATTATGTTATAATTCAATGCATGTCATTTTTATAGTTTATAATCTTTTAAAACTAATGAAAAATCAAATCTTTTCAGGGTTTTTGTGTTAACGGCGGACGCACAAATTGCGGCAACAAATGCGACAATTACTTGTAACAAATCGGCGAAATATGCGCAAAGGAAGATTGAAAAGGTGTTTCCGGAGAGGAATAAGGCATCCTCGATTATTCTATCCCCCTCTCAGATCAAAACCCCTCTCGTCCGGCCGCTACAGACGCCGGATTTTGCCTAATCTGTCCATCCGATACAAAAGATGGATTTCGTCCAAATTTCCCCCTCATTCAGCTGCTACAGAGGCTGAATTTCTTCTAGAAATCTTCCCCATTCTTTGCCCGATACAAACGGTGAAGAATTTCTTCCGAGGATCCTTCTCCGGACACCGCGGCACGCTCCGAGTCGAATCACCTTCGCTGCTCAATTTCAGCAAGTGACAGTTGCTGGGATTGTCAACCATCGATTGGAGAAGGTGTAGGAAACCAATCGGTGCACCTAGCCTACACAAATCGATCGTATTTGGGCGGAAATCCGATCGACGACTGCGCCGCCCAGTTCTTCCGTAAACTTTAATTTCTGTTCATTTTTACTATTTTTAGATTCCAATAATACATCTTTCGATCCTTCATCATGTGTCGAACAAAAGCCCTTTTCTATTAATTTCTTATTTCCATCATTGTGGCTTTGGTTTGATCCATTTACGTGTCGACGTATTTCCGTCGACCGCGAATTTGGGGCTGTTCTTCGCAGGCTGACGTCAGCTGACATCAATAACCTCCAAATTCGCAATTTTAGCTTATTTCGTTATAATTTCGCTAGAAAATAATTAAAAAAATATAATATATCAAATAAAAATCATAAATAATTAATAGTACTTCATCTTCCCTGTGATCGACCTGGAAAATCCACTAAAAATATTTCTTTATTAATAATTGCCTTATTTTCCAGAATTTATAAATTTTAAATTTGCTGAATTTTCTTAGCAACGACAGAAAATAGTCAGACACGGGTCATGTTTATTTTTAAATGGTTGTTTGATTTCTTGGAGTTCTAAGAAACAAAATTCTATTGCATTATTCACTGTAGAGGCCGAGTATGTATCTGCTGGAAATTACTGTTCACAGATACTTTGGGTTAAATATCAATTAGAGGACTATGGAGTCAAACTTGAGAAAATACCCATGTATTGTGATAACATAAGTGCTATCAATTTGGCCAAAAATCCTATCATACACTCTCGAACCAAACATATAGAAATCAGACATCATTTCATTTGTGATCACATACAAAAAGGGGATATAAAATCATGCTTTATTGATACATCAAAATAGTTAACTGATATCTTCAATTATTTCTAAAGTTAGATTTAATTCAATTATTTGTGAACTTAGAATGTACAAATTGACTGATATTTCTGTCTAATTTCTATTATTTTTTATGATACTATTATGATTTATTTAATTATTCTATGTCTGATATGCACCTCGTATGTGTAGATGTCTGTGTTGACACGCTCTTCGTCATTCGAATTTTAAGTGTTATCAAGAGATTTTCTTATTAAGGACATGAACAATAAATTATATGTTGTTACATACCTTAAAAAATCTTATATTATGTCTATGTCCCTCTTCTTCGTCAAAAGGCCACATTTTATTATTTGCAAACTTTACCTTCTTGAATCGTTTTTACCGTCCGACGACCTTTGATTCCTCAAGCTCGTAAGATTCCAAGCTTCAGTTCACATCACATTAGGTAGACTCATGAGTCAACACAAGGTATCATCCTGTGTATTGCATTGCATTTCCATCTTCTTCTAGTCAACAATCTTTTAAAACCCTAAATTCATTATGGTTGATACCAGACGCTCTGCCCTTCCTGTTCTTCCTTCAAGAACTTATCGTCGTCCAAGAATCTCCAAGAAAGATAAAGGAAAAGATATTATTATTGATTCATCTCCTAAAAAGACTCCCCCACTATCTCCAATAGCTGAAAAATTGCCTACTTCCTTTTTGACCCCTCCATTTGGTTCTCTTGCTAAACATATTTCATCTATTCTTCTATCTCCAATGATGACTGATGGTCAAGTTATAGTAGTCGTGCAAAAAATATCTATGGATGTTAGCACCTCGATTCCAACTTCCTTTGGATCCAAGAACACAGAACCTCATATTTTGCCTACTGCAGATGATTTACCTGCTCATAGTCCAGAGCCTTCTGAACCATCCCAGCTCACAAAAAAGATTAACTCTGTATATCAAAAGCCATCTATTGTGCGTAAATCTAAACCTACAAAAGAACTTACATTGAAGGAACTTAAAACCAAGAAATAGAGTTCTAAAAGACCTAGAAAAAATGTTCAACCTCAATATACTTTTGATGTATCTCCTCAGTATCATTCTCTACTCTTTCCTACTGTAACACATGAATAAAAATTTCAAAAAAATTTCAAAGATTGTAAAGTCTTACGCTGCAAATTTCTTGATCTCAAATTCTTTGAATCACAATAAATTCATATGAAAAGTATTTTGATGCCCTTAGAATTTCTCATCTAATTTCTGAACTAGTTGAAAACTATCCTAATCTTATTCGCATGTTCTATAACAATGTCTCTATTACTCTTGTTGCACAAACAACTTATGTCAAAGGAGCATTCATTGATTTAACTCCTAAAATTTTGAATACAATCTTTAATATTTCCATTGGACCTCTCTTGGTCGTAAGCAAGCAAAAAATTTTTGAATTTTTGACCACATTGACTGGAATGGAGAATGTCTCTATCAACACTATAAAAACATTTCATCTACCATTCTCTCATAGAGTAATTCATTTTTTATTGGTCATCTCTTATGGCATAGGAGTGATGCACATGATAAGTTGTCTGAGAAATCGATGTCTATTATGTACTGCATTATTCATGGCATTCCATTTGATTTTGAAGATTTGTTCTTAGGACCGATCAAAACAGCCCTGAAGTATGACCTCATTCTTCCACTTGGTTATGTCATCACCTGTGTCCTTAAGTACTATAGTACAGATCTCTCTGCAGAAGAATCTATTAGTAGCATACCACATGACATCATTGACAAATCCACTCTTCATCGAATAGATTATTCCTACAGTAATGGTCAATGGCTTCATCGTCCATCTTCCTCTCATGCATCATCTCATGCTCTCACTTTCCTTGACATTCTTCTCATTGTTAAGAAATTCAATAAAAGTGTGGAACAAGTGGAGCAATGTCTTGATATAATAGAAGAACGACTTCGGGACCTTGAAGATACTATTTCAGAGATCCACTCACACTTTTCTTGATTTTCTGATCGACCACATACTCTATTTTTTTTGTTATTTCTTCTGACTTTTTATGATTTGACTTTTTGATCTTACAAGAAGGGAGAGAACAATTGAGAAAATTTGAAAACTTTTATGAGTGCACAACCTCAGGGGAGCACTCATTCAAGAGGAGCAAAGATGTATTTCACGCAATTCTAGTTTTATTGCTTGAACCTCTGTGAATGAATTGTGTGAACAAATATGAATGTTGAATCTTAAATGTTCTGTCTACGCATTACTTTGACACATGTGTTGACACATGATGATTGACAGCTATTATTGTCAAAGCTTCAATTCTTATGTGTGTAAACCCATTGTTATAATATTTGTGCACATAGTTATATAGATATATATATATTTTCTCTAGATGGTTTTGTAAGTATCAAAAAGGGAGAGATTATTGATGCCTTTGGGCATAGATTTTGATATTACAAAATATATGAAAAAATATATAATGATTGATATAGTTCACAAGATTATGATTTATAGATTTCATTACTCATCTTGTGACATTATGACTAACCTTGAGATTAAGAGAAATGATGAAGAGGTGAATCGTCACATATGGATAAATATTTGTTAGAAAATAAATATTTAATAGGTAAATAATGATTATATTTTTAATTCATATATCCATGTTTATTTAACCATTTAAGTGCAGCTATTATTTAATAGTCACGTGCATCATTAAAAGAAAAAGAAAAAGGTTCGAAATATCAAAAGAGCTCTCATGAGTCTTGAACCAGAAATTTAGACAGTGACATGTCAACTGCTTACGTAGAGAAAAAGACCAGCTTAAAATTTGAATCTGAAAACTAAGTTAACAGGAAAGTTATTCGTCTACAAGAGACTAATCTTTGGCTAAAATTTCAAATTGAACAAACTAGAGAATAGAAAGATATTGAATTTGCAATGGTCAGAGGTAGTTGCCACACATTCTAGAAAATGGTAAGTATTCAAACTAACCTTCCGACTTTATCTCTCAAGCAAATTGTGGAAATCTATTGGAGGACGATGTCCTACAAGTAGAGGAAGCAAAAGAGATCAAAAACAACAATTCTACTTCAATTTACAACGAGCTATCTATCTCACGATCAAGATTTGTCACCGTCGAGCATCAACTATGAGCAGATTGCTTCATACTTCTTCAATCAATGATTGATGATCAAAAACGAGCTTGAATCTCTCAAGGAGGCTCTCCATCAGGCCCTAAGGTAACTGGGTGGTGAGTGGAGAGTGAGTTTGGGCAAAGGCACGAGGTGCTCTAAGCCCTGTTTGAGCCGGAAGGGGATGGATCTCTATGAAGGTCGAACTTGAGGTATTGGGCAATTGATCCCATTAAAATTAGTGTGTATTTCCAAGAAAAATAATGGAATACTGGTAGGAAAGATCCTCTGGGACTGAAAGTAGTCAAGTAAGAGGCAAACTAGTATAAAAAGATCTTGCCTCATAGTGAGATCCCGCCGGAAGAGAGAGCAAGTCATCTTGCACAAAGATAATCATATAGAGCTGTGTTAACACAACGTTGACACATCTAACATTCGGAAAGAAAATCCAAAATTTCTATAATACTAATTCACCCCCCCCCTCTTGGTATTTTTTCTAGCCTCTAAATCTTTCTATGGCGTCGTCGATCGGATGGTGCCCACCCCTCTAGCTTCCCTCTCCCTTTCTATCTAAACAAAACTCACAAACTCCCTTCTATTCAAAATAATTGGTCCCCTTTAGCGGTGGCTCTCCACCCCCTTATATAGGGGCCTACATGGGCCAAGGGTGAAGGACCACATGAGAGGCCCAAAATGCAAGCCCCCCCAAGTGATATAGTCTCGGGTGGGCTTTCCTCTCTATTGGGCCTAAACGAGGCTGGCCCCAAAAGAGATGGGGTGAGGGGAGTAAGGACACTAGCTCCTCAAATTGGGCCCACACATATGGCCCAAAGGAGGAGGTAATAGGACAGGCAAGGACCAAAATGGAGTGGGCTGTCCCTTCCTACCATGGACCCGACATGGGCCCAAGGGGTGATAAGCCCCTCAAGTAATATAGCAGGACCTAGGGTTCCTTGTCCTCGCTCGGGCTCCGCAATCTGGTTGACAGCGTGGGGGTGGGGTCTCCTTCATCGCCTTGGCCTCATGCTGTGGTGGCAAGGAGTCCTATCTGCCACCACAAAGGAATTAAATCTTGTGATTAATTGATTTGATGAATAGGTGAAGCACTGATAAGTCTTCATTATCATGAGTTAATAATTTAGTAAGATGATGTTTTTAGTCTTAACTCATGATAAATAGACTTATTTTTGTGTTAAAACATGAAAAGTGGTTTCTAGTTGATTAATATGAATTTTTGCTTAATTACATGATTTTATAATTTTATTTTGTTGAGAGAAATGAAAAACAATATTTAAGGAAAAGCAAAAAAATCTGCCGGCCAACCAAGCCCACTAGTGTGTCGGAGGCCTAGTCGGGCGGAGCTGCTAAGCGGCTAAGGACCGCGAGCTCAAGGCTCGAGCGGCTAAGGACCAGACCGCGAGCTCGAGGCTCAAGCGGCTGGCGAAGCAGACCGCGAGCTAGGCACTCAAGCGGCTAACGTGTACGTCACTCCCCTTCCACGTCACCGCTGGCCAGCCGGGCGTGGGGCAAGGAGTGTTCGTACACACGCAGGTGATTTGTACCTATTGATATCTAAAGAAGTGCCCGTAATATATTCGCGTGAAACTCACCTAGAAAACCGATGTGGGACTAAACCCCGTGCCTTAATTTTTCCCACATATTTTATAAATGACATAAATGCCCCTCAATGACGACATAAAATGATTCTTATGACGTCATAAATTGAGGGCATTTTAGTATTTATCTCATCTCTCCCTCTTTCTCTCTCTCACAGGCGAACAACCGGCAAAGAAATTGTAATTTCCGGAGAGCAATTAAGCTGCAAAAATCACCAAAAATTCAGCAAAAACTTAGTCAACGTGATTCATGGAGCATCGTGGCCAAAATTGGTGTAGGATTCTGGACAAAACATCGAAAACTCAACAAAGAAATCATCTCTACTTGATCGACCAATAAGCCATCGCCGGAAAGATGCGATAAAGGGCCTCCTCTTGCTGTGCTAACTTGAGGACGAAGCCCCTAAGACATGCCCCACCTCCATCTAGCACACATCCGTCGAGTGACAGTCGTTAGAGGGCTGCAAGTCACCATTTTTCCATTCCGCCGGGTGACAGCTGCCAAAAACGATTTAGCGATCCATTCCACTAATTTCTGGGCTTCGAAAGAAGTTCTAGAGATCACTCACATCGTCTTTGTCCAAGGAGAGCCTTTGAGGCCATAGACATTGCACGATTTCTTTTTTGAACATGCAGAATTCCGGCGATCACCGCCGCAAAGTCGGAACTCTATTTTTCCTGTTTTAAACTTTATTTTCATTTAAATTAGTAATCTTTGGCACGATTTCAACATAAAAAATATTTCTTACTTGAGTTACGATTCTTCGGGCTTTTACAAAACTAAATTTGATCTATTAATTTCACAGTAATCGCTTACAAAAGAATCATAGGTCAGAACTCTGTTTCCACCCGATTCGTGTTCTTCAGGCACTGACGTCACCTAACGTCATTGCCTTATTTCCTTTTCACATTTATTAAATAGATTATATTTATCATTCAGTTAAAAAAATCAAAAAAAAATCATATTCCTTCATGAAATATTACCCGATATTATATTACATCCTTGTGATCGACCTGGAAATTTTCCACTATTTTTGGAATCTTTTATCGATTTATAATTGATTTATTCACTTTGATAAACATTTAAAATTCCAAGAATTGGTCTTTTCTAGTTTTATAAAAATTTTAAATTTGCGTGATTTATTATACAACAATTAATTCACGTCAAGCACCATATTTATGAGAATAAATATTTGTTAGAAAATAAATATTTAACTTTTAAATGAGATGGTAAATGATGGTTATCCTTTTAAGTTATTTATCTATGATTATCTGACCATATAAGTGTAGCCATTTATTTATTAGTCATGTGCATTATGAAAAGAAAATGAAAATAATTTGAAACATTGAATGGGCTCTCATAAGTCTCAAACCAAAAATCTGAATAGTGACATGTCAACTACTTATGTTGAGAAAACAGTCAGCTCATTGCTCTAACCTAAAGACAATGTTAACAAGAAACTTGTTCATCAATGGGAGTCAAATCTTTAGTTATAATTTCAAATTGCATGGACCAAGGAATAAGAAGTTATCTAATTTACAATAGTTAAAGGTCATTACCCCATTTTCTAAGAAATGATAAGTATTTGAACTAACCTTCCAATTTTATCTCTCAAACAAAATATAAAAATCCGTTGGAGGATGAATTATTAGAAGAAAGAGAAAGAAAGCGCACATATAGATAATCACGAAGAATAGTGTTAACACATGTGTTGACACTTCAATGATTCAGAAAGAAAATCTAAAACTATAAAAACACTAATGGATCACCCCCCCTCTTAGTATTTCACCTAGCCCTTAGATCTTTCAATTAGTATCAAAGCTCACCTTGATTCATAGATATTTACACATCCCAATGAGTAG
The DNA here is from genome assembly GCA_024713555.1 of Spirodela polyrhiza. NCBI lineage: Eukaryota > Viridiplantae > Streptophyta > Magnoliopsida > Alismatales > Araceae > Spirodela > Spirodela polyrhiza. The sequence continues at coordinate 6,402,097 of CM046532.1, forward strand.
ACCTTATGGCTAATGAAATTATCAAATCTATAAACCCTAGACCACATATGTTTGATGAAACTAACTAAACACTTTGGAAAACTAGGGTAAGAATTTATGCCACATGTCAAGGATTAAGAATCTGGAAAATGATTAAGGACCACAAAAATCTGATGATGAGTCCATAGAGGAGCAAAATTCTATATTAAATATAAGGGCCATGAACATTTTTTAAGTGTTATTCATATTTTTGAATTTAATTGTGTGCCAAGTTGTGAGATAATTAAAGAAATTTGGAACAAGTTTGAAATGACATACAAAGGGACTTCACAAATAAAAGAAACCAAAATCAACATTTTGGTGAGCAGGTATTGATAACATGTGGAAATTTTATAGCTAATCTATTATCAAATCATAGAGAATAATATATATTTGTGAACTATTTCACAAGTTATCATGTTAAATATTTTATTTGTCATTTAAATGAACCTCTCTTAATCCTAATTTTAAATTGATATTTTATGAATAGAAATAAAATTGATAAGAATTTATTTTTTATCCCTAGACTTAATTCTCATCTATTATATTTTTAAATGAAATATTATTTTGGTAATTTTTTCTAATTAATTGAAATATGTTTTATACATGTTTTCCAAAAATTTTAAGCATTAAAATAAATATAAAAACATAGAAAAATGGGCACACTAGCGGGATGAAAGGCACCCCACTTAATAGGCCCAATTTGGGCCAAAGGCCACCTTGTATCTAGAAGTGGGCTCAAAGGGTGCACCACCTCGTGACCTGTGTAAATTGGTTCACAAATTTGGATTATGGGAGTTGGGGTTCGGGCTGCATAGGCTCTTCTCCATGGCCTACTAGGAGCTAGGGGTGGGACCCAAATCAACCTTGGGAGCTTGGGCTGAACCTAGATCTTTCCTTTCAAAGATGCCTCCAATGATACTCACATAATATTTCTGATATGGGACCAAACCTTATATGTCTTTCTTCTTTTTCAGATCTAACAATAGCACGATAGTAGTAGTCAGATCCAATACACGAGATCATGTCACATCACTATCACTATCATATGAAAAAGTAGCTCTAAGATCCAACAATGGCTACTATCAAATCTGACAATCTAGGAGACACCATGATAAGTCTTCATTATCATGAGTTAATAATTTAGTAAGATGATGTTTTTAGTCTTAACTCATGATAAATAGACTTATTTTTGTGTTAAATCGTGAGAAGTGGTTTCTAGTTGATTAATATGATTTTTTGCTTAATTACATGATTTTATAATTTTATTTTGTTGAGAGAAATGAAAAAAATATATTTATGGAAAAAGTAAAAATATCCGCCGGCCAACCGAGCCCGCTAGCAGGTCGGAGGCCCAGTCGGGCGGAGCTGCTGGGCGGCTAAGGATCGCGAGCTCAAGGCTTGAGCGGCTAAGGACCAGACCGCGAGCTTGAGGCTCAAGCGGCTGGCGAAGCGGACCGCGAGCTAGGCACTCAAGCGGCTGACGTGTGCGTCACTCCCCTTCCATGTCACCGGTGGCCAGCTAGGCGTGGGGCAAGGAGTATTCGTACACACGCGGGTGATTTGTACCTATTGATGGGTAAAGAATCGCCTGTAATATATGCGCGTGAAACTCACCCAAAAAACCGATGTGGGACTAAACCGTGTGCCTTACTTTTTCCCGTATATTTTATAAATGACATAAATGCCCCTCAATGATCGATATAAAATGATCCTTATGACGTCATAGATTGAAGGCATTTTAGTACTTCCTTCATCTCTCCCTCTTTCTCTCTCTCGCAAGCAGACAACCGGCAAAGAAATCACGATTTTCGGAGAGCAATTAAGCTGCAAAAATTATCAAAAATTCAACAAAAACTTAGTCAACGCGATTCGCAGAGCATCGTGGCCGAAATTGGTGTAGGATTCTAGACAAAACATCGCGAACTCAATGAAGAAATCATCTCCACTTGATCGACGAACAAGCCATCGCCGAAAAGAGGACGATCTACCGGGAGACAAGTCGCCACCTCCTGAGAGCATATCAGATGCGATAAAGGGCCTTCTCTCACTGCGCTGACTTGAGGACGAAGCCCCTGAAATGCGCCCCACCTCCATCCAGCACACCTCCGTCGAGTGACAGTTGCCGGAGGGCCGCAAGTCGTCGTTTTTTTGTTCCACCGGGTGACAGCCGCCGGAAACGATTTGGCGATCCATTCCACCAATATCTGGGCTTCGAAAGAAGTTTCTAGAGATCACCCACATCGTCTTTGTTCAAGGAGAGCCTTCGAGGCCGTAAACATTGCACGATTTCTTTTCTGAACACCCAGAATTTTGGCGATCACCGCCACGAAGTCAGAACTCTATTTTTCCTATTTTAAACTTTATTTTCACTTAAATTAGTAATCTTTGGCATGATTTCAACATCCAAATTATTTCGTACTTGAGTTACGATTCTTTGGGCTTTTACAGAACTAAATTTGATCTATTAATTTCACAGTAATCACTTACGAAAGAATCGTAGGTCGGAACTCTGTTTCCACTCGATTCGTGTTCTTCAGGCATTGATGTCACCTGACGTCATTGCCTTATTTCCTTTTCACTTTTATTAAATAGATTATATTTATCATTTAGTTAAAAAATTCATAAAAAATCATATTCCTTTAGGAAAATTTTGAAATATTACCCGATATTATATTACATCCCTATGATCGACCTGAAAATTTCCCACTATTTTTGGAATCTTTTATCGATTTAAAATTGATTTATTCACTCTAATAAACATTTAAAATTCCAAGAATTGGTCCTTTCTAGTTTTATAAAAATTTTAAATTTGCGTGATTTATTATACAACGATTAATTCACGTCACACCACATCATAGTCCATCATCCTAGCATCCAATACATAGAAAAGTGCCACATCACAACCATTGTTGTACAAAAAGCATCATTTGATCCAACGACAACAACTATCAAATCCAATGCACCAGAATTGGACATGTCACCAACCACTAGCACATGTTGTGGTGGGCACACAAATCCCGATAAAACACACAAAAAAGACCAAGAGGTGACAAGGATTTGATCGTGATTATTGGGCCACATCACCCCTCTTCAAAGTGAAATGACACCATGAGGATCCAATAGTCTTCATTGGGTCACACATTGGAGGATATATTTACAAATATCAATTATTATCTAACAAAATAGAAGATATCGATTATTCTGTCGTACACACATAAGGGTATATTTGTAAATACTGATTATTATCGCACAAGAAAGGGGAAAATGCAGGAAAAATTAGATAAAAATCAAAAAATACTAAAAAAAGGAAGTTAAAATAGACAACATGATTTGCAGATCTAGGAAATAAAAAGGAGGAAGAGGAGAGAGAAAGGAAGCCTTTTTTGTATTGTTCTTTGGTTGTTCTTAGAAGAGAAATGTTGTTCTTCTTTTCAATGGGAAAATAGAAATGAAGAAATGCACCATTGATTTTGATCGTTCTCCTCTAGTCTTTTCACCTTAAATCTATTCTGTTGAGCTTGAGGTAAGATTGAGAAGTGCTACTAATAGTATCTCATTTTTTATATGTAATGTGAGTTAAAACAATAAAATATTATATAAGTTTAATGAAAATAAATCATGTGTTTTCATAATTTTTGTGAATTTTAGTGAATTATTATGATTTATTTCAGATTAAAATGAATTACTTACTATTTTTTGAAATAAATAAATAGATAATACTTATTATCAAGCATAACTATATAATTTTTGCTTGATCCAACAATTGTGAATGTGCCACGTCACCCTTTTCTAGCAATGAATTGGTGGCTGATTGATACTTACATCATGCTAATATTCTTTGATTTTACATGACGCACCACGTACCCCCAAGAGTAAATTGATCAGATAGTGGAGAGCACGATGCACAACTAGCATACTTAAGTCTTGGAGATGCATATCAATAGTAATCAATTATCATCAGCCAAAATTGAGATTATCGATTATTGCTGATGAAATAAAAAAGGTAGAGGTTCTCTCACAATAATCATTCCATCTTCTCCCTCCTCCATGCAGTCAAAGCCTCTGGTGACCAATGAACCCTACTCCTCAATCCCTCAGCTGCACCCAAAGCCTCCGACAAGTGGCCACAAGTCTTCTCCTTTACCCCATATGGCGGTGACAGTAGCGTCAAACCCTTCTCTACCCATAATCCTTCCAACGAGTAACACAAAGCTACAAAACGATATTCATGCACCTTCTGACGTGGTGCGACACGACTGGATCATACATAGCCATTACACTAACATCTCTTGCTGTTCTAGAGGTAGAACCATCGAAGAACAACATTAGTTTTAGATTTATTTAGTTTTTGTCAAGAATGATAATTTTTGGACATTCACCGAAAATAATTGGAAGAACACACGATTCACTTAATCAAATGGGCTTCTTTCTATCTCAAACCTTTCGTTACTCATTATAAATTATCTAAAGAGTTATTTTGAATCATTTTCCATCGACTTCAATTGAGAAATCCATCTGAAACTCCTTGCTATTTTCTACAGGGCGGAACAATTTTCTGGTGATTTCTCTCTGATTAATCAAGGGTTTGTTGATTTCTCTCTAATTACATTTTAACCATTTACTCTTTTATTAATCTATGTGAAATTCATTCAAGCATTTTTTGGTGTGATTTCACATCTTTTTCGTGAATTCTCTCTTGTGTATTTGTCCAAAAATCGTCTATTATCATCTATTTTCTCTTCTCTCTCCTTCCCTCCACCTAAAAGTTCATCTAAAATCCCTTCTTAGTCCTATTTCTATCTCCCCAAAATTCGTCCAAAAGTCCCTTTGAAATCTCACATTTATCCCCCAGAATTTCTTCCTCTAATCCCTTCTAAATCCCACATCTATCTCCCTATTTCTCTTCACTATTTATTAGATATTAGTTTATATTATTTAATTCATAAAAATTCTAAAAAGTTATAGAATCACCAAAAAAAGGGTATTATCATACTTATCCCATTTTTCTCTCTTTTGTAGGTGGGAAATTGACAAAGAAATTATGATTTTCAACAAGCAATTAAGCTATCAAAATCACACAAATTTTGGCAAAAATATAGTTAACATGATTCACAAAACATCATTGTTAAAATTGGGGAACGATTCTAGGTGAAAGATCGTGAATTTATCAAGAAAATTATCTTTGATTGATTGATGAACGAGTTGTCACTAGGAAGAGTACAATCTGCTGAGAGACGAGTTGTCACCTCTTGAGAGCATACCCAATGTGATAAAGAGCCTCTTCTTGCTGCACTGACTTGAGGAACGAAGCCTTTGAGATGCGCCCCACCTCTATTCAGTTCATCTCTGTCAAGTGACACTTGTTAGAGCATTGCAAGTCATGTTGTTTAGCTCCGCTGGGTGACAACTGCTAGAGATGATTCAAAGACCCATTTCATTGATTTTTAGACTTCGCAAGACAATCTAGAAATTACCTACATTGTCCGTCCAAGGAGAGCCTTCAAGGCTATGGACATTACACTAAATTCCTCTCAAACACGTACAATGCTGACAATCATTGTCGCAAAGCTAGAACTCTATTTTTCATATTTTAAACTTCATTCTCACCTAAATTCATGATATTTGACATGATTTTAAATGTCTAGACCCTTCATTATAGAGTTCCAATTCTTCTAGCTTTTACAGAACTTAATTTAACCTATTAAATTGACGTCTTTGTCAAGCACTAATTTCATCCTAATGTCAGCACCTTATTTCTTATATCATGAACTATTAAATATATTACATTCATCATTCAGTCCAAAAATATAAAAAATTATATTATTTTAGGAAAATTCTGAAATATTACCTGATATTATATTACATCCTTGTGACTAACTTGAAAATTTTTCAATATTTTTGGAACCTTTTATTGAGTTATAATTTATTTATTTATTCTGAAATAATTCTAAAAATCCAAAAGTTGGTATTTTCTAGTTTTATAAATTTTAAATTTAAGAGATTCATTATACAATAGTTAAGTCACATCAGCTAAAAAAAAGTCATGTCAGCTACCTAGAGGTTCACATCAAACCATGCAATCTAAGGGATATAAGTTTGATTTCTAATATAGTTTTCATTATTTCTAATTATATCTACAAAAAAAATCTAATTTTTATATTTACTCATTATTTAGTTTTTTTTGTATTTTCATCATTCCAACACATTTTATTTTCTATTTTTAATTCCTTAAGTTTTAAATTCGTATTTACAGTTATTTGCCATTTATTGCCTTTATTACTTTGAATATTAATTTAAATCTTCAAATCAATTTTCATAATCCTTTAAATTAGAGAATAAAAAGATTTTTAAAAGCCTTCCTTGAGTAGACAACCTAGCTCACCACTATGTCCATTTAAAATTATTTTTTGGTGAATATAGTTCTATAAATTATTAAAATTGATTGATGACTTTGATGACAACTTAGGGTTACATTAGGTCTGAAAATTTTCAGATGCAAAAAGGTGAATATATCCATGACTATATTAAGACATCCGATGAAATTGTCAATGGATTGAAAAACTTGGGGAAAACTTATTCTAACATTGAATTAAGTAAAAAATTCTTAGATCTTTGACTGATGATTAGATTGCTAATAACATAACAATAATAGAATCTAAAGATTTAAATATTACTCTTGTTGATACTATTATTGGCCCTTTTTTGACACATGAAGATGATCTAGTAAGAAGTAAATCTCTTGAAAACAAATGTGAAAAATGAGTTTCTTACTCTAGAATTATGTTTATTGTTGATTTAATTATTATTTAAGGCTTAATCAAACCAAATTTCATGAATTAAAATCAAGAAGTATTTAATAAAATATCTTATTCAAAAAAAATGAATTTGATTTTAAATATCTTAAATATAAATTCTCATGCCAAATTTATCATTCAAGAACTAGTTTAGATAACTGATGATATCAACTAGTTGGTGATAATTGTGTGTAATTATGTTTCTTTTTATTGACTTATTTTTTATGGATAATTGTGTGTAATTATGTTTCTATTTATGTTTAAAACTAGAAAAGCATGTATTACCTATTTAGTCCTAATTTATTGAATTTATTGATTTAGAGACTAACCCCATTTGACTCTCTTGAGTCAAATGGATTACTCTCATTACTTCTTTAGAGTTTTTGTTGAGACACAGGACTTAGGTAATTTTCAATGAGGAAATTGAGATGCAAAAAGAGTAAATCGGTCCACATTCAAGCCTAATGAGATGGACCCAACACAGAATTGAAAGGTAGTCCATGTCCACCTAAAGAAGAGGCCCACTTTCAAAGGATGACTTTAAAGCTCAAAGTTGAAGAGCTGCTGACTGATTTCAGGAGAGAGGTGGACGAGATTTAGGGCCCAAAATAAATCGATCCAGTCCTTTTATTTTAAGTCTTTCACAACTAGATCCCTATATATACTTTCAATTCCTCCTCCATCAATTTAACCAAGAATTGCTGCCTTAACCTATTGTTGGCCAGCCTATGAACAGTAATTTTCTTGGTTCCACTCTTTTCTGAGAGTGTTAAGTGAGGGAGAAGTGATTTGTGACTGAAAGCACGGAGGAGGAGAAGGGGGAAGAACCTGGGTCGTGATTGGCATGACAAGAAGGTTCTGATCCTCTTCCTTTGCCTCACCCTTTTCCCTTCTCTTGTTTGCCTAGGTTATCTCTCTAGAGGATAGCCATAGTTCAGGGCACCCTACACCGCAAACCATGCCCATTATTTTGATCTGTAGTGAAAGTTACAGACAAAATATTCCACCACTCACCGGTGTGCTCTCAGGGCCCATACACCTATCACACACAGGCTCATCTACCACTTGCCAATGTGTTGTTGCCTTGTGCCATTTGCTGACTGATAACATGCATATTTTACTTGTAATTACATCATAAATCATCATTTTAATGCTTAATACTAATATTATGATGCATGTTATCATGTTTTTATGTAATTTTCACCATAACCATGAAAATTCACTAAAGTCAACATTTTTGTATAATTTAGGGTTAATTTTGTACTTTATCAATGTTTGACCTTTTTAAAGGTCAAACCACTTAAAATTAACTATCTTTCTCAAGTGTTATGTTTCAGGATTTGAGTGAATGATGAGCGACGAATCTAGAAGATTAGAGAAATTCAAAGATTTAAAGTCAATATCCATCGTCAACTAAGTTTGACTTTTCAAGTCAATCTAGGACACATGGCAGTGTCTCAGGCATCGGATCAAAAAGAGATTAAAATCAGCATTGATCTAGTGAACCACGGTCCACCAGATCATAATCAAAACAACCTATCAGAGAGTGCCACGTGGACATCACTGAGCAGCTGGATCAAGATCAGATGGCCCAGATTGATCATGATTTTCCTTCTTCATGAAGCCCATCCAGAGCAAACCACATGTCACGATCTGGGCCGTCCAACGCCCAGATCACACGAATCCAACGGCCAAGATTTCGCATGCCAAGTCAAGCCTTTTATCCACGTGATCTCAGCCATCCATGTGATCCGATGGCCAAGATGGAATCCAACCCATTCTTGTTCCTGAAAAATCGGGAAAAAAGGCCAGAAAATAGAAAAAAATGGTTAATGGGCCATTTTTGGCCCAATAAGGTCAAAAACTCCCTAAAACCCTTAGAAACCTCTATTTAAGCCTGAGTTTTCTCTCTCTACTCATGATTTTCTTGGAGGACGCCTCTAGAGGATTCTAGATAGGGGAAAAAGAGCTTCTTTCATGGATCTCATTGTGTTCAATAACTAAATTGGTGAGTAAAATTCCTTCTTTTCTTTCTTTCACTCTTGTTGGTTGCAACACGCCTAGTCCGAGCAAAATGTACAGGCTCTCGAGTGAGTGATTGACAAGAGGATCTCATCGACTAGTTTCTTGATCACTTTTAGATTAGGTTTTCATTTTTCTTCAACCATTTTCATTGTTCTCAACCCAAAAACCCTAAAAACTACTCTTTTCCTTTATTTCTAGATTAGGATCATCATTTTCATTAGATTTTTGTTCCTAGGTTGTTTTGGACACATCATATCTTTTTGATCATCAAAATATTGCATTCTAATTCATTTCCATCGGCTTACTTCTCTGTGGTTCGACCTCTTACTCACTCTATATATTGTATTTTGCATTCTAAGACGATTCTATAAATTTATTGTATAAGTCTAAAAAGCCCTAAACAATGACATATTAAAAACCCTATTTTTGGACTTATCAATTGGCATTGTTGCCAGGGAGATAGGTGTCTGTTAGATTTGGATTTAGTAATAGCATAGTTCATATTTCATTTTCTCCAAAAAAAAATTAATTAAAAAAATATTAAATTAGTCGCATTTTTCTCTTTCATCATTTCCTTGCTCTATTTTTAGTTTCAATTGGATAATTTGACTAGCAGGATTTGACCATTTCTTGAGTGTTTTTGTATGAATGGCAGGAGATCCCTACATCCTACTCTTTTAGGACAAGAGTTAAGTGAGAATTCATCGAGTCTAAAGCCTAAACGTCCAGATTGTGAGGTAGAGATGGAACAAAACCGAAACCCACCAGTAGACTAGACCCAAAACCCGGCCATTAGAAGGATGAAAGTAAGAGAATATTTAGATCCATCCAAGAGTCAAACCTACACTAGAATATCTGCTCCTATAGCCAATAATGTCCCATTCAAAATTGATCCCCATATGCTTCAATTATTACCCACATTTACTGGAGGATTCAATGAGGAACCCTTTGAGTTTTTAGAGGAATTCCATAATATTTGTTCCATTTATAATTATCATGGAGTGTCCCAAGAGATATTAAAGCTGAGAATTTTCCCTTTTGCATTAGGGAGTAGAGTGAAGGAATGGATGAAATCTTTAGGGCAAGAGTTTAGCTCGTGGAGTGAATTAGAAAAAGCCTTTTTGAAGAAGTTTTATTCGTATGGAAAAACCGAGGCAATTAGGAGAGCAATTAGAAATTTCACCCAAGGTAATGATTCCTTTAGTGAAGCATGGGAGAGATTCATGGCACTCACTAGTAAATGTCCCCACCATGGAATCCAATCATGGGAATTAGTGCACATTTTTTATGGAGGATTGAATGATCATGGCAGGAACATGGTAGATATTGCTAGTGGAGGCACTTTCGTTGACACATATGCAAATGAATCCATGAAATTCATGGAAAGGTTAGTGGAAAATTGGTCATATCAACAGAGTTCTTCTAACAATGGTAGGAATGTAGGGCTGAAACATGGAGGACTCATTGACGTTAAGGCGGTGGAGCCGGAGTACTGAATGGATAGAGTGGAAAGAGTGATAACTTGTGAAATTTATATATTAATGTGTCACTGAATCAGGGAGAATGATGCATATTTGAGAATTATTTCACAAGTTATCATGTTAATTATTTTACTTGTCATTTTGATAAATCTCCTTAAATCTTGATTTAAATTGATATTTTATGAATAAAAAGAAAATTAGTGATAATTTATTTCATATGCTGAAGCTTAATTCTCATTTATTTTATTTTGAAATAAAATCCTATTGTGTTAAATTTTTATGATTTATTGAAATATATTTTCTACAATTTTTTTGAAAATTTTAGGCATTAAAATAAATGAAATAATAAAAAGATAAAATGGTGCACCGTTAGGGGGCTAGAGGCACACTGCTTAATGGGTCCGATGTGGGCTGGAGGCCACACCACGTCTAATAGCGGGCTCGAGGGGCACACCGCCTCGTGAACCATGTAAACCGGGTTGCGGATCTGAATCGTGGTTTCGGGCCAGATAAATCACTTCCAAGGCCTAATAGGAGCCGAAGTCAGGTTTGGTCAACCCTAGGTGCCGGTAGTCAAGTCTAGTCAACCCTTTAGGAAGCGCATAAATTATTCACGGACACTGATAATTATATAGAACTTTGGATCTCTATTACTTCCGATATGGGACTAAATGGGTGCTTCTTACCCTTTTCAAATCTGACGGCAGAGTGGTGGCTGCAGCAAAGATCCGATGATCTTGAAGCCGCCACGTCACTACCCACCATCTCACAAAAAGCAGCGCTAGATCTAATGGCAGCCGCCATCAGATCCGACACATCAGAAGCAGCCACATCTCCATCTACCAGCACGTGCTCTGATGGCCACATGGATCCCCATAAAGCATGCGAAAAGGCACTGAGAGCTCAAATAGATCTGACGGTGATGAAGAAGCCACATCATCCCCTTTTTGAGCAAAATGATGGCATGAGAATCCAACGGTCTTCATTGAGCCACGCTATGGAAGACATGTTGACAAATATCGGTTATTATTTGGTAAAATAGACAATATCGATTATTTTCTCTCATGCGGCATAAGGATACATTTGCAATTATTGATTATTGTTTAGTAAAATAGACAATATTAGATATTGCTGCATGAGAAAAGGGGAAAATGCCGGAAAAATCAGAGAAAAATCGAAAAAATACGACTGAAAATAGGAGTTGAAACAGAAAACGCAATTTGTGGATCTGGGAGAATAAAAGGGGGAAGAGGAGAGAGAAAGACATTTTTTGAGCTGTTCTAGAGTTGTTCTTGAGTTGTTCTTGAGAGAAGAAATTTTTTTTCCATTTTCATGCAAAAATAGATTTCCAAGGAGTGTATCGTTGATTTTTATCGTTCTCCTCTACCCTTCCCACCTTAAATCCATTCCATTGAACTAGATGCAAGATTGGGAAGTGCTACCTAGAGGTCGACATCAAGCCATGCATTCCAAGGGTAGTAAGTTTTATTTTTAATAAAGTTTTTATTATTTTCTTACTTGATCTGTAAAATAAATTTATTTTCCTAGCTTTAATCATTTCTCTACCTCTTTCTTTTCTATTTTCATTATTCTAAAGCATATTTAGTTTTATTAGAAGTTTTAAATTCACATTTACATTTATTTACCATTTTATTTCCCTCATTACTTTGAATATCAAATTTATAATCCATTAAATAAGAGAATAAAAGATTTCTAAAAGCTTTCCCTGAGGAGATGACTTAACTCACCATTATATTCATTTAATATTATTTTTGGTGACTTAGTTTTATAAATTATTAAAATTGAATGATGATTCTAAAAATGACTTAGGGTCACATAAAAGTGACATCAGAAAAATGGGTAAAAGGGTAGAAGAGCTAACGGAGCATTTTAAAACTTTTTTGCAGAGCTTAAAATCCAAAACACCCATTTGTGAATCTAAAAATATTTTTAGTTCTTTTTGTTCTAATTGTTCGAGTAATGAACATGATGAAGAATCATGTCCAATGAGTGAACAGTCAATGCCTTGGGGAGATCTAATGAAGGTCAAGGAAAGTGGAACATGAAGGGGACCTATGGCAATCAAAATTGGCAAATGGAGGGAAAAAGAAATTTTCAGCAAGCTCAACCATTCATTCCTAAACAAGCTCAACCTTACCCTTGTTATTCTAAACCCTATAATTCTCAAAATTCTTCTAATGACCAAACTAACCAAACTCTTATGGAACTTGTTAGGGAAGTGCAAGAGGACAAGAAGAAGAGCATTAAGCAGCAACAAAATCAGCAAAGGATCATTGAGCAGCAACAAAAATTCATTCAACAAATGATGAGGGAGATGCAAATGCTTAAAGGTGGTCAAGGCATGCAAGATTTTCAGCAAAGTTCAAGTGATGAGAAGCTGAAAGGTAAATTGGATGAAAACATTCACCACAACTCAGGTCAATTCCCAACTCAACCTCTTGTTAATCCAAAGAATTTATGTTTTATAGATGATAATAAATTGGGTAATAGTGAAAAGAATGGTGTTGCCCCTACTAAGAAGGAATTAGATGAAAACTATAGTTTAAATGCAGTTTCTAAACTTAGGAATGGGAAAACTTTGATTGATCCATATGAGAACTTAGAGGAGAATCATGATGGAGAAATTAAAGAAAACCAAGAGACTAGGGAATGTGAGGAGAAGGATAGAAAACAGAAAACTTTAGATCCAAATCCTGAAAAATACATTCCACCCATTCCATTCCCAAGTGCCTTAAAGTCATCTAAGGAACCTATGGATAATCACCTTTTAGAGATTTTTAAGGAGGCTACAATTACCATTCCTTTAGTTGATGCAATCCAAAACATTCCCTCTTATTCCAAATTTTTAAAGGAACTTTGTACACCAACTAGGAAACCTAAGAGAGTCCACCTTTCTGAAAACATTAGCTCAATCTTATTGAATGAAATGCCCAAGAAAAAAACAGATCCAGGAGCTCCTTTAATTAAATGTGAGATTGGACCAGCAATGTTTAATAGGTCTATTTTAGATTCTGGAGCTAGTGTAAATGTCATGCCCAAAGCACTCTATGATAGATTTAAATTTGGGGAGTTGGAACCTATTTTAATGGAATTACACCTTGCTGATGGATCTATGAGGAAACCCCATGGGATAGTGGAAGATGTGATAGTAAAGGTGGAGAATTGTTGTTTTCCCATAGCTTTTGTCATTGTTGACATGAAAATTCCAGAAAAATTAGTTAATGCTCCTATCATTTTAGGAAGACCATTTTTGGCAACATGAAATACAATTACCAATTGGGGGAAAGGAATGGTAGAATTTAAAGTTGGAGGGAAAACAATAGAAATACCTATAAGTAAAACTATGAAATACCCTAAGAACTCTAGTGAAGATGCATGTTTTTTGAGTTTGATAGAAGAAGGTGATTTTGGTTTTGATTTATGTAGATGTGATTTATCATCTATTGATTCCAATAGAAGCAAGAATGGAGAAATTGAAGAATTACCTAATTTCCTTCCCTCATTGAACATTGAATTAAAACCTCTTCCATCTCATCTTAAATATGCATTCTTAGGGCCTATAGATTCCTATCTGGTCATTATTTCATCTTTTTTATCTTATGAACAAGAGCATGCTTTACTTAAGGTTTTGACTTCTTACAAATCGGCAATAGCATGGAATATCGATGACATTAAAGGGATTAGCCCTAATACTTGTGAACATAGAATTTTTATTGAGGAAAATGCTAGGCCATCCATTCAGCCACAAAGAAGATTAAACCCTCATATGCTTGATGTTGTTAAAAAAGAGATTTTGAAATGGCTTAAAGCAGGATTTATTTATGCTATATTAGATAGTCCTTGGGATAGTCCTATTCATGTAGTGCCAAAAAATCAGGGATAACAGTCAAGAAGAATGAAAATGGTGAAGAGGTACAGACCCCAATCACATCAAGTTGGAAGAGTTTGCATTGATTATAGGAAGCTTAACTCAGTTACAAAAAAATATCATTATCCTTTACCATTTATTGACCAGATTCTCAAAAGACTGTTCGAACAAAATTTTTATTATTTTCTTGATGGTTATTCAAGATATAATCAAATAGAAATTCATGAAAATGATCAAGAGAAAATTACATTTACTTGTCCAATTGGCACTTTTGCTTTTAAAAGAATGTCATTCAGTTTATGTAATGCACCTACTACATTTCAAAGATGTATGAATGCTATATTTTTCAAATTTAGTGGGTGATTGTTTGGAGGTTTTATGGATGACTTTTCAATATTTTGATCCTCCAATAAATGTGGGTAATAATTGAAGCATATGAGGATCAATTTTGAATGGGACATTATCGACTATAGGAGTGGATATTCTAGTGTAGGTTTGACTCTCAGATGGATCTAAATATTCTCTTACTTTCATCCTTCTAATGGCCTGGTTTTGGGTCTAGTCTACCTCAAAATCTGGATGTTTAAGCTCTAGACTCGATGAATTCTCACTTAACTCTTGTCCTAAACAAGTAGGATGTAGGGATCTCCTACCGTTCATACAAAAACACTCAAGAAATTTTCATATCCCATTAGTCAAATAATCCAAATGAAACTAAAAATAGGGCAAGGAAATGATGAAAGAAAAAAAAATGACTAATTTAATATTTTTTTAATTAATTTTTTTTTGGAGAAAATGAAATATGAACTATGCTATTACTAAATCCAAATCTAACAGACACCTATCTCCCCGGCAACAACACCAATTGATAAGTCCAAAAATAGGGTTTTTAATATGTCATTGTTTAGGGCTTTTTAGACTTATACAATAAATTTATAGAATCACCTTAGAACGCAAAATACAATGTATAGAGCAAGTAAGGGGTCGAACCACAGAGAAATAAGCCAATGGAAATGAATTAGAATGCAATATTTTGATGATCAAAAAGATATGATGTGTCCAAAACAACCTAGGAACGAAAATCTAATGAAAATGATGATCCTAATCTAGAAATAAAGGAAAAGAGTAGTTTTTAGGGTTTTTGGGTTGAGAACGATGAAAATGGTCGAAGAAAAATGAAAACCTAATCTAAAAGTGATCAAGAAACCAGTCAATGAGATCCTGTCGTCAATCACTCACTCAAGAACCCATACATTTTGCCCCAACTAGGCATGTTGCAACAAGCAAGAGTGAAAGAAAGAAAGGAAGGAATTTTACTCACCAATTTAGTTCTTGAACACAACGAGATCCATGCAAGAAGCTCTTTTTCCCCTGGCTAGAATCCTCTAGAGGCATCCTGCAAGAAAATCACGAGTAGAGAGAGAAAACTCAGGCTTAAATAGAGGTTTCTAAGGGTTTTAGGGCGTTTTTGACCTTATTGGGCCAAAAATGGCCCATTAACCTTTTTTTTTCTATTTTCTGGCCTTTTTCCTAATTTTTCAGGAACAAGAATAGGTTGGGTTCCATCTTGGCCGTCAGATCATGCATGGATGGATGGCTGAGATCACATGGATAAAAGGCTTGACTTGGCGCATGAAATCTTGGCCGTTGGATTTGTGCGATCTGTGTGTTGGACGGCCCAGATCGTGACACATGGCGTGCTCTGGATGGGCTTCATGAAGAAGGAAAATCATGATCAATCTGGGCCATCTGATCTTGATCCAGCTGCTCCGCGATGTCCACGTGGTGCTTTCTAAAAGGGTGCTTTGATTATGATCTGGTGGACCTTGGTTCACGTGATCAACGCCCATTTTAATCTCTTTTTGATCCAACACCTGCGATGCTGCCATGTGTCCTAGATTGACTTGAAAAGTCAAACTTGGTTGACGATGGATGTTGACTTCAAATCTTTGAATTTCTCTAATCTTCTAGATTCATCGCTCATCATCCACTTAAATTCTGAAACATAACACTTGAGAAAGATAGTTAATTTTAAGTGGTTTGACCATTAAAAAGGTCAAACATCGATAAAGTACGAAATTAACCCTAAATTATGCAAAAATATTGACTTTAGTGAATTTTCATAGTTATGGTGAAAAGTACATAAAAACATGATAACATGCATCATAATAGTTAATATTAAGCATTAAAATGATGATTTATGATGTAATTACAAGTAAAACATGCATGTTATCATATCCCCCCACTTAAGTCATTGCTAGTCCCTTAGCAATGTTCTTAGAACTTTCTTTAAATGTTCCCCTCATCCTTGGAATCAAGAAACATGTGCATGAAGTTTTTAGGATATCAATCACATGATTAGCACGACTACTCTCCATGAAAATCCAAAAGCTAACTCTTTCAAAAATATATGATCGACCTCACATAATGGGACAGGGCTAATGAAGATGAACAAACAGCGTTAGTTCTATCCAGATATTACACTATAAACCCAAGATGTTTTCACTTCACTCATGAAATGGTGGACCTCACATCTCTCGCAATCAAGGACACTCTCTCTTGGGTATTAGCTACTTAGCCCTTGAAATTCCAATAACCTCACTCCTACTCGAAAGTAAGAATGAGTCATTCTTCTCCTCCCTTTTAAGCACAAATCCAAATGTGTACCAATGAATGATGGATGATGAGGCAAAAATGAATATTGGCTATCTATGTGTTAAAGAAAGAAAAGAAAGAAGGAAGGCTCAAAAGAAAACAATTATACTGCTATGGATGGTGATGATGATGGAAAAAGGATTATATTACCTAAGATAGTTTCTTCCCAATATAGAGAGAGATGTAAAGGTGAGAAGAATGCATAGAGATTATAAGAAAGAAAATTACACTACAGGTATGATCATATAGAATGCACCATGGATTTCCTACAGATGAACATAGAATCACAAAGTTCAACACTGATGCATCATTGTCCGACCACTTGTCAACACGTCATCACCTGCATGATATTTGTCAATGCTTCATTCCCCACACCTCGTTGTCTTCCATTCAGATATTGCATTGACAGACTGATGCTCGCCAACACGTGACAGCCAGGGCACCATTCACTGGCGCATCATTGCAATACTTTGTTTGTCACCAGTGTGCTTGCGTGCCCATCGCCCGAGTGCCCATCAAGGTAAAGTTACTCTGATTTTAAGTTTTTTTATTATTAATGCAGAGACGTGTTTATACAAGTAATGTCACCGAACTGAATGACTTATATAGAAGAGAAAAAAATTCGTTAATTTGACTTTTTCTCTCTGTGGTTCAACACTTACACCCTATACAATAAGGAAAAATCTCTAAATTCTTGTATTAATCAGAACCTTAAAAGACAACTTTTACCCAAAAATCTGAACTATCAATAACATGCTAATTTTATTCATAAAAGCACATAAATCATGTAGAAGTGACAATATTAATGTAGATAATTATCATGTTATCAACTACCCAAGGTTATGGGTTCATTCATTTGCGTCTAGAGTCATATGCTCCTTTTCTCACAAATGTTGACTTTAAAACCATCACTAAATCTGACCGTCCCACCAGGAAATTCCTCAAGATCGTGGAAAAGAGATTTATTCCCAGTCATATGGTCAATGACTCTAGTGTCAAGAAACTACATATTGGTTTCTACTGATTCTTTACCAACACCTTGGAGTAAGATTTCCTCTTCTCCTTTAGTAAATGTCATCAATAACGTTGATGGCTCCTCTTTTGCCTTGGCCATGTTGAGTTTCTAGTAGTTAGAAGTATTGTATTATGGACTTATCTCAAGTCTTTCAATCACCTTCATAGCTATCATCACATTGCTTCTACCACGTCCTCTATTGTGTCCTCTACTACATCCTCTTCCACGTCCTCTACCGTGTGATAAACCAAAAATTGTCATTAGAATTAGTGGTTAATCAAATAAAATTTATAAATTGACTTACAAATATGAATTGTTAAATTTAGTATATTGGGGAGTTCAGGTCAATCCTCAGGGAATTAAGAGGTAATTATTTCGAATTTTTATGAATAGTCTTTTTTTTTATGAGAGTTGAGATAAAGCAATGATGGTTGTTCACCAAAATAGAGTACAGTGCTTGATTCTCTCACTATTGTTATCTAAAAAAATCAAAACGTGAGTTCCTAAGAGTAAAAATTGATCTCAGGTATGCAGTGATTGTTTCTATATCTATTTAGAACGTTTTATGAAAAGAATTAATGTAATAAATTGCTTCATGATGTAAAACATTGCAGTGAATCTAAAACAGAGTGTTCATATATGAAATGAGTTAAATGAATTCAAACTGAATCTAAAAGAGAAAGAAATGAAGTTAGAATGATTCTAAATCCAAAAAGACATGCATACAAAATAACAGAAAATCAGAGAACCGCAAAAGTCATTGGGGAAATGAGAGAAAGGTTCATTTATGGAAAAATGGGAAGGGAAGAAGAGGAATTCGTGGAAGAAGGTTGAGAGTTGATTAATTTCGATTAGAAATTATTTTGAGGTTAATAGGGATGAAGTATTTATATAGTGAGTTCGAAATCATCTTGAGGTCATTCTATATTTATTGAATCTAATTCACTTAAACTGAAAATTGAAGAACATGGAAGAACATGAACCAGAATTGATAAAACTCAGAAAAGAAGATTTCGAAATTGTAATTTCTGAAGAAAAACTATCTAGATCTCTGTTCTAATCTAAGATATCACTGTCTGGATTAGTAGAGATCGAGATCTAACTTAGGAAAGGATGTAATCTTACCTTGAATTCGTTGGAAATTGTAGGAACTTGAAGAACTTGTAACAATGCCACAGAAATGAATGGAAGAATACGCTGGAAGAACGATTGGGATTTCACTCCCTCTAATTTTTGGAAAAGAACCCTCAAAAGACAGCGGAGGGGTGCCCCAATTTTGTGGTCATGAGGGGGTATTTATAGCCTCCCTCAACTCCACGGAATTTGACAAAAAGAGAAAGAGGAAGAGAATGAGAATGAGAAGGAGAAAGAGAATGAGAAGGAGAACGACCATAATTCAATAAGGGGAAAGGAAAATCCAAATTAACTTTCTTCTTCCTCCACTGAGGTGTGTTGAACCTTGAACATGGTCCTCCTTCCACTCTTTGACTTGAAGTCGTTCTTTGACTAGGAATTATGACATCTCGACTGTTGACTTCTTCAAGCATTAACTTGCTTACATTCTATATTCTCCTTAATATAAATTCCATATTAAATCACTTTAAAGCGATAAAATCGTGGAATTTTCTAAGATTGTTCCTAAGACAATTTTTCAACTTCTCAAGATAATAATACTTGGAAAAAGCTTAGAAAAATTTTTAGAAATAATTCTCCATATTAGATGTAAGTAAGAAGTAAAATTTAAAGGCAAACTCAGTGCATTTTAGGAATGAAGCTCATGAACATGTAAAGCTATCAATTCATGAATATTATGGTGTCTTGAAGTACTTTTTCTAAAAATTATTAGCTAATATTTAGTGATAAATTGAGCTTTATCACCGTGTCCTCTCCCACATCCTCTGTCACATCCTCTTCCACTTCCTCTTGAGTTTCCACCTAGGCCTTTATTCTTCTCTATCACACATGTCAATAAAACTTTCTCTTCTTCTTCTTTAGTTTGACAGTCTTAAAGCTTCTTCTCATGAACTATTAATGACCGAGTGCTTCATCTAGGGTCATTATTTCAAAATGCTAAATTGCTCTAAAGTTGTCGTGATTGGGTCAAATTTTCTTGGTGTAAATCAAAGTAACTGTTTAACTACTGAAGCTTTGGTAATATCTTCACCAAAGCTTCTTAGTTGTCAAATGATGATATGAAATCATATTCTCAAATACTTTTTTAACCCAAGGGAATAGACAGAGCTATGTGGATAAATATAGTGAATGACATTTTAAAAAAGAAATTAATTAAGTTCAACTATGCCAAGTGTGTCACCCACATAACATAAAAGAACTCAAAGATAAACAGAAAAATAAACTAAAACCTAAAAGATGATTATTCTCTACTGATCCATGTGTCACTCACAACTTAGTAGAAGAATGAATGCTTAGGAAATCAATAAAACAATCAAATTTTATGAATTCTTATTCAAATCCTTGTGTCACTCAAAATCTAAATAAGAACAATAAAATCAGGTTATAAATAAAGCTGTAAATAACTGAAATCAATAACTATAAATAACCTAGAGATTTGAGGAAGAATGCGTGCTCAATCAAATCATCGAAAAAAGTAATGAAAATAGTAAAATCCCTAAACCATAGGATTCTCACTCCTCTTCATCTGCCACATATAAGAGGTTTGAGAAGGGGAAGAAAGGGGATCAAAATCAATGTGAATGATACAGCCACTACCATGCTCGACTCTACCTATGCCTGCCACACATGAGGGAAGCTCATAGCAACCACTATTGCCATTGCCTCCTTAGCCATTTTGCCGAGAACAAGCTCTATCCACTGTAGCCACCATCACCATCGCTGTCACACCCACCTCTACCTATCACTCAAGAGTAGAGTGTGTCGTTGTTGTTGTTGGCTGCTCTGTTGCCATGCCCTAGCTGTCTCCACAAGACCATGCCATCACTTTGTTGTCACCATCTCCGTCGATCATGTGGAGAGGCCAGCCGTCATCATGCCCTAGCTATTGCAGTCCACCCAAAAATCCCCTTCTCTCTCCTCTTCTCTTCCCCTTTAACCCCCATCGATATGGGTTCGGTATTGGGCCTGATATTGGGTTTGATGGTGGGCGTGAGTAATCAACCCACTATCTTGCCCAATATGAGTCTAAAAAAATTACAATAATTCAAGAAACTCTAACTTTGATTCTTCTGATTTGTCTATATTCCAAGAAAATATTTCTCAAGGCACTGACCTTGGATATTCATGTTAGCCCAAACAAGCATTTCTCAAGAATAATACTCAAATGAAATAATTTTGATGAAATAATTTATAAAATATATTTTATCATTTTTCATATAATCTTATTATATTCAACATCAATTAATATGACATTTATAATCATTTTTCATTGATTAACATAGATAAATGACACATTATCGCTACTCTAGAAAGTCTACTAGCAAAGTTTATCACAAGCTCCTTTGTGCCAATCTTGAGAGACTCAAATTCTCTCTTCAAAGCTTGAACACGGCCTTCTATACTCATTCGATGTCAACATTCTTATTCCTTATAGTCTCCTAAATCTCTTTCAAAGACGTTTTGATGTTGAGTTGTGCCAGGATCTCTTGAGGAATTGCTCTAAGAAGGATTGAAAGGGCTTGGCAATCCTTCTTGCTTGCCACACACTCTACCTCAATCGCCTCCAATAGCCCATGTGCCTCCAACAAGACCTCCAGCCGATTAGCCCATAAAGGATTGTTGGCTTTGGAGAGCACATGGAATGACACCAGTAGTGTCACATCACCAACCTTGGGTGCTCTGGTCCTTGTGTTCAGAACAGTTCCTTCAAAGAAGTTGCCACTTGTTTGGGATGATGCATCTCCTTGTCTCGACATGATTCTCTTTGGATCAGAAAGAGAGCTCTAATACCAATTGAAGGAAGGAACCCTCACGAAAGGAAGAAGAGAATGAAAGATTTCAAAAAAACATCTTATTCTTCTACTAAAGAAAACATCGAACATATAAAGGAAATCATTTATGGCTTGGTCAGTAACAACCTTGCCAAATAAGTGGCACAAAGGACCCTACTGACCCAAGAACAATCCAAAGAATAGAGTAGAGAAAAATAAAGAATAAATCAAAAATAGTGAATATTTTGTCTTCCTGATCCATTGCCGAATATGACACTCTGCCATCGTCGAGCTTATTCCATCACCAATAAGGGTGTGCATAGAAAAGGGCCACTTTTTACGCATGTGCATGAGAGATGAACCACAACCTACATATACAACAACTAGGAAGAAAAACAGCTTAGGGTTATGTAGAAGGGGACTATTCATCCAAGGGCATGAGTCTAAGACTTCCCTAATAATTTTTTTAAAATAAAATTAAAGTGAAGACTAGTTGAATTTTTTTCTGGAGGATGAGAAGTTTCAGGTGATAAAATTCTAATGTTTCCAACAATCGATATTTAAAAATTCTATGTGGGTTTACACATGTAAGTTATTCAACAACTCTTAATTATTTAGTTGAAAGAAACACAAGGCAACCATTGAAAGAGGACAAACAACCAATTTTGAGCTTTATGCTTCCTTAAATCTTGTAAAATTTTCCTTTTTTTTAAAGATATCTTGTGTAGACTAGAAACAGATTTACAGAAACAGAAGCGATCATAGACTTTTGCTATTAACTAACTCAAGAACCAAGTCTATAAGTCAAGTTAGTAATAAACTAGAGTAAAAATCATAGACTCCAATTATTGATACGTGAAAACTGAGACGTGTAAACATGTGTGGGAATCAAATTATAACTTATTTTAGATTAAAACTGATTTTTTTCTCATTCAAAAATTTAGGCTCACAATAGTATCACTGATTTCTGTGTAAATTTTTTCAGCTAGTAAAAGTAGAAATTAAGAAATTAAATTGACTTAAGTATCATATTTTGAAAGAAGTCTATCACATTTGTCTTGAATGTTACCTCACAATGCCTTCGCTGCTTTGTTGTGACTCATTGGAATGTCCTGGAGAGATCCATTTACACATTGTCACTCCTGTGTTATGCTTTGTGAACTGAATTATTTTGCTTTTATGTCCCAGTTTCAAATTTCGACTGACGAAAATGACAAATTATTTTTATCATTCTAATATTTTAACCAGTTATGATATGGACTATTTTGTTGTCACATGTGAAACTAAAACTTTCTCAGAAAATCATGAAACTAGAAGAAACAAAAATTCTTTCTATGGACCTTTGGATGTGAATCTAAATCAAGCTTTTCTATGAAACTTTGGTTTTTTCAGGAAGAAGCAAGCATTCATCAGATTCTTTTTCTACAAATGATAAACTTTAAGCTAGAATGTGTGCAATTTGTCACTAAAAATACAGAAAAACTTTTGACTGGGTTGTGTCCCTAAGAGTCGACATTTTTTATGCATGCCCTAACTTTGAGTATATCTCTTATCAATTGTGACGTACATTGCCTGTCACTTTCACGAGTGAATAGAAAAACTAGAAGGTTACTAGTGAAGAGAAATACTCCATCTTTTACTTCACTCTGCGGTTTCTAGCTATGAGATTTAATAATGATAACTTAATATGCTTCTGTTCCTTAGACATGAAGTTATCACTGTTCCTTTGAGCCACTTGTGAGATCACACAGCCCAGATTTTTGTATTGCCGCCTATAGACAAGCATCAAGGCCTGACCTAGACATTTTTTAAATTAAAACATCAATTCCTTTGTTCACTTATTTTAAGTGGGGCGACGTATACACAAACAAAGGAAGATCGGTCCTACATGCGTAGTAATCTTCTTTTTCTCGGTTTACAGACCTAATTTTAGTATGCTTCTAACTTGTGGGCTCAACTAAAAGGTATGTCAGAAAGCATATTGAATGATACAAAATATTTCAGAAACATTACTTGGTTACGGCTGTGTATAAAGGGTTGAACTAACTTTACCGATTTTACATACTTGATTGTGAGGATGCTACATATATTCAAGTCTGTAATTATGCAGATTATGTATGGGCCACTTCCTGCCGCAAAACACAGCCTGAGGCTGTTTCCGTTCACATGAAGCAACATGAGTTTTTGATTTTTTTGATTCGCAACGATAGACGTGGACATTTCAACACAGTGATTGCTTGACGTGTATAAAAAGGTCTTCACACAGAACCCAGATGTATATCATTTCCAAGAAACCACTCTTCCTTACCCTATTGCGAGCACTCTCCCCTTCTCTCCCCATACCCCAAGGAACTTTCGAGTTCTCGTAAATGGGTACGCTTGTTGGCCACGTAGCCCCCGGGTTTGTGTTCCTGGTCATCGGACTGTGGCAACTGTTCAACCATATCAAGCTCTACTGCCAGCACCCTAAGTCCTACCGTCCCCCCATCTGGTTCCCAGCGCCGAAAGTGAGACATCTCGAGCTCTACTTCATCATGACGGGCAGCGCGATCTACATGATAATGGAACTCTTTTTCGCCAACTCTCGGCATCACCCTCTAGACCCCGCCGACTGGACCATCCCTTCTAATCACATCCATAACTTCGAGCATGCCACCATCTCATCTGCCATTTTCATTTACGCCGCGTTTGCGCTGCACCTAGACAGGGTACGCTTCAGAGCTGGTGGTGCGCTCTCCTTCCTGCTCGGTGCATTGGCACTCACTGTTGAACTGCTTATCTTCTACCTTCACTCGACAGACCACGCCGGCGTGGAGTGGCAGTACCACTTGCTTCTACTGATAGCCATCGAGGTTTGTCTGATCACGACGGTTATGGGGATTGGCTTCCCGACCAGCTTCGCAGTGAGTTTCGTGAGGTCTGCGAGCGTCTTCTTGCAAGGCACCTGGTACATCAACCTGGGTGTCATGCTGTACACACCAAGGTTCATCTCCAAAGGCTGCACCCTTCAGTCGGACGACGGCCACCTCGTTTATTCTTGTGCGGACCACCTAGCGCTCCACCGCGCGAAGGCGTTGGTGAACCTCCAGTTTGCCTGGTGTCTCATCGCCGTTGCCGCTTTCTCGCTCTGTTTCTACGTTTACATGGCGAACAAATACCCGGAGGTACCTGAGTACGAGAGCCAGGCTGCAAAGGGTGACCAGGAGGACTACTTTTGGGAGTCACCAAAAAAGATGGACCTGGAAGAGAAGGCTGACAATTTCCTTGATGTGGCTAAGTTGTTCAAACCGAAAGACGTGAAAAGGTAATCCAGCAAAGGGTAGGACTCGTTCCCTATATGTTTCCTACTATTATTTTAATTAAAATTATGATATCACCTAATATTCCAGCTGCACATGATGACGGTGTGTTATCTACAAATTTACGTAACTGATGTAGCCGATGGGGAAGAAAGGGAAGAAAACACGAGCGTGAGAACTGATACTTTAATAGGCGAAGTTTGTTTGGCAAGTTGAAATCGGTGTGAGATCACAGGTGAATGATCCCAGGAGAAAACTCAGAATGTGCCAGCACCAAGCTTTGGCTTGTGTTTCTGCAACGTGGAATAATGTAATTTAATGTATGGAACATTCAAATATATACCATAATTTAAATCCCTATGCAAAATAATCATCACAATGTTTCCCTTCTACGTAGCATAATTCACACAATGATTAAAGTTGATGTATATGGAAGAACTTTATAAGAGGGATCTCAGCTAAAATAATCTATTTATTATATAGACACATGCCATCAT
This sequence comes from Spirodela polyrhiza, assembly GCA_024713555.1. Taxonomy (NCBI): domain Eukaryota; kingdom Viridiplantae; phylum Streptophyta; class Magnoliopsida; order Alismatales; family Araceae; genus Spirodela; species Spirodela polyrhiza. The sequence continues at coordinate 6,427,678 of CM046532.1, forward strand.
TAAGGTCAGATTTTCACATCACAAGTTCTTTGATGTAGAATGAATAAGCTAACACTGACTAAATGCGTTGGGAAGACTACAGATAAATATCAAGCCATGAAATTCGCACACAATCAGATTTGAACCTCTAAAGCTGATTGTGATAATGTGAGAAAATTGTTCTATTCCTCAATCGATGGTGGGAGGACTATCTCAAGTCACTGTGATAAAATGACGTTCCACGTTTTAAAATCTTAGTAAGCCTCTAAAAAAAGAAATCATAACCCGCATGGCTGGTCACTTGCCAACATGACTAAATCCGATGGAGATGGAAACTAGTAAGAGAAAAAATAGGGACAAATCAAAACACACGATCACCCAAGAGGGTTGGGAGGGAACCATCGATGTTAGCATGCTACAATGTCGATGTCCAGGGTTGAGCAAGGAGGATGAGCTCATCATGGATCCGACTATATGGTTACTTGGTAGGGGTCAAGGGGAAGCCATCCCCTTGTGGTGTTCGGAGCAGCACCCCGAAACATTATTCAGATGTTGGGCCGAGCAGGGCACATAGGTTGCATGTGATCGACGTGAGATAACTCTCAATATTAAGATGACAATAACCTTAAAATTTATATGCTTTATGCTTTAATTTAATTAAAATCCTTGCAAAATACTTAAATTAGAAAAGTTGGGTATAAAATGATTTACATGATTTTCATGTTAATTTCTAAGGATTACATGACGAAATTAATCATGTAATCATGTTAATTTTCTCACATGTTTTTATTTTTTATATTTTTTTATAATATTTTACATTTATTCTGATTTTATAAAAATATTGTGGAAATTTCAAAAAAGCAGTAAATTCAAAAAATCGATGAAAATTTTGAAAAATTGGTATAAATCACATTGGATGATAGATTGATTCTCCATGGAAAAATTAGCTAACTAAATGGACAAATATGAATTCTAAATCATGTTATAGCTTATAATGGATTAAAACTAGCGAAAAATCAAATATTTTTAGGGTTTTCTTGCTAACAGTGGGCACACCAATTGCAGCAAGAAATACAACAAATAGTTGTAACAAATACATGATAACTTGTCAAACTTATATGCTAATGTGTTATGAAATTAGATAGAATAATGCATATTTGATATTTATTTCACAAGTTATCATGTTAATTATTTTATTTCTCTTTTAAATGAACCTCCTTAAATCTTGATTTAAATTGATATGTTATGAATAAAAATAAAACTAATGAAAATTTATTTCATATTTTGAAGCTTAATTGTCATTTATTAGATAAAAATATATTGTGCTAAATTTTTATGATTAACTAAAATATATTTTATGAAAAAATTTTTGAAATTTTTAATCATAAAAAATATTAAAAATAAAAATAAAAATAAAAATGGGCACACTACTAGTAGTCTGGAGGCCACAGTACAAAGGGCAAATTGTCTCACAACAGGGTAAACTAGTCGTAGATCTAGATCAGATTTGGGTTCAAGCCATGTAGGCTCACCTCCCCAACCTATTGGGAGACGGGAGGTTAGGTCCGGTCATCCCTAGGAGCTAGTGATCAGGTCTAGTCATCCCTTTTGGAGGTGCCTCTGATGAGACATAAGGGAGCCTTAATATATCACTAAAACTTCCTAAATCTTCTGATATGGGACTAAATATATCTTCTCAAGTCTTTCAGATCTGACAACAGAGCGGTAGTAGTGGCTAGTTTTAATGATCTAGGAGACCCCACTTCACAACCTACCATCGTGCAAAACTTGCCATTGATCCAACAACTGTGACAATTGTATTTGACACATAGGAATGATCCACATCACTACCCACCATTGCACAAAAAGTAGTGTCAAATCTAATGGCAGCCACCATCAAATCCAATTCACTAGAAGCTGCCACATTGCTAGCCACCAGCACATGGTGCGGTGCACACACGGATCCCAATAAAACACACAAAAAAAGAGTGAGGTGAAATAGATCTCACGATGATTAAGAGGCCATGTCACCCACTTTAAAATGAAATGATGGTTCAAGGATCCAACGGTCTTCATCAAGCCACACATTGGAAGACATTAACAAATTGAATTATCATATTTCAAATAGATGATATTGATTATTCTCTCACACGGTAGAAGTGTATATTTGTAAATATCAATTATCATCTAGTAAAATAAATAGTATCGATTATTGTCATGTGAAAATAGGTGAAAATGTCGAAAAAAATTGAATAATATAATAAAAATAGGAAGTTAAAATAGAAATGTGATTTATAGATTTAGGGGACAAAAAGAAGGAAGAGGAGAGAGAAAGGAATCTTTTTCCGAGTTCTTCTTGAGTTGTTTTTGAGATAGAATATTGTTCTTTTTCACTGCACAAATACAATTCTAAGGAATGCACTATTGATTTTTGATCATTCTCCTCTACCCTTCTCACCTTAAATCCACTTCATTGAACTAGATGCAAGATTGAGAAGTGCTATCAGACGTCGACATCAAGTCATGCATTCTAAGGGTTGTAAGTTTGATTTTTAATCAAGTTTTCATTATTTTCTTGTTTGATTTGTGAAATAATTTTATTTTCTTAGCTTTAATCATTTCTTTACTTGTTTCTTTTCCATTTTCATCATTTTGAAGCATGTTTCACTTATTGCTTTGAATATCAATTTAAATCTTCAAATCAATTTCATTATCCATTAAATTAGAGAATAAGAAGATTTCTAAAAGCTTTCCATAAGGAGTCTACCTAGCTCACCACTATATCCATTTAATATTATTTTTGGTGAAAGTAATTTTATAAATTATTAAAATTGAATAATGATTTAACCATAGTAGCCATCAAGTAAGAAAAAATATTTTTAACCTGCCAATTTCTCTTAAATTTGATCCATAAATGGTAAGGGAAAATGATCTTTTTTAGTGCATGCATTTAATTTTCTATAATCAATACATACATGCCATTTGGTTGGGAGCCTTACCTAAATTTCTTTTTCCTCTTCATCCTTGATGACGGTGAGTCCTCTTTTCCTCAATACAACCTGAATTGGACCCACCAATTGGCTACTAGAAATAGGATAAATAAAATCATTATTTAACCATTTATTATCTCATCTTTAACAGCATCCTTCATGCTGGGATTTAATCTCTTTTGCATCTCATGCCTAGATCTTGCACCTTTGCATGCAAGATTCTAGATTTATACCTTTGAGGTCAGAAATATTCCACCCAATTACATTCTTACATGATGATAAAACATCAATCAAAAATAATTCTTGGGTAGAAGTCAAGTTTGTTACAATAATGATAGGGTTAGTATTTTCTGGACCTAGAAAAACACATTTAAGGCTTTTAGGCAAAGGTTTGAGATCTAATGTTGGAGAAGGGATGGAAGGAGGAGAAAATTCTTCTTCACATGTTGTTGTAGCATATAAATGAGATGATTTATCATGCAGAATTATATTATCAAGAGAAGTATCAATCTTATCAATTTCAAAATAATCTTCATCTCCCCTTGGATAATTAGTTACTCTAAGCATCTAAGCATTTTATGTTCTTTAAAGAAAACATCTAAGCATTATGGTCTCACAATTAATATTTATTTTTTCTGTAGCAAGAAAAGGAAGTCCTAAAATGATAGGCATTTGCTTTAATTCATGTGACAATGTCATAACTAAAACCAGAAAATCAACGGGAAAATAACATTCACCTACTTTGATAATTACATCTTCTCATATTCCTTTAGGTTTCTTAGTGGATCTGTGTAAATTGAAGAATAGTAGAGGCTAGTTTAAGCTCACCAATCCTAAAATGTTCAGGAATAGCAGTAGGTAAAAGATTAACACTAGCACTTAAATCAAGTAATACATTATCAAAAGTAATTCCACCAATTTCACAAGAGATTATAGATGCACCTGGATCTTTGCATTTCATGGGCAATTGATCAAGAATAATTACACTTACTTGTGAAGAAAGAGCAATTCTCTTCTCCTTTTTAGGCGTACACATCTCCTTCAAAAATTTTGCATAGCTTAGTACATACTTGATGGCATCCAAGAAAGGAATCTAAACCTACACTTGCTCAAAAATTTTCATCAATTCTTCGTTATGCATCAATCCCTTTTTAACCTTTTGTTTTAATGTATGAGGGAAAGGCATAGTTGGAACATATTCTTCAAGATTAATATTTACTTGAACCTTTAATTTTTCAACCTCTTCATCATCACTAAAATCATCATCTTCCTCCATATTTCTCTATTTTTGATCTTCTAAATTTTTTTCCATGGAAGAGAGGTCTTTCTATCATCCGTTTGTTGTCAAGGATTACTCAAAACCTTCCCATTTAGTAGTTGAGAAATGGCCTTCATGTCTTCTATTTCAGATGGTACAAAAGGCTCTTCAAAACTTACATTTACTATATTAGTTTGATGCTGAAAATTAGGAGGATGATTTCGTGGGTTGACTATGGGTTGACTTAGCAGTTAGCCTCCATTTGGTCTAATTTGTTGAGCTGCATGTCGTTTTTGTGTGAATTGATGCATGGATTGATTTTGTTGTTGTTGTTGCAACAATTCATGACTAGCTTGTTCTCTTTTTCCATTTTATGTATGGGTTGCCCGGGACTCGAACCCGGAACTATTCTGATGGAGTAGTGATTATTTCCAATGACTTATGGTTCTTGACCTAATGATGGGCATACTTGAAAATTTGATGGACGTGGCTGACCATGCATATGTGAAAATGTTTGTTGCTGAGGTCTAACCTTGTATGTTAAGATAACTGGAAGATGTTTTCTCACTTGACATGTTTTGATTTTTCCATGAAACATTTGGACGATTTCTCCATCCAAGGTTATAAGAATTCTACATAAAATCATATTTAGGCTTGTTAAAACCTTGAGCTAATTGAACTTGTTCAGATGTATATGATAGAATAATTTGAGGACATTTATTTTCAACATGATTCAAACTTAAACAAATTGTGCAAATTTGTCTTTTGAAGTTTTCCTGAAAAGCAAGAATTTTTTCCATCTTAGAATTCAGCTCATCAAATTTATTCTTCCATTCTTTTTCATCTGATATTTGAAAATCATAAATTTCACCCTTAGCTCTATCAAAAGAAGATGAAGACACATAGTTAAAAGAGTTGTCACTAAGTTCTTCTAAATGAGAATATCCCTCATCTCCATTTTTATTCATAAATGTGCCACCACATTATGCATCAATCATTTGTTTGTTGGCTGAACATAAACCATCATAAAAAATTTGAACTATTTGCCATTTAGGAATACCATGATGAGGAAATATTCTCATCATAGCTTTGAATTTATACCATGCCTCTTGCAAAGGTTCATTACTATTTTATGTCAAACTCATAATATTCTTTCTATCAACATAGTTTTCCCCCTAAGATAAAATTTTTTCAGAAATTCTTGCACTAAGTCAGGCCATGATTTAATCTTTTTTTCTAAAGTAGAAATCCAAGAGCAAGCATCACTTTTCAAAGAAAAAGGAAACAATGTTAATTTTAATTCATCATCAGCCTCTTTGATAGTCCCACAAATCTTAAGGAATTCTTTCAAATGATCATAACGATTTTCAATATTTTTACCATAAAATATAGGCAAAAATTGAAAAATTCCCGATTTGATATCATGCTTACAAATAGGTTGCTGTAGAAAATCAAGTGCAGATGGTGGATTAAAATAATCTCTAATAGGTCTAGGGTTTTCTATATTTTCCTCTATTTTTCATGAATTAAGTAAATTAGGATGTGACTTAACTCTAGACAGAGGTAGTTCTACTAATTTAGGTTTTAATAGAAAAATACAAAAACAAATCCCTAAAGAGAATTAAAGATTTCAAAATTGCCTTCCTCATAAATAGTGCCAAAAAATTGATGTGACCCTAAGTCGTTATTAGAATCATCATTCAGTCTTAATAATTTATAGAACTAGATTCACTAAAAATAATAATAAATGAATATAGAGGTGAGCTAGGTTGTCTCCTCAGGGAATGCTTTTAGAAATCTTCTTATTCTCTTATTTAATGAATTATAAAGTTGATATTCAATGCAATGAAGGAAATAAAATGGTAAATAAATGTAGATGTGAATTTAAAACTTTATTAAAATAAAATAAACTTTAGAATGATGAAAATGGGAAAGAAACAAGTAAAGAAATGATGAAAGCTAAGAAAATAAATTTATTTCATAGATCAAACAAGAAAATAATAAAAACTCTATTAAAAATCAAACTTAAAACCCTTAGAATGCATGGATTAATGTTGACCTCTGGGTAACACTTCCTAATCTCTCATCTAGTTCAATGGAATGTATTTAAGGTGAGAAGGGTAGAGGAGAATGATCAAAAGTCAATGGTGCATTCCTTGGAATTCTATTTTTGCATAAAAAGTAAAATAATATTTTTTTCTCAAGAACAACTCAAAAAAAGGATTCCTTTTTCTCTCCTATTCCTCCTTTTATGTTTCCTAGACCACAAATCACATTTTGCATTTTAACTTCCTATTTTTTATCATATTTTTTTGATTTTTCATCAATTTTTCTTACATTTTCCTATTTTCTCATCCATTAATAATCAATATTGTCTATTTTACCATATGATAATTTATATTTGCAAATTTACCCTTATGTTGTGTGAGAGAATAATTGATATCGTCTATTTTACTAGACGATAATTGATATTTGTAAACATGTCCTATGTTGCATGGCTCAATGAAGACCGTTGGACTCTTGCATTGTCATTTTGTTTTGAAGGGGATGACATGGCCTCTTAATTGCCGCTAGATCTATTTCACCTCTTAGTCCTTTTTCTCATACTTTATCGGGATCCATGTGGGTGCCAGACCACGTGCTGGTGGCTAGAGATGTAGCTGCTTTTGGTGTGTTAGATTTGATGGCAGCTGCCATTATATTTGGCCCTACTTTTTATGCAATGGTAAGTGGTGACATGGCACATTCTTATGTGTTAGATAAAATTTTCAGCACCATCAACGACTACTTTTTGTATGATGGTGGGACTGATGTGGCGACTTTTGGATCATCGGATCTAGCCACTATTGCCGCTTCTACCATCAGATCAGATAAAGGTAAGAGGTTTAGTCTCATATATTAAGGTGTTGATGTCACTCATCGCATGCACATCCAAAATGAATTATTGGACTTGACTACTGGCTCCTAAGAATGATCTAGATTGAGATCTGGCTCCTAGTCGGCCACGAAGATGATCTATTCAATCAGAACCCATGATCTAGATCTACAATCCGGTTTACACGGGTTGCGAGGTGGTGTGCCCTTTGGGCTTACTCCCAAACGCAATGTGGCCTCCAGCCTGTGTCGGGCCAATTAATCGGTGTGCCTCTGGCCTGCTAATGGTGCACCCATTTTATCTTTTTTTATTATATTTATTTTAATGTCCACAAATTCAAAAAAATTGCAGAAAATATTTTGCAATTAATAATAAAAATTTAGCACAACATAATTTTATTTAAAAATAACCTAAATGAGAATTAAGCTTCAACATATTAAATAAATTTTCATCAATTTTCTTTGTATTCATAAAATATCAATTTAAATCAAGATTTAAGGAGGTTCATTAAAGTGACAAATACAATAATTAACATGATAACTTGTGAAATAATTCTCATGTATTATTCTCCCTCATTTAATAACACATTAACATATAATTTTCACAAGTTATCACTAATATAAATTTTACTTTTTCTAATGTATCATATTCTGGTTGTTCCATATTGATAATTCCCTAAATTATCATGTTAAAAGGGCAATATGATTAATGATTAAAGCCTAAATAATATAGGAATATGATCATTATATATTAAATACTTTACTTACCTATTTTCAAACTTAGTTTATGGAGCATGAAAACAAATCATAAAGGAGAAAATTAATTTGCAACTATGATACATGGCACATAATGAAATCAAGGGCATTTATGTAATATGTGAACATAAAAAGGTAAAACTACAAAGAAGACATACTTGTAAATATTGTAGGATGTAGGGGCAAAATTGGAAGATCTAAGGTAGGGCACACAAGCCCAAAAGAGGGGAGCCACCACCAGCCCTCTCCTCATTCACAATTAGCCCTTCTCTTGCTTCTTCCTCCTTTGGTGCATCCCTCTTCTACTATGGGGACGGCCTGCTCCTCTCTCCCTTGGCATCACCTACAGTGCACCATAGGTAGGCCGGCTCACTTCTCCCTCCCCCGTCCGGTGGTGACAACACTGGCAACAATTGTGGGTCTCCTCCCTTGGCAGAGTAAGAAAAGGATCAACTAAAGACACCCCTACATGAGGCTGCCATTCCCTCCCCACATCCATCAGAACAAGAGGGAGGAATCATTATCATTTTGTTCCTTTGACTCTTGTGTAATTAAATTTCTTTTATCCTATTTAATTCAATCAAAACCTCATGCAATGAAAATTCTTGGTTGTGGTTGCTGAATATCAAAGAGTAAACAAATCAGAATGTCATCACCAATTAATATACATCTGCTAATTCAAAATTCTCCTTGAGTTCGACCCTAATCCACTATATATTCAAGATATAAATATATTTGGATAAGGCTTATAAATATAGAATTTGAGGATTTTAATTATCAATTACTCAAGTTCATCAAATTTTTGGCATCATTGCTAGGAAGAATTTTCACAATTGGTGATTTAAATTAATTTTGAACGAATCTTATTTTTATCACATATGAGTTCTTGTAATTTATCTCAATGATTCGTATTTTTTAATTAAAAAACATAGAAATCAGAATATCGAATTTTGTGTAATATCATATTTCATTTTGATTTCAGTGGGTCCCAATTCTGCTGATTCTTGTTGTGCACTATTTTATTTTAAATTCAAAAAATCGATAAATACTTTCTTTACATCCTACTGAATCTTATTTCATGCCAGTTATTTCTAGTCCATTTAGATCTCTTGTTTTATCTAATTTCAGTTTATTTTAGCAACACATTGAATTATTATGTCTTTTTGATTTCTGAGCACTGTCTTTTACTGAATTAAAATAGCATACAAAAAGTTCAATTTGACCCAAATTTTTATTGAATGTGATATCCTTCTCTAGTACTTTCATCTGCATTTTATGCCATACTAACTATCAAAAAACATGGACGAGAGAAGAAGGCTTAAACAGGCTGCTGTGGCAACTGAAGTAGAAAGAGGACACAACTTTAGGGGGAAAAACGAACAAGAATCTCACCCAACCAACTTAGGGAACCAGGAGATGCCACAAAACTTAGAAAATCCTCACCCCTATAGACCTATGCCTGACCACTATACCACAAATTTTTACAGGCCAACATCTCATATTAGGATTCCTCTAGCTCATAATGTTCACTTTGATATAAAACATGGAATGATACAAATGCTTCCCACATTCCATGGACTACCCAATGAAGAGCTTCATCAACATATAGAAAAATTCTTATCTGCATGTGAGTTAGTCCATTTTCCTAATGTCCCTCAAGAAGTATTGAGAATGAAATTATTCCTATTTTCACTGTATGATAAAGCTAGAGATTGGTTAATTTCATTAAACCAAAAGTTGACCTCTTGGCAAGAAATTGAACAAGTTTTCCTAAAAATTCTACCATGTCAGAAAAACACATGCCATGTGGAAATTAATCTTAAACTTTTCACAAAAATCATGGGAGACCTTTCATGAAGCATGGGAGAGATTTAAAGATCTGTTAAAAAAATGTCCACACCATGGAATTGCAAAGTGGCAAATTAATAGAGTTTTCTATGACAGTATACTAGAACAAAATAAAAATTTAGTAGATGCAACATGTGGAGGAGCATTTATGAGCAAGGATGAGGATGAAATGTATCAATTATATGAAACTCTAAGTGAAAACTCAGCTAATAGAGAGTCCTTTGCCTTGTATGACTGCAACTCAGGAGAGCAAAGGAGAGGGGTGCATGAAGTGTGAAATTTAGAGGAAAAATAATGGTGTGTGGAAGTAATGACCATTATGGACAGCAATGCCCACAGTTTAGAAAACCTAATTTAGGGGCACCAGAATAAGTGCATGTGCTCAAGATTATGGGTGGAGGAGTCACCCAGATTTCTCATGGAAAAATCAAAATAATTGCTTGAATCCCATACCTCCATCTCAAAATTTTCAAACATCCCAATCCTCAGCCATGAATCCAAATTTTTCTATAGGTCAAAGACAAGTTCAAAACTCCCATCCACCTAAAAACATTTCAAGAGGATTTCGGCCTTCATTTCAGTCATCTAACCAGTCTCAATTTAGTCAACCTCCTATAGGTTCAACTCAGACACTGCAGAAGTCAAATATTGAACCACCATCTGCTGATTTATCTTCTGTGATGATGCAGCAAATGATGAGTCAAATGATCCAGATGATGGATCAACAATTACAAGAAATGAATATTGTAGTCAAGGCAAAATCTAAAGAAAATGCACAGAATCTGCTGCAGATGCAACAAAAAATAGATCAGATGCAACATCAACACCAAAAATTAGAAAAAGAAATAGGTAAATTGTCCATAGCAAATCCTAGGAGGGAGTTGGGACAGCTCCCTAGTCAACCTATTAGTAAACCACGAAATTATGATGTTAATGTTGCAGGGTAGCAAGCATCATTGTCCCAACACAAATAAACATTTCCAGAATGTGGAAGCTGTAACTATCTTGAGGAATGAAAAAGTCCTCAAAGACCCTATGGTCAGAACGCTAACCCCACACCTCTAGTAGAACCAGAGAATGACTCTGATAGTTTATTTTCAGAAGGGGAGGAAGAACTGAAAAATGAAAAATTAAAAGAACTACCGAGAGAAGAAGCATTAGAGGGAAAGAATTTAAAAGGAAAAACAAAGGTCATACCTTTTCTTGAAGCACTCGAGCCAAAAACTAAGGTAAAACCTAAGCCTAATGAGGAGCTGATGAAAATTTTTCAAGAAGTTCAGATCACAATTCCTTTGGTGGATGCAGTCAAACACATACCGATGTATGCTAAATTTCTAAAAAATTTGTGTACCCCATGATGATCACCTAGGAGGATCACACTCTCCGAAGAAGCAAGTGTGGTTATTTCACACCCTTTACCTAGAAAATGTAAGGATCCAGGTGCACCATTAATTTCTTGTCAAATAGGTGAAGTAACATTTTTCAATGCATTGTTAGATTTCAGTGCGAGTTAATCTATTGCCTGCTGATGTGTTTCATAAATTTTAGATGGGAGAACTCAAGGATACCCTTGTAATCCTCCAATTAGCTGACCGGTCAATCAAGACATTTGAAGGGCTATTGGAGGATGTGATTGTGAAGGTCAAAGTTGTTGTTTTCCTATTGATTTCTTGATTTTAGATATACCAGTTACAAGTGATTTACACTATGCACCAATTATCTTGGGCAGACCATTTCTTGCAACATCAAAGGCAAACATAGATTGTGAGAATGGTGTTATTAATATTAGATCTGATGATAAACAAATAGAATTAAATGTATTTAGGAGTACAAAATATCCTATTGAAGAGGTAGATGAACTTGAGGAAGTTGAGGGTCTTGAAACATGTATAGAAGAGGTCAATTGGGTCCAGCAGGTGGCTGATTTTGAACCAACCTATGCATATGTAGAACATAGAGCTATAGAACCTTTAGAAATTAGAAAGACCCCAATAAAACCTTAACTAGAACAACCTCTAGTATTAAAATTAAGACCTTCACTATGAAGTATGTTTATCTTGGAACTAACCCGACTTTGCCTGTGATCATTTCATCAACCTTGATTGAAGATCAAAAGAGAAGAACCATAGAGGTCCTGACCAAACATTGAGTTGCAATTGGCTAGACTGTAGCTGATCTTAGAGGTATAAATTCAGATATATGCATGCATCAAATCTATGTTGAAGACAATGCAAAACCAAGTAGAGAGATGCAAAGAAGATTAAACCCAAACATGAGAGAAGTAGTCAAGGGTGAGATCATTAAATGGATTGATATTGATATTATTTACCCCATTTCAGATAGCCCTTGGGTCAGTCGTACACAAGTAGTCCCTAAAAAGTCATGATGGACAGTAACCAAGACTGAAAAAGGGGAAGAAGTACTGACTAGGTTGACCATGGGGTAGAAGGGTGTGCATTGATTATAGGAAACTTAACTCCATGACAAAGAAAGATCATTTTTCCCTCCCATTTTTGGATCAAATTCTAGAAACATTAGTTGGTTAAAAGTATATTTTTTTTATATGGATATTCAGGGTATAATCAAATAGCAATATATCCATAGGATTAAGAGAAAACAACCTTTACTTGCCCTTTTGGAACTTATGCCTTTAAGAGAATGCCCTTTGGCCTATGCAATGCCCCTACTACATTTCAGCAATGTATGATGTCTATTTTTTCAGATATGATTGGTAACTTCCTTGAAATCTTCATGGGTGATTTTTCAGTCTTTGATAATTCATTTGAACATTGCTTAAATAATTTGACTAATGTGCTCAAGTGGTGTGAGGATAATAACTTGGCATTAAGCTAGGAGAAAAGTCATTTTATGATGAGAGAGGGTATCATTCTAGGACACATTGTAAGTGAAAGAGGGATTGAGTTGGACAAAGCAAAGATTGAGGTTATAGTTAATCCACCTCCACCACAATCAATTAAACAAATTCGTACATTTCTTGGGCATGCAGGTTTTTACCGCAAATTTATAAAATACTTTTCTAAAATTGCTAGACCATTGACGGCATTATTGTCAAAAGATATTCCTTTTCATTTTGATGAGTCATGTGTAGAATCTTTTATGACCCTTAAAACAGCATTGACAAAAGCACCAATTATTCAAACAATGGACTGGTCTATACCCTTTGAAATAATGTGTGATGCTTCTAATTTTACAATTGGTGCAGTCTTAGGGCAAAGGATAAATAAACATGTGGTTATTTATTATGTTAGTAAGATTATTATAGATGCACAATTAAATTATGCTACCATGGAAAAAGAATTATTGGCAGTGATATTTGCATTAGAAAAATTCAGGACATATATTATCAGATCAAAGGTGATTGTGTATTCTGACCATGAAGCATTGAAATATTTACTTGCTAAAAAAGAAGCAAAACCATGGCTCCTAAGATAGATATTATTGTTGCAAGAGTTTGATATCAAAATTCGTGATAAGAAAGGATTTGAAAATGTCGTGCCTGATCATTTATCTTGTATTGTACATAATGAACAATCCACTTTACATGATGCTTTTCCAGATAAGCAGATTTTATCAGTCCAAACTAAAAATATGCCATGGTTTGCTGACATTGTCAATTATTTAGCTACACAAAAAATGCCTCCAGGATGGAGAAGAGAGGTACTTGAGATATTTGCTGCTTAGGTAAGAAATTTTTTCTAGAATGATCCTAATTTGTTTCATCTAGGTGAAGATCAGATCCTACGACATTATGTTCCAAATGAAGAACAAGGTAAAATCTTAACATTTTGTCATTCCCTACATTGTGAAGGCCATTTTTCAGGTCAAAAGACAGCTGCAAAAGTTTTACAAAATGGTTTTTTCTGGCCTTCTTTGTTTAAAAATGCACATACATTTAGTCAACATTGCATTAAATGTCAATCAATAATTAATATCAAAAAGAAAGATGCAATGCCATTGCAACCCATTTTAGCAGTTGAAATTTTTGACATATGGGGGATAGATTTTATGGGTCCATTCCCTCCTTCATGTGGGCATGAATATATTTTACTTGCAGTGAATTATGTGTCGAAGTGGGTGGAGGTAATTTTCACTCAAACAAATGATAGCAAGGTTGTCACAAAATTTATTCGAAGTAATATTTTATCAAGGTTTGGTTGTCCACGTGATATTATTAGTGATAATGGCACACATTTTACAAATGTACATTTCAGGAACTTGCTGTGCAAATATGGAGTTCAACATAGAATCACTATGCCACACCATCCAAAATCAAATGGCCAAGCTGAATTAGCTAACGTGAGATTAAATTGATTTTGCAAAAGGTGGTCTCTCCCAATCGGAAGGATTGGACTTCCCATCTTGATGATGCATTGTGGGCCTATAGAACAGCATACAAAACTCTATTAGGAGCTTCACCATTTAGGTTGGTCTATGGCAAGGTATGTCACTTACCCATGGAGATGGAGCATAGGGCATACTAGGCCATGAAGTAGATGAACATGGATATGACAGCAGTTGGGGAGAAACGATTTCTTGATTTGCAAGAATTGGATGAGCTGAGGAATGAATCATATGAAAGCACAAAAGTTTTTAAAGCAAAAAAAAAGGAGTTTCATGATAAACACATCTCTAGAAGGCAATTCATAGTAGTACAAAAGGTATGGTTATATAACTCTAAGCTTAAATTGTTTCCAAGAAAATTGACTAGATGGGATGGACCTTACGTTTTGGAAAATTTAAATGAGTATGGGGTTGAAACACTTAGAGATCCTAAATCTGATTATTGTTTCAAAGTGAATGGACATTGAATTAAACCCTACTTACAACATGCTAAACATGGAGTAGTACACAAAATTGATCTCTTTGTCATATCTTGAGTGACATGTGTGTCCAGCTAATGACATTAAACTTAGTGCTGTTAGGGAGGCAAACCCTATTATTTTTGCTTATTACTTTCTGAATTTTACTTTTGTTGTCTTTTCATTTAGCAATTAATTTCGACAATTGAAACTACATTTCCATTTAAATAAACTGTGCAGGAATGCTGGCTGTGTAGAAAGGAAAAAATAGATGATTGCACTCCCACCCCAACTTAATTTGTTACTTTTATACTTTTATAAATCGATCATGATAGTGTTCTTCTAGCTTGCATCCCTTTGAATTTTTATCTGCATTTATTTTCACTCATTGAAGACAATGATAATATTTTCATGGGGGGAAGACTAAGTGGAATAGAAAATCACTATTTTGATGAAATAAAATTAAGTATTTGATTAATGATGCATAATGGATAGTGCAAAGGTCAAGACAAAGAAGAGTTCTTGATGAGAAGGACAACCTTTTGAGGGCACATAAAAATCATTGACTAGATATTACAAATCTAGAATCTTGAAGTTATAATCTTGGATGTTTGATGTGAAAGAAAAGGTGGAAATGCTCCCTTCTTAATTTTCTGAACATGATGCAAGTCAATTGAAGGAAAAATGAGAAATAATGATCCTTGCAAGTTGATTGAACCGAAGAAAAAAAAGGGGGTTGGAGAAGGGATTTCCCATTTGCTTTGTGGGGTTTTCACATGTGAGATTTGAGCAAATATCCCCTAAAAAAAAAAGAGAGAGAGAGAGAGAGAGAGAGAGAGAGAGAGGTGAAAATCAATAACATTGAGAAGGGGCTTCCCATTTGCTCCATGGGGCTTCCACATGTGCAACTAGAGAAAATCTCATAAAAGTAATATGGAAGTAAATAGCAATAAGAAAGAGGTCATTGATGGTGAAATGAGATTTCCAACTTGTCCCGTGGGCCTTCCACATGTGAGACTAGGATAAAGAATTCATATTCATACCTCATATTTAGGCATTGATGGGGGATATTAACCTACAATTGATGCTAAGTCATGCAAACACTAGACCAAGAATTGCTTACTATCATGTCAGCTGAAGGAGAGCATGAAGCTAGATTAAGATCAAAAAGTGGACAAATTTTATTAATTGAGGGAGGAAGGATGAGCAAGAAAAAGGAAGTGATGAGTATGTGTCTGAAAAAGGGATTCGAATATGGATCTAAAAGTTTCTTCAATTCTTGATTATAAGGAATGAATATTTGCAGAATTGTCAACACTTAAGGAGATAGTAATCGAAAGAGTTATGTTTTGGGAGATTAAAACAATCTTGATATATTGCTAAGGGACAAGCAATGTTTATGTGATGGGTTGTGATAATTCCCTGAGTTATCATGTTAAAAGTGCAATATGATTAATGATTAAAGCCTAAATAATATAGGAATATGATCATTATATATTAAATATTTTACTTACATATTTTCACACCTTAGTTTATGAATTATATCTTTTTCTTATTTTCTACAAGAATGTGAGCGTCAAAGCAAATGACAAAGGAGAAAATTAATTTGCAACTATGATACATGGCACATAATGTGATCAAGGGTATTTATGTAATATGTGAACATAAAAAGGTAAAACTACAAAGAAAACTTACTTGTAAATGTTGCAAGATGTAGGGGGAAAATTGAAAGGTCTAAGGTAGGGCACACAAGTCCAAAAGAGAGGAGCCACCACCAGCCCTCTCCTCATTCACGATCAGCCCTTCTCTCTCTTCTTCCTCCCTTGGTGCATCCCTCTCCTACCATGAGGACGGCCTGCTCCTCCTCTCTCCCTTGGCATCACCTCCAACACACCATAGGTGGGCCGGCTCACCTCTCCCTCCCTCATCCGGTGGTGACAGCACTGGCAACAATCGTGGGTCTCCTCCCACAGCACAACAAGAAGAGGATCAACCAAAGATGTCCATGCGTAAGGCTGCCATTCCCTCCCCATGTCTGTCAAAACAAGAGGGAGGAATCATTATCGTTTTGTTCCTTTGACTCTTGTGTAATTGTATTTCTTTTATCCTAGTTAATTCAATCAAAACCTCATGCAATGAAAATTCTTGGTTGTGGTTGCTGAATTTCAAAGAGTAAACAAATCAGAATATCATCACCAATTAATATACATTAAGTAATTGAAAATTCTCCTTGAGTTTGACCCCAATCAACTATATATTTAAGATATACATATATTTGGGTAAGATTTATAAACATAGAATTTGAGGATTTTAATTATCAACGACTGAAGTCCATCACATATGTGGTGATAAGATGCATCATGAAGAACATTGTCCACATGTTGAACAAGCTCAGCCATCAAATATAGAAGAAGTTCAAGCTATATATGGATACCTTAGATTTGGTGTTCCTTCTAATGAACACAACCTTAATTTGAGGAGTCACACAAATTTTTCATGAAAGAATCTAAATAATGTTTAAAATCCAGAAGCTTTGAAACGTCAATTTTCTTCAAATAAACCTATTGATAATAAATTTAGATCTTGTCAAATGCATCTTTATTCATCTAATGTTCCACATATACAAACTGACCCTTCCATCAGTATGTTCTAGCAAATGATGGCTCAAATGATAAAAAGTCAAATGAATTTTCAGCATGAGATGCAACACAAATTTGAGCAGCAGCAACATCAATTTCAAGAAAATATGATGCAAATGGGGAAAATTATAGTGGAAAATTCAGCAAAAAGAGAAAGGAGACAATTAGGTCGACTTCTAGGTAAGACTTTGCCAAACCCAAGGAGTCAATAGCAAGAATTTCAGCAAGGAGAATCCAGTTAGACAAACAAGTACAAACCACCTCAAAATGAACAAATAAAGGCAGTCACTACCTTGAGGAGTGAAGAAATTCTCAACAATTCATATAAAGAAAAAGAGATTACACAAAAAAGAGATGAAACATTTGAAGAGCTAGAAAGAGATGAAGAAAAAGATCAACATCACTAATTTAGAAGCATTATAGATAAATATTTACCAAATTCCAAGAGTGTTCCCATTCTAAATGCACTGAAATCAAAATAGAAAAAAAATCTCAGTTTAGTGCAAATTTGATAAAAATTTTTCAGGATGTTTACATCAAGGTTCCTATTTTGCAAGTTGTGAAGGACATTCCAACATATGCAAAATTTTTGAAGGAACTTTGCACACTGAAGAGAGCACCAAGTACTGAAAAATTATATGTTCATTCAAGTGTAATGTTGTTGAATCAAATGCCATAAAAGTTAAAGGGTCCAAGTGCACCTTTAATTTCTTGTAATATTGGTGGATTTATTTTTAAGAATAAATTGTTAGATTTAGGTGCTAGCATTAATTTATTACCTACTTCAATTTGTGAATATTTTCAGATTTCAAATTTCAACCTATCTTCTATTATGCTTTTCAGATTTATCAGTAAAAATTCAAAAGGAATATCATAAGATGCAGTAGTAACTATAAAGGATGCTCATTCCCTATTGATTTTGTTATTCTAGAAATAAATTTGCATACTAACTTGAGTGAAATGCCCATTATTTTAGGTAGACCATATTTGAATACTACTCAAAATAACATTGACAAGAAAAGCAAAAATCAAATGTGGAGATCAAGTGGTGGAAATTCAAATTTTTGAAAGAGCACAATATTCACTAAATGAGGAAAAAATTGTGTCATTGTATAGATTATAGAATGCATGCAAGGTGGATATCATTTATCCAAAAATTTACTTTCGTGATTAAGCACATGTTTGGAAAGCTAAATCAAGTTGTTGATGCACTCAGCAGAAAGTCAGCATTGTTAGTTACTATACGTGCTAAAACTACTGGTTTTGAATATCTGACAGAGTTATATGCTCAAGATGAAGATTTTACAGAGACTTGGAATACTTGTAAATAGGGTACGCTGTATAACAGAACTTGATGCCCTTCGCCTTCACTCATGGTCCTCAATCTGGCTAAATACGTGTGGGTGGGGTCTCCTCTGTCGCCTTGAGTTTTTGCAGTGGTAGAGATGGGTCCCATTCACCACTAGGGGGTGATAAGTCTTAATTATTGACAATATCTCATTTTTTAGATGTAATGTGAGTTAAAATAAGAAAATATTGCATGAATTTCATGAAAATAAATTATAATTATTGAATAAAATGTTTTTAAGCATTTTTCATATTTTTTCATGAATTTTGGTTAATTTTGATGATTTATTTCAGATTAAAATGAATTACTTACTATTTTCTGAAATAAATAATTTATCAGGCGTAATTATATAATTTCCACTTGATCCGACGTCCCTGAACGTGCCATGTCACCCTCTTTCGGCAGCGAATCAGTGGGCTTATATCACGCTAATATTTTGTGATTTTCCAAGATGTGCCACGTACCCCCAGAAGTAAACCGATCGGAAGGTGAAGAGCACGCCGCGTAACCAGCGTACTTAAGTCATGGAGGGGCTTATCAACAATTATCTATTATCGTCGGAGAAAAACGAGATTATTGATTACCACCGACGAAATAAAAAGGGCGGAGGTTTGCCGGCGATAATCATTCCGTCTTCTCCCTCCTCCGTGCGGTTAGAGCCTCCGGCGACCGGCGAACCATCCTCCTCACTTCCTCGGCTGCACCCAAAGCCTCCGGCGGGTGGTCACAAGTCTTCTCCTTTACCCCAGATGGCAGTGACAGCGGCGTTGAACCCTTCTCTCCACGGAATCCTTCCGGCGAGCAGCGCAGAGCCGCCGGACGATATTCATGCACCTTCCGGCGTGGTGCGACACGACCGGACGATACAAAGCCGTCGCACCGGCGTCTCTTGCTGTTCCAAAGGCAGACCATCAAAGGACAGCATTAGTTTTAGATTTATTTTCTGTTTTATTTAGTTTTTGTCACAAACGATAATTTCCAGACATCTGCCAGAAATAATCGGCGATTTACTTGATAAAAAGGACTTCTTTCTATCTCAAACCTTCCGAAACTCGTCGTGAATCATCCAGGGAGTGATTTTGAATCGTTTTCCATCGATTTCAATCGAGAAATCCAGCTGAAATTCCTTGCCGTTTTTCCACCGGGCGGAACAATTTTCCGGCGATTTTCTGGTGATTTCTCTCCGATTAATCAGTGGTTTGTTGATTTTATAGTTACATTTTAACTGCTTACTCCTTATTAATCGGTGCAAAACTGATTCGGTCATTTTCTGGTGTGATTTCACATTTTTTTCGCGAATTCTCTCTCGCGTATTCGTCCAAAAATCGCGGTCAACGCAGGCGCAAGACGTGTTGACTACGATTTTCTCTCTCCTAATTATTGACTATTTTCTTTTCTTCCTCTTCTCCTCCACCTAAAAATTCATCTAAAATCCCTTCTTAACCCCGTTTCTATCTCCCAAAAATTCGTCCAAAAGTCCCTTCGAAATCCCACGTCTATCTCCCAAAATTTCTTCCTCTAAATCCCTTCTAAATCCCACGTGTATCTCCCTTTTTCTCTTCACTATTTATTAAATATTAGTTTCTATTAGTTAATTCATTAAAATTCTAAAAATTTTATAGAATCACTAGAATAATAAAATCAAAATTAATTCCATGACAGGTTATTCTTACTCCCTGTGTTCGACCTGAGACTCGTTGCTTTACTAATTTTTCATTAAGTTTCAGTTATAAATATTATTAGATTATGAGTATTTAAACCCAACGACAAATGCTCATCATCTTTTTGGCACCATTGCCGGGGAGTATGGTTTTAATCGGTGTTTTTATTTTATTTTATTTTATTATTTTCGTGATTCTTAATAAAAAATTATTATTATTCATACATTTCTTTTTATTTTAGCATTAGATAATTGTTTGTTTCTTTAGAAGCTTTATTTATTTAAATTAGTTCATTTATTTAAATTCAGTATTTTATTTCAGAATTTCAGTTCAATTTGAATATTTATATTGATTCTTGCTATATTTGAATTCTTTATTATTACAAGAATCACTTTTATTCATATTTTGCTGAAATTGCTTGCATCATTTAGGATTGCATTTAAAATTTAAAAAAATTTGAAAAAAAAATTTCATGTTGAAGAATAAATCAGAATCTTTTTGAAATTTCAGAAAAAAATTTTATTGTTCAATTTGGCTGAATTTTCAAAAGTGACATTTATTTTATGCATGGTAGAAGAAGTTTGCAGCCCATTCTAGAAAGCCCAAATTTAAATCAAGTTAGAACTCAATCTAAACGAAATTTAGGGCCTATTTTAGAATATCCAGCAGTTGAAAAAGATAAAAATTCAGAGTCTTTAGGAGCTGAATCATCTCACATGGATCCTAGGCCAAACCCTATTGTTCAAGGAGGTGAGAATTTTCCCTCTAAACCCATGCGTGATTATTATGCTCCTGATTTATATAGACCTACCTTGCAGGTTAGAGCTCCAATTCAACCTAATGTTCAATTTGATATTCGTCATAGTACTTTACAAATGCTTCCTGAATTTAGAGGTTTAGCAAGTGAAGAACCACATCAACACATTGCTAGGTTTTTAGCTGCATGTGAACTCATTCATATTCCTAATATTCCTCAAGATGCACTGAGATTACGATTATTTCCATATTCACTTCATGATAGAGCTAGAGATTGGATCACATCTTTACCTCATGAGATTACCACATGGGCTGAAGTAGAGCAAGCATTTCTTAGAAAATTTTATCCTGTAGGTAAAACTCATGCCATGAGGTAGGCTATTCTCCAATTTACTCAAAAATTAGGAGAAGCATTTCATGAATCTTGGGAAAGATTCAAGGAATTTCAAAGGAGATGTCCTCATCATGGAATTGCCAAGTGGCAATTAAATAGAGTGTTTTATGATGGTATTTCTGACCAACATAAAAACATCATTGATGCAGCATGTGGAGGAAGATTTATGAGTAAGGATGAAGATGAGATTCATACTCTTTATGAAAATTTAAGTGAAAATTCAGCTGAACGTGAATCTTTTGCTCTATATGACCGTAGTGCCAATGAGTCTAAGAGAGGAATTTATGAAGTAAGGAATCATGATACATCAAATCTTAGGAATGAAGTTAGTGAAGTTCATCATAAGCTTAATATTTTATATGATCATTTATTGCATAAAAATGAGCATACTCATCCTCAGCCACAGCCACTATGCACTACACATTCTTCATGTTCATCTTGTGGTAGAAATGACCATTATGAATCTCAATGTCCTAATTTATTAGATCATACATTCATTTCAGACCAAGAGCATGCTAATGTCTTAAATGATTATAATTGGAGGAATCATCCTAATTTTTCTTGGAAAAATCAGAATAATATTTCTAATCCTCATGTTCAAAACCCTAATTCTCAATCATTTTCTAGACCTTCTAATTCTTTTAGGCCTCCTTTCCAAGACTCATCTAATACTAGGTCTAATTTTCAGCAAAATTCTGGTTCTAATTTTCAGCAAAATTCTATGCCTAATTTTCAGAAAAATTCAGCACCAAATTTTCAGCAAAACTCAGCACCCAATTTCAGGCAACAAAACCCTAATTCAAATCAAGTTCAATCTGATTTTTGTGTTAATTCAATGCAACAGTTCATGGGACAAGTGATGCAACAATTCCAAGAGTCTAATGCAAATATGATAAAAATGATGGACCAAATTAGGCAAGAAAATCAGCAAACCACTCTTAGACTTGAAAAAGAGATTGGAAAATCAGCATTATCTCATTCTAAACGTGAATTAGGTCATCTTCCTAGTCAGCCTATCATGAACCCTAGGAATCAATCTTCTAGTAGTCATGATGCATCTACATCTCAAAATTTTCAAAATGTTGAAGCTATCACTACTCTTCGGAGTGGAAAACAACTTCATGATCCATATCCACCTGAAGTAGCAGCTAAATATGTTCCTAATTATATTGCTGATGATCATGATAGTTTATTTTCAGATGATGAGAAGCTAGAACAAGAAAATCAGCAAACAAAAGAGGAGAAAAATCAGCACCTAGATCAAGAGAAAAATTCTTTAGAGAAACAGCAAGAAATTCTTAGAAAAACAGTCCCATTTCCTAAAGCTTTAGAGCCCAAAATTAGGAAAAAAATGAAACCTAATGAAGAACTTATGAAAATATTTAGTCAAGTTCAGATTTCTATTCCTTTAGTTGATGCAATTAAACATATACCTACATATGCGAAATTTTTAAAAGATTTATGCACACCTCGTAGGTCATCTAAGAAGATTGCATTATCTGAAGAAGCTAGTGCCATTATCTCTCATTCTATGCTTAGGAAACGTGAAGATCCAGGAGTTCCTTTAATTTCATGTCAAGTAGGAGATGTCACATTTCATAATGTTCTTTTAGATTTAGGAGCAAGTGTTAATTTATTACCAGCTGCTGTTTTTGATTATTTTGATTTAGGAGAGTTGAAACCAACTTTAGTGGAGCTTCAACTAGCTGATAAATCAATTAAGACACCTAGGGGACTCTTAGAAGATGTTATAATTAATGTGAAAGGGTGTAGATTTCCAGTCGATTTTCTTATTTTAGACATGCCTATTTTAGTAGATCTTACTTATGCTCCAATCATTTTAGGAAGACCATTTCTTGCAACAGCCAAAGCAAATATTGATTGTGAAAATGGAATTGTCAAGATTAAAACAAAATATCATGATATTTCTTTAAATGTTTTTAGAAGTTCTAAATTCCCTCTTGAACATGATGATGAAATAGAACATATAGATGTGATTGAATCATGTGTGGAAGAGATTAATCATATTGATCATATTGATGAATTCAATTCTCAATTTGATATTCATGCATTAGATTATAAAATTCGTGAGAAAGAACCATTAGATTATATTATGACACCTCTTTCATCATCTTTAGAAATTCCTCCAAAACTAGAACTTAAACCTCTTCCAAATTCATTGAAATATGCTTTTCTTGGACCTAATGAGACTTTGCCTATCATAATTTCATCTTTGTTGACTCCTGATCAAGAAAATAAAACTTTAGAAGTTTTACAAGATCATAAAAGGGCGATAGGATGGACTATGGCTGATCTAAAGGGAATTAGCCCATCAATTTGCATGCATCACATATATGTTGATGAAAATGCTAAACCCTCTAGAGAAATGCAATGTAGGCTGAATCCAAATATGAAAGAAATAGTAAAGAAAGAAATAATTAAATGGTTAGATACTGATATTATTTATCCTATTTCTGATAGCCAATGGGTTAGTCGTACTCAACTAGTTCCAAAAAAATCAGGTTTGACAGTCACTAAAACCGAGAAAGGAGAAGAATTGCAAACAAGACTCACTACTAGTTGGAGGGTTTGTATTGATTATAGAAAGCTTAATTCAGTCACTAAGAAAGATTATTTTCCCTTACCATTCATTGATCAAATTTTAGAAAAACTTGTAGGACAAAAATATTTTTGTTTCTTAGATGGATATTCAGATTATAATCAAATTGCAATCTTTCCTGAGGATCAAGAGAAGACCACATTCACATGTCCATTTGGAACTTATGCATTTAAAAGAATGCCATTTGGTTTATGTAATGCACCAGCCACTTTTCAAAGGTGTATGATGTCCATTTTCACCAAAATGATTGGAGAATTCTTAGAAATTTTCATGGATGATTTTTCAGTATTTGGTGATTCATTTGAGTCATGTTTAAACAGCCTTAGAAAGGTGCTTAGAAGGTGTAAAGAAACTAATCTTGTCCTTAGTTGGGAGAAGAGTCATTTTATGGTTAGGGAAGGCATTGTTCTAGGACACATTGTGAGTGAAAGAGGAATAGAAGTAGATAGAGCTAAAATTGATACTATAATCAATTTTCCTTCACCCACTTCAGTTCGTCAAATTAGATCATTCTTAGGACATGCTGATTTTTATAGAAGGTTTATTAAAGATTTTTCAAAAATTTCTAGACCCTTAACAGCACTACTTGCTAAAGACATTCCATTTAATTTTGATGAAGCATGTGTTGAGGCATTTTCTATTCTTAAGCATGCATTGACTGAGGCACCTATCTTACAATCCCCTAATTGGTCTATTCCATTTGAAATCATGTGTGATGCATCAAATCATGCCATAGGAGCTGTGTTAGACAGAAAATTGATAAAAAATCAGTAGTCATTTATTATGCAAGTAGAACTATTTTTGATGCACATTTAAACTATACTAAAATAGAAAAAGAGCTCCTTGCAGTGGTATTTGCCTTAGAAAAATTTAGATCTTATATTTTAGGATCTAAAGTTATTATTTATTCTGATCATTCAGCCCTAAAATATTTGCTCACCAAGAAAGAAACTAAACCATGTTTACTTAGATGGATTTTATTATTACAAGAATTTGATTTAGAAATTCGAGATAGAAAGGGTGTAGAGAATGTAGTAGCTGATCATTTATCTAGAATTGAAGGACAAGAAAAAGCCACATTACATGATCTATTTCCAGATGAACATATTCTTGCTTTACATAGTAGCCCAATTCCATGGTTTGCTCACATAGTTAATTATTTAGCAAGTGGACAAATTCCACTGTATTGGCAAAAAAATGAGCGTGAACGATTCTTTGCTCGTGCTAAGCATTATTTTTGGGATGATCCAAATTTATTTCACTTAGGTGCAGATCAAATTTTACGTAGATGCATTCCTGAAGTAGAACAAAATCATATTTTAGAACATTGCCATTCATATGGATGTGGAGGTCATTTTGCAGGTAGAAAAACAGCAGCAAAAATTTTGCAATGTGGTTTCTATTGGCCATCATTATTTAAAGATGCTCATACATTTTGTATGCAATGTGCAAAATGTCAAGCTACTGTCAACATTCAAATGTGGAGATCAAGTGGTGGAAATTCAAATTTTTGAAAGAGCACAATATTCACTAAATGAGGAAAAAATTGTGTCATTGTATAGATTATAGAATGCATGCAAGGTGGATATCATTTATCCAAAAATTTACTTTCGTGATTAAGCACATGTTTGGAAAGCTAAATCAAGTTGTTAATGCACTCAGCAGAAAGTCAGCATTGTTAGTTACTATACGTGCTAAAACTACTGGTTTTGAATATCTGACAGAGTTATATGCTCAAGATGAAGATTTTACAGAGACTTGGAATACTTGTAAATAGGGTACGCTGTATAACAGAACTTGATGCCCTTCGCCTTCACTCATGGTCCTCAATCTGGCTAAATACGTGTGGGTGGGGTCTCCTCTGTCGCCTTGAGTTTGTGCAGTGGTAGAGATGGGTCCCATTCACCACTAGGGGGTGATAAGTCTTAATTATCATGAGTTAATAATCTAGTGATATGTTCATTTTAGCTTTAACTCATGATAAATAGACTTATTTTTGTGTTAAATTGTGAAAAGTGATTTCTAGTTAGTTAATATGAATTTTGGATTAATTATATGATTTTATAATCCTATTTTGTTGAGATAAATGGGAAAAGAGTAAAATAAAAAGATTAAGGGAAAAAATAAAAGAACTGCCAGCCAGTCGGGCCTACAAGTGGGACAGAGGCCCCAGTCAGGCGGGAGCCATAGAGTGGCTAAGGACTACAAGCTCAAGGCTTGAGTAGCTAAGGACTGGACTGCAAGCTCTAAGCTCAAGTGGTTGAAGACGCGGACTGTGAGCTCGGCGCTCAAGCGGCTGATGTGTGCATCACTCCCCTTTCACATCACTAGTGGCCAGCTGGGCGTGGGGCAAAGAGTGGTCATACACATGTGTATGAAATGTACCTAATGATGGCAAATGCAAGCACCAGTTTATATTTGCATGAAAATTGGTCAGAAAACCAATGTGGGAGTAGACTTGTGGCTCTAACCTTTCCTAGCATGATTATAAATGCCCAAAATACCACTTCATGACCAAATGAAAATATCCTTATGACATCACATTATAAGGGCATTATCGTACTTATTTTATTTATCTCTTTCTCTCTCTCTCAAGCCAGCAACCGGTGAAGAAATCGTGATTTTCGGTGAGCAATTAAGCTGCAAAAATCACCAAAAATGATGCAGCCAATATCACATCCACTGGCGGAGAAGACTTCAAGACCTGAAGATCAACTTTCTATTTTTAGAACTTTCTATATTTAGAACCTTCTATTTTTAGAACTCTTTAGACCCTTCTATTTTTAAAACCTTCTAGTTTAGAACTTTCTATTTTTAGACCTTTCTATTTTTAGAACCCTTTACACTAGCTCATCTACCTTCTATTTTAGATCTCATCCTATTGCTGCCACCATAAATCCCATTCTTTATTCAACCCTTCCTATTTTAGCCTATTTAAAGCCTCTTTCTATTTCTCTTCTTTCCTCTATTCATTTTCCTTCCATAACTGTCACTTGCCTTTACACCACCTTCTAGAAAAGCCTATTTCGTTCTATTTTAAGCCCATTTCTATTCTAGTAACTTTCTCAAATGTAATTCCCTCCTAATTTTCAAATTTCGTTTGAAATTCAAAGTTGGCGCCCTTTTCACAGGCTCTGGCCTATTTAAGGATGCCCCATGTAGCCCAAGGGCATTGAACTTATTTTTTTTATGAATAGAATTTCGTGAGTTTCTTCTTCTTGAGAGTTTCTCCCCTTTGCTGGTAGACTCCAGCATCCCTGTGGACTCAGGGAGTTAGTTCGTTGGTTCTGTGGATTCAGGATCCGCCCTTGAGCACCAAGGGAATAGCTTCTTCGTTTTGTGGATTCAAGACAAGGAGGCTTCACCAGAAATCTCGACTTTTGAGGATTCAAGTCATGATTTTAACCCATCTTCCACCAAGCTCAACATCCGCTCAACTCAAAGGGTCATCACTAATAGTTTCACTGCGTCAAAAAATCTTGACAAAAACTTAGTCAACACGATTTGTGGAGCACCATGGCCGAAATTGGTGAACGATTTTAGACAAAATATCATGAACTCAACAAGAAAATCATCTCCGATTAATCGATGAACAAGTTGTCGCCAAGAAGAGGATGATCTGCCAATAGACGAGTTGCCACCTCTTGAGAGCATACTAGATGTGATAAAGGGCCTCCTCTTGTTAGCTAACTTGAAGACGAAGCCCCTACAACATGCCCCATCTCCATCCAGCTTGCCTTCATCGGGTGACAGCCACTGGAGGCCTGCAAGTCACCATTTTTCAGTTTACCTAGTGACAACCGCCGAAAACAATTTGGCGACACATTCCACTAATTTCTAGGTTCAAAAGAAGATCAAGAGAGCCTTCGAGGCCATGGATAATGCACGAATTCCTTCTCGAACATACAGAATTCCAACGATTACCACTGTGAAGCCGAAACTCTATTTTTCCTGCTTTTAATTTCATTTTCATTTAAATAATTAATATTGAGTTACAATTCTTCGGGCTTTTACAGAACTTAATTTGACCCGTTAATTTGACAGTAATCACTTACGAAAGAATCGTAAGTTGGAACTTTGTTTCCGCTTGATTCGTGTTCTTCAAATGATGACATCACCTTGACATCATGGCCTTATTTTCTTTTCGCATTTCTTAAATAGATTATATTTATCATTCAGTTTAAAACTCATAAAAATTTGTATTAGTTTAGGAAAATTCTGAAATATTACCTGATATTATGTTACATCCTTGTGATTGACTTGAAAATTTCTCACTATTTTTTGAATCTTTTTATCAGTTTATAAATAATTTATTCATTTTGATATACATTTAAAATTCTGAAAATTGGCCTTTTCTAGTTTTATAAAATTTTAAATTTACTTAATTTATTATACAACGATTAAATCATGTTAGGGGGTGATGAAGTATTATGTCTTAATTTATGATTAAGAACATGTGTTTTCATTTTTCATGCTCACCTATAAAAGTAACTAAAAATAAAAAATTCAGAAAAACTACAACATCTGTTTTCTGGTTTTCTGTTAAGAATAGCAGAAAATAATCTATAGATTATCAAAAAAAATAGAAAAAGCAGTCCAAAAATTGAATTCTAAAGACCCGTTTCTAATATTTCAAGCCCCTAGACATATTTCTTGAATTCAAAATTACAGCTATAAAGAGGATAGTTTTGATTTATTGTTGACAAATTTGTTGCTGCTAAAAACAGAACTGAAAACATAATTGAAAATAGAATTGAAAATGGAATGCATAACTGTCAGAACTATCTAATTTCTTACACCATATTGCATGCACGAAAAATTAAATCAATTAGTGATGCAGGTCAAATATGATTGACACGAATATGATATGTTAAGAATGTAATGGATAACTAACAAGTCACAAAATTCACACACAATCAAATTCAAGCCTTTAAAGCCGGCTGCATGACTATGAGTAGACCATTATATTCCTTAGTCAAGGGCTGGAGGATCGTCTCAAATTGTCGTGATAAATCAAAGCTCTACGTTTCAAAATCTCAGTCACCTCCAAACAAGAAAATCATAGCCCACACAGCTGACCACAAGCCCACATGACTAACCACGAGCCCACACAGCTAAACCCGATAGTGGTGGAAACATAGACGAGAAAAAATGGAATGAAATCAATACACACATTCACTAGAGAGGGTTAAGAGTGGACCTTGAGCATTTGTATAACAAAGAGTTGACATCAAAGATAATTGGAGAAGAGCGAGCCCGACACGGATCCAACTACACAGTCAGTTGGCTGGGGGTCAAGGGCAAAGCCGCCCCCTTACGGGGTTCAAGGCAGTGCCCCAAAACCAAATCCAACAGACGACTAAAGAAGGGTGCACAATATATGCATGGTAGCCATCAAGGGTTGGAGGCAGTCACAGAAGACGGAGGGCCCAAGCACGTCCGCTACGTGTGGGATGCTCCAATAATGACAAGATGGGAGGAATCGCGCAGAAATCTTAGGCCTATTTATAGGCCTTGGGAAGGAAAAGTGGATTACAATAAAATCTAACAAAATGAGTGAAAATAAAACCTAGTAATAAAAGAAATTCGGATCCCTCAGTTGGGTCTGATGGTGATGATGTGGGCTGGCTTAAGATGACTTGGCATCCTCTGATGTTGTTGTCTTCATTGGTGGGGCTTGGGTACATGCTCCACCAATTAGACTGATTGATGCCAAAAGTGTAGGATGACTAACATTGACATTAATGAAATAAGTTGGGAACACTATGGATAAATAATAAGCCACAAAACTCACACACAATTGGATTCAAACCTTTAAAGCCAGTTGTAATGATGTGAGAAGATCATTCCATTCCTCAATCGAGGGTGGGAGGATTGTCTTTAGTCATCGTGATAAAACAAAGCTCTACATTTCAAAATTTTAGTCAGCCTCCAAACAAGGAAATCACAGCCTACTTGGCTGGTCACGAGCTCACACAACTAAGTCCCATGGTGGTAGAAACACATAAAAGGAAATACGAGATGAAGTCAAAGCACACGATCACTAGAGAGGGTTGAGAGGGGACCTTCGACATTTATACCCCACAATGTTGACATTGAGGCTTTTGATCAGAGGAGCATGTTAGGTGTGCAAGATGCTCCAATTCACAGCAAGAGGGATATGGCATGCAAACATCTGTGGGAAGTATGTATGCACTGTGCACTACTAGCGATCATATGGATGATCATCACGTCATCAGGTGGACAAAGGCTGGCAAAGGGTACGTGATAATATCTCATTTTTTAGATGTAATGTGAGTTAAAATAATAAAATATTCCGTGAATTTCGTTAAAATAAATTATAATTATTGAAGAAAAAATTTTTTAAGCACTTTCATATTTTTAGTGAGTTTTAGTTAATTTTTACGATTTATTTTAGATTAAAAGGAATTACTTACTATTGTATAAAATAAATGAATAAATAAATAGATAATATCTATTATCAGGTGTAGTTATATAATTTCTGCTTGATCCAATGCCCCTAAACACACCATGTCATCCTTTTCCGACGATGAATCGGTGGCTGATTGATACTTATATCATGCTAATTTTTTGTGATTTTTAAGGATGCACCATGTAACCCAGGAGTAAATCAATTGGAAGGCAGAGAGCACGCGACGTAACCAACGTACTTGAGCCATGGAGGGGCATATCAATAATTATCAATTATCGTCAAGTAAAATTGAGATTATCGACTATCACCGATGAAATAAAAGGGCAGAGATTTGCCAACGATAATCATTCCATCTTATCCCCACTCTGTGCAATCAGAGCCTCCGGCAACTGGTGAATCTTCCTCATTACTCCCTCAGCTGCACCCAAAGCCTCCGAAGGGTGGCCACAAGTCTTCTCCTTTACCCTAGATGGTGGTGACAGTGGCATCAAACCCTTCTCTACATGGAATCCTTCCGGCAAATAGTGCAGAACCGCCAGACAATATTCATGCACCTTTCAGCTTGGCGTGACATGACCAGACAATACAAAGCCATTGCATTGGTGTCTCTTGCTGTTCTAGATGTGGGCCCATCGAAGGACAGCGTTAGTTTTAGATTTATTTCCCATTTTATTTAGTTTTTGTCATGAACGACAATTTTTGGACATTCGTCGAAAATGATTGGAAGAACACACAATTCATTTGAGCAAAAGGGCTTCTTTCTACCTCAAACCTTCCGTATTCATTGTGAATCATCTAAGGAGTGATTTCAAATCATTTTCCTTCAATTTCTATCAAGAAATCAAGCTGAAATTCCTTGCCATTTTTCCATTGAGTAGAACAATTTTCTGGCAATTTTTTGGTGATTTCTCTGCTTAATCAATGGTTTGATCAATTTGATGGTTACATTTTAACTGTTTACTCCTTATTAATTCGTGTGAAACTGATTCCAACATTTTCCGGTGTGATTTCACACCTTCTTTGTGAATTTTCTCTCATGTATTTGTATGGAAATCATAGTCAACGCAAACATGAGACGTGTTAACCATGATTTTCTCTCTCCTAATTATCGTCTATTTTCTTTTCTTTCTCTTTCCCTCCACCTAAAAATTCATCATCTAAAATCCCTTCTTAACCCCATGTCTATCTCTTGAAAATTCATCCAAAAGTCCTTTCAAGATCCCATGTCTACCCCCCAAAATGTCGTCTTCTAAATCGCACGTCTATCTCCCTTTTTCTCTTCACTATTTATCAAATATTAATTTATATTATTTAATTCATCAAAATTATAGAATCACTGAAATAATAAAATCAAAATTAATATCCATGACAGGTTATTCCTACTCCCTATGTTCGACCTAGTACTCATTGCTTGACTAAGTTTCAGTTATAAATATTATTAGATTATGGATATTTAAATCCAACGACAAATGCTCATCAACTACCTATTCACTATTTATAAAATATATATAGTGTTGATGTAGCCCAATTTCAGCCAAATTCGAGTGATCTTGAAGAACAAGAGGTGTAAAGACTTATTTCGCTTATTAATAGATTTAGCACATGTTAAAATGTGTTCAAATCTATTATTCATTATTTTCTTTCACGTTTTTGTTATTTAAATAAATTTTAATAGTTAAGGACGTTTGTAACAAACTTCCTTAACTTTAGGGCCGTTTTTAACTTCTTCTAGAATTGTAGTTAGTTAAGGACATTCTTAACAAAACCTCATGAATTTTAGGTTTGTTTTAACAGTTTCCTATTTTGTAGGATCTCTAGAGATCCAAATTTCTTGTAAGTTAGTTATCTTTTAGGCCTATATAAAGGCCTCTCATGTAGCCCCAGAGGCATGCCATATTTTTATCAATAGAATTCGAAGTTCCTTTCTTTTCAGAAAGTTATCTTTTCTACTAGTGAATTCCAGCCTCCTTGTTAGTTCAGGGAATCACTTCTGATCTTGTGGATTCAAGATCAACCCTTTGTGGACTCAAGGGTCGAATTTCAGTCATTCTATGGACTTAGGGTGAAGGATCTTCACAAAAATCACATTTTTGTGGATTCAAGAATGAGATTTCTATTTATCTCAAATCAAGCTGCATCAAATCCTACAGATCTTCAGCAAGTCGAATTCTCCACTGCGTCAATTGGTATCAGAGCAAGGTCAATGTTCCATATTTTTATTTCAGATCTCACAAGAACATGCTGAACATCTATTACATCGATACAAATCTCTAAGATTTGTAGGAAAGATTTCTTTTCTGTCGATATCAATATTTGGCAAAATTCAAATCAAGTCTTGTTCATCTATGTTTGGACAATGATCAAAGAAGATGGTCATCATCAGAAAATTTTTAGAATAAGATTCATTGTTTGCCAAAAGATTGTTAATGTTATCATTAACAATAGTATTGGTGCAAATTATGTTTCATCATATATGGTTCAAAAATTGTGATTGAAAAGAGTGGAGCATCCTGATCCACATAAATGTGATTGGATCAAACAAGATTGTGAAGTCGATATTACAGAAAGATGTTTAGTGAAAGCTTCGTGCAATGGCAAATATTATGATGAAATTGAATGTGATATGATTGACATTGATTTTTGTCATATGCTGTTAGGAGGACCTTGGTAGTCTCATTTAAATGCAACATACAACTACATGAAGAATCAATATGTAGTTTACTAAGGTGGACAGAAATTAGTGTTTCAATCTCTCAAAAGTTTTTCAGATTCCAAGAAAGGTAGAGAAAATCAAGTTGTAACAGATGAAAAGAAACATATTACTATAGACGTTTGCCTTCATCCAGGGCCAGTATTTTCTCATGAGTTGACATTTCAGCATATTGACTTTCTTGAGAATTGGATAAATACAAATTTACAGTATTTAGACATTAAGCATGATGAACAATTATTTACAAGAGATTTATCTCATGGAAATGACAAGAATGAGGTCATTCATCACAACCTAGGTTCAATCTATGTTTTTGGCTATCACATTCATGCAAGTGTTAAAGAAAAATAATATCAACAGTCAAATAAAAGTTGGACAGAATGTTTCATTATTTTTTAGGACATCAGACTGACGTTTGTTAGACCAAATTACAATAGTTTGACACCAGCCTCTATACCTCTTTTATCTAACCAGTTCAACTTGGACTACATATATGGGTCAAAACAAATGAACTTGTGGATGAGTTTTCTTCAAGCAACAGAGATTGATGCAGCCCAAGGAATCATGTCAAATGAAGAGATTAAGATATTTGATCCAGTTGGAGAAAACTAAAAGATATCAAGGAAGCTAAAAGAAGCATTAGTTCAATGTCCAAGCTTCTTCAAGTTATCAATTTGACATATTTCAAATGTGTCAAAATTTTATGATTATTATGCAGCATATAATGATAACTTGAGGACGAGTTCTATTTGAAGAAAGGGAGACTGATGTTGCCCAGTTTCAACCAAATTCGAGTGATCTTGAAGAACAAGAGGCGTAAAGACTTATTTCACTGTTAAATGTGTTCAAATCTATTATTCATTATCTTCTTTCACATTTTTGTTATTTAAGTAAATTTTAATAGTTAAAGATGTTGTAACAAACTTCCTTAACTTTAGGGCTGTTTTTAACTTATTCTAGAATTGTAGTTAGTTAAAGACATTCTTAACAGAATCTCCTAAATTTTAGGTTTGTTTTAATAGTTTCCTATTTTGTAGGATCTCTAGAGATTTGAATTTCTTGTAAGTTAGTTATATTTTAGGCCTATATAAAAGCCTCTCATGTAGCCCCATAAGCAAGCCATATTTTTATCAATAGAATTCGAAGTTCCTTTCTTTTCAGAAAGTTATCTTCTCTACTGGTGGATTCCAGCCTCCCTTGATGCAGTGAGCCAATATGACATCTATTGGACCAGAACACACGAAGACCTGAAGATCCACTTTCCATTTTTTGAAATTTCTATTTTTAGAACTTTCCATTTTTAAACCCTTCTATTTTTGGATCCTTCTGACATTTCATTCACTTTATATTCTTAGACCTTCCATATTTAGATCACATTCTATATTTGACACTTTCTATATTTAGGTCTCATCCTTTCTTTATTCTCTTTCTATTTTAAACACCACCTTCTATGTTCACCACCTTTTAAAATCTATTTAACCCTATTTAAAATCTCTTTCTATTTCTCTTCTTTCCTCTATTCATTTCCCTTCCATAATTGTCACCTGCCTTTACACCACCTTCTAGAAAAGCCTATTTCGTTTCATTTTAAGCCTATTTCTATTTCAGAAACTTTCCCAAATGTATTTTCATCCTAATTTTCAAATTTCGTTTGAAATTCAAAGTTGGTGCCCTTTTCATAGGCTCTGGCCTATTTAAGGACGCCCCATGTAGCCCAAGGGCATTCAACTTATTTTTTATGAATAGATTTTCATGAGTTTCTTCTCCTTGAGAGTTTTTCCCCTCTACTGGTGGAATCCAGCATTCTTGTGGACTCAGGGAGTTAGTTCGTTAGTTCTGTGGATTTAGGATCCCCCCTTAAGCACCAAGGGAATAGCTTCTTCGTTTTGTGGATTCAAGACAATGAGGCTTCACTAGAAATCTTGATTTTTCAAGATTCAAGTCGTGATTTCAACCCCTCTTTCGCCAACCTCAACATCCGCTCAACTCAAAGGGTCATTGCCAATAGTTTCGATACGTCATCCCTGTTGGTTTAAGGAACTACTTCTGATCTTGTAGATTCAAGATCAACCCCTTGTGGACTCAAGGGTCAAAGTTCAGTCATTCTGTGAACTCAGGGTGAAGGATCTTCACATAAATCATATTTTTGTGGATTCAAGAATGAGATTTATATTTATCTCAAATCAAGTTTCATCAAATCCTATAGATCTTCAACAAGTCGAATTCTTCACTGCGTCAAGTGTAAACTTCAAAAATCAAGCTATAGAAAAAGGGAAATATAGAATCAATATTATTTTTGGATGATTATTGATAATTACAACATCTTGTGAATTATGAGTGAATAAGTGATAAAGATGTGAATAGAAGTAAAGTCTAGATTATTATTCCAAAGAGTGCTTAACACCATTCTTAAATACTTAATATAAGAGTCTAAAATGTCTAAAGGTGCATCATTTATAACCATATTTTTATGCATTGAAATTTGATATTTGAAATTTTTAAATTTTAATTTATTTTCATAATTCCATTGCAAGTGAGCTAGCAAAGATTTAAGTTGGGGTTTGTGACAAGTCTTCATTATCATGAGTTAATAATTAATTGATAGTATAGTTTGAGCTTAACTCATGATAAATAGACTTATATTTATGTTAAATTGTGAAAAGTGATTTTTAGTTGATTAATGTGAATTTTTGGTTAATTAAATGATATTATGTGAATTTATATAATTTTTATAATCATATTTTTGAGATAAATGAAGAAAAATCAAAGAAAAAAGATAGAAAAAGGAAGAGAACCCACCAGCCAACCAGGCCCACAAGTAGGTTACAGGAAGAGTCAAGCGGAGCTGTGAGTAGAGGCATGAGCAGTTGAAGACAAATTAGGAGACACGTGTGCCACTTCCCCTTACACATGCGAGAGAGGAACTCATTGATTATTATACCCCCTATTACTATATATGTCTCAAAATTTGACATATAACTAATGTGGGACTGAACTGACGGTCACAACATTCACATAATATTTTAATGCCTAAAATACCCTTGATCACCAAGAAGAAATATGCTTATGACATCATTTTGTAAGATTATTAATGTATTTATTTCACTCTCTCTCTAATGTAGGCATATGACCAACGAGGAAATCATAATTTCTAGTGAGCGATTAAGTTGTTAGAAGTAATAGTGAAAATATAATCACAAATTCATTGAAACAACCATCTCTAATTGATCGACGAACGAGCCGTTGCAAAGAAGAAAACAATCTACCATAAGATGAGATGCCACCTCTCGAGAGCATACCAAATATGATGAAAAGTGACGTGACTTAATTGTTGTATAATAAATCATACAAATTTAAAATTTATAAAACTAGAAAATAATAATATGTGGAATTTTAAAAGTATATCAAAATAAATAAATTAATTATAAATCAATAAAAGGTTCCAAAAATAGTGGCAAATTTCTAAGTCGAACATAGGGATGTAATATAATATCAAGTAATATTTCCAAATTTTCTTGAAAGAATATGATTTTTTATGATTTTTAAATTGAATGGTGAACAATATATTTAAGAATTCACGAAAAAGGAAATAAAGTGATGATGTTAGGGTGATGTCAATGCCCAACAAACACCAATCAAGTGGAAATAGAGTTCCACCTGACAATTCTTACATAAGTGATTACCGTCAAATTAATTGGTCAACTTGAGTTTTGTAAAATCCTGAAGAATCGTAACTCGATGAAGAAGGATACAGAAATTTAAATCATGTGAAATATCATTAATTTAAATGAAAATAAAGTTTAAAGTATGAATAATAGAGTTTCAACTTTGCAATTGTGATTGTCAAAATTCTTCGTGTCCAGAAGGAATTTCGTGTCCATGACTTCAAAGGCTCTCCTTGGACATAGATAATGCGGGTAATGTTTAGATCTTCTTACAAAGTCTATAAATCAGTGAGATGCATCACTGAATTGCCTCCAACAGCTATCACCCGACGAAGGTGAAAAACAGCGACTTACTGATAACATGCTAATTCCATATATTAATATTGTCATTTCTACATGATTTATGTGCTTTCAAGACTAAAATTAGCATGTTATCTAAACTAATTCTTGAATGATGAATTTGGCATGAAAATTTATATTTAAGGTATTTAAAATCAAATTTGAGTCATTTTTATTGAATCGCATATTTTATTCAATATTTCTTGATTTGAATTCATGAAATTTGACTTCATTGTCTGAAATAATAATGAAACCAATGATAAACATAATTCTAGACAATATTAATTTTTTATTATGAAATAATTTATTGATCTCTATTCATACATTCTTCTACATTTTCATGAATAATTTTTAATGCTTAATATATTATTTTTATTAAAGATCCTTATAATTTTTATTTAATTATTAATTTTCAGGAAAGGAAAATGGGCCTTAGCTGAGCCTAATTGAAACACTTATGGGCTTCTTATGGACGTGTTCAACCCATTATTACAAAGGAAGGGTGGTGTCCCCACTAAAATGAAAACTACCCAACAACCTTCCCTATTAGAAAGGAGGGCAGGTGTAACCTCCCCTTGACCATGTCCTACCTCCTTAAAAGAGGAGTTAAGAGAGGATCTCAGCCATCAAAATGAAGGGCTAGGATACTCCCCAAGGAGGTTGCCCTAAAAGAAGGGGATTACCCTAGGGCAGCCGCCAGCCACCTCATTTAGGGCCTAGAAGGCCCAAAGATCCAATGGCCCAAAATATCTCTAAGATCATCAAGGTCTAAGATTAATTTTCAGCCTAAGGAGTCATTAAAAGGGATCAAAATTTCGTGGCCATGGCATCCACCTGAAGAGGAGAGGGGCATTCACACAAGGAGAAGAGGAAGACTCCAAAAGCTTCACCAAGTGGACCAATCCAAGAACTCTAAGGGGTAGATCTGGCTGAAGCACTCCAATCGACATAGAGAAGGCATTTTTATTTTCTAGTTTATGTTTTTTTATGTATTTTTCTTCAATCTATTCAATAAAAGTCGTGCTTGTTAGTTTCTTCTCATTTTGAGTCCATTTTCTCTTCTTGTTGACCCTCTAAGTGACATAGAGTTGATCCAAGAGAGAGGTAGTGATGCAAGACGAATATGATAAATATGCTAGACTCAGAGTAGGTTGACTAAATATGATATAGGGTAGATAAACCAATCCACAAAATTCACACACAATCAAATTTGAACCTTTAAAGCCGGCTGCGTGACTGTGAGAAGACCGTTATGTTCCTCAATTGAGGGCTAGAGGATCGTCTCAAATCATCATGATAAATAAAAGCTCTACATTTCAAAATCTCAATCACCCTCCAAACAAAGAAATCACAGTCCACATGGCTGATCATGAGCCCACACGACTAATCACGAGCCCACACGACTAAACTTGATGGCGGTGGAAATAGAAACGAGGAAAAATGGAATGAAATCAATGCACACATTCACTAGATAGGGTTAAGAGTGGACCTTGGGCATTTGTATGCTAAGGAGTTGATGTCGAGGATAATTTGGAGAAGAGCGAGCCCGACACGGATCCAACTAGAGAAGGGAGCACAGTGTACGCACGGTAGCTGTCAAGGGTCAGAGGCTGTCGTGGAAGGCTAAGGATCTAGACACATCCGTTATGTGCGGGATGCTCCAATTGCGATGGGACAGGAGGGATCGCACGGACGCCTGTAGAGAGGAGTTTGTCGCATGTGGATGGTGATCTGGTAGGAGCCGTCCCACGACGACGGACACTTGACGCCGATGCAGAGGGATTGCCCAGACACGTCTACGGCTGTGGGATGTTTTGTCGTGCAGCGAGAGGATTAGGTCGTGTGGATGTGCATGGAAGGTAGTCCACCGTGCATGATTAACGACCTGACA
This sequence comes from Spirodela polyrhiza, assembly GCA_024713555.1. Lineage (NCBI taxonomy): Eukaryota > Viridiplantae > Streptophyta > Magnoliopsida > Alismatales > Araceae > Spirodela > Spirodela polyrhiza. The sequence goes on from CM046532.1 coordinate 6,466,659, forward strand.
GGAGACCGTCAGCACGACGATGAGCATGTGAGGGTTGGCGGAGGAAACGTCTGATGGCAGAGAGGGATCGTTGACCTTGGAGCAGGGTGGGTGACGTAGCGGAGAATTTGTCTTGTTGAAGATCTGAAATATTTGATGCAGCTTGATTTGAGATAAATAGAAATCTCGTTCTTGAATCCACAGAAACGTGATTTCTGTGAAGATCCTTCACCCTGAGTCCACAGAATGAATGAACTTCGACCCTTGAGTCCACAAGGGGTTGATCTTAAATCCACAAGATCAAAAGTGGTTCCCTGAACCAACAAGGCTGGAATCCACCAGCAGAGAAGATAACTTTCTGGAAAGAAAAGAACTTCGAATTCTATTGATAAAAATATGGCATGCCTCTAGGGCTACATTAGATGCCTTTATATAGGCCTAAAAGATAACTAACTTATAAGAAATTTGGATCTCTAGAGATCCTACAAAATAGGAAACTGCTAAAACAAACCTAAAATTCAGGAGATTCTGTTAAGAATGTCCTTAACTAACTATAATACTAGAAGAAGTTAAAAATAGCCCTAAAGTTAAGGAAGTTTGTTACAAACGTCTTTAACTATTAAAATTTACTTAAATAATAAAAACGTGAAAGAAAATAATGAATAATAGATTTGAACACATTTAACATGTGCTAAATCTATTAATCAGCGAAATAAGTCTTTACACCTCTTGTTCTTCAAGATCACTCAAATTTGGTTGAAATTGGGCTACATCAGTGGGACCCATGCGATGGTGGCGGCTATAAGCAGCGGCGGTCACACAGATCCCCTAGGGCATGATCCTAGGAAATGTTCATTTCTTAATCGAAGATTAGCCACCAGTTCATGGAAGTCTTAAGCCTATTCATAGGCCTTGGGAGGGAAAAGAGGATTACAATAAAAATCAAACAAAATGAGTGAAAATAAAACCTAATAATAAAGGAAATTCAGATCCCTCAGTTTGGTCCAACGGCGATGACGTGGGATGGCTTTAGGTGATGTGGTATCCTCTGACGTCATTGTTTTCATCGGTGGAGCTTGGGTACATGCTCCACCAGGTAGATTAGAAAAATAGGATTTAGGGTTTCTATCATTCATGTTTAGAGTTATTTAGAGTAAATTTTATCTTTCTTCCCTTAAGATCATTCTCTTGATGTATGCTTGATCTCTTAGGATTGACTGCATTTCCAAAGAGAATTTGAATTTGGGATTGATGTTACAAAATAATATTTCATTTTCCTTGCATTAGAATCTTAATAAAAAAATCCAAATCACATTTCCTCTTATCTTCTCCTTAATATTCTTCAAATTGATGATTTTATAATCATTAATTTGATTTTTCCTCGATTTCTTGTCTTGTGGATAATCTAATCATCTTTCGTCCCATCTTCTAACCCCTTTCTTCCCTAAAATCAATCTTAGAAGAATTTATTTGAACTCATTATAAATTACTCAATTCTCTGTGGATCGACTTGAATTCTACCCTAAAGTGGAACATTTACGATTCAATCTATAGGTTTATTAGAAATTAGTAATTAAATTTTTATTTTTTTTTATCTTAAAGTGCGACAGTTACGATTATTAATTACGGCTCTCCGGTGGCTGTCACCTAATGAAGATAAGCTGAATGGATGTGGGGCATATCTCAAGGGCTTCGTCCTTAAGTCAACTAGCAAGAGGACGCCCTTTATCACATATGGTACACTCTCAAGAGATGGTGACTTGTCTCCTGGCGGATCATCCTCTTCACAATGACGGCTTATTCACCGATCGATCAAAGATGAGTTCCTCGATGAATTCACTATCTTTTGTCCTGAATCATTCACCAAGTTTAGTAACAATGGTCCATGAATCTCATTGACTATATTTTCCCTGAGATTTCAACAATTTTAGCAACTTAACCACTTAACAAAAATCATGATTTCCTCGTCGTTTGCTGATCGCACTCTAGTCATTAAAATAAAATACGTGAAATTTAAATTTTTATCCGAACTCAAAACATAGAAATTAACTTGAAATTCTAGTGGTTTGGGTCAATCCTCAGAGATGATTGTCAAATTATAATATCAGGTCGTACTCTCAAATACTTATTTTTTTTAATCAAAGGGAATAAAAAGAGCTATGTGAATAAATAGAGTGAAAGACTTTTAAATAAAAAAAATTAACTACATTCAACTATGTCAAGTGTGTCACCCACCAAGCATAAACGAGCTCAAAGATATATAGAAAAATAAATTAAAACCTAGAAAATGAACATCCTCTACTGATCCATGTGTCACTCATGGATTAGTAGAAGAATGAGTGGTGAGGAAATCAAATAAAACAATCAAATTTAAGAATTTTTCTTCAAATCCCTATGTCACTCAGAAATCTGAAGAAGAACAATAAAATGAAGCGATAAAGAAAGCTGTAAATAACAAAAATTAAGAACTGAAAATAACCCAAATATTAGAGAAAGAACGAATGCTCAAGTAAAACACAAAAAGAAAAGTAAATGAAAATACTAAAAAATTCCTAAACTATAGCATTCTCGCTCCTCATCATTTGTCACACATAAGGGGTTTGAGAAGGGGAAGAAAAGGGGTCAAAATCACTGTGAATGTTGTTGCCACCACCATGCTCGACTCCACCTATGCCTGTCACGCATGAGGGAAGCTCGCAGCAACTATCATCACCATTGCCGTCTCAACCATTTTGTGGGGAACAAGCTTTGTTCGTCACAGCTTCTGTCACTGTCTCCACACCACCGTGCCACTACTTCACCGTCACCATCTCCGCCTGTCACGTGGAGAGGCTAGCTATCATTGTGCCCTACCATCTCCACGCCACCATGCCGTGGCTTTGCCATCACCATCTCTGCCTGTCATGCGGAGAGGCCAGCCGTTGCTGTGCCCTAGCCATCGCGGTCTGCCCAATCTCCCCATTCTCTCTCATCTTCTCTTCCCTTTTAACCCCCCATTGAAATGGGTTAGGTATTGGGCCTAATATTGGGCTTGATGGTGGGCATGTGTAATCAGCCCACTATCTTGCCCAATATAAGTCTAACAAAATTACAATAAATTCAAGAAACTCTAACTTTCATTCTTCTGATTTTTCTGCAGCCCAAGAAAATATTTCTCAAGGTACTCACCTTGGATATCCATGTTAGCATAAATTAAATCACTAAAGCATTTCTCAAGAATAATACTTAAAGAGAGGAGGAGCAGGCCATCCCCACAGTAGTAGAGAGACGCACCAAGCAAGGACATAGATAAATGGCTGATTGATCCTTTTTTCGCTAAGCATCCTTGCTTATAGGTTGTTTCCCGGGGTTCATATAAAGAGAAACTTCATATACCACTTTTATCCTTTAAAAGCAAATGCAAAAACCCTACTTTGCTGGGTGAGATGGCCTCCAATCTAAATCTAAGGCACGTAGCTATTTTGAACCACTTGAAAACACTTACAATAAACTTTTAAGAAGAAGGTATTTCTTCAATGGAGAAAGCTTTCTCCTTCCCAACCATGAATCTCTCTCTATTGATTGTGACTAGAGGGTTCAGTGAAGGACGAATGAGGAAACTTTCACCTTGATTGAATCTGCTATGCCTGACAAAAGACTTCGGTTCGAGAGTGTACTTATATGATGAACTAGCCTTTGTCGACTTTGAAACGTGATCCATATATCGTAGGCCAGGCAATGGATGAGGTGCAGCTATAAAAATAAACAATTAGAGTAGCTGCTTGAACAAGCAGGTAAAGTAGCCAGCTTAGCAATAGCTGCCCAATGAAGGTGTCAGGAAGGACTCATCCCTTATCTTGGCCCAATAAAGGCAATTTTACAGAAATTTACTAATAACTTAGTAAAGACAAAGGGACAGGGATGATGACCCAGCGAAACTATAGACAATGACCCTTTGAGTTGAGTGGGTGTTGATGTTGGCAGAAGAAGGATTGAAATCATGACTTGAATCCTCAAAAGTCAAGATTTCTAGTGAAGCCTCATTGTCTTGAGTCCACAAAATGAAGAAGTTATTCCCTTGAAGCTCAAGGGTAGATCTTGAATCTACAAAATCAACGAACTAACTCCCTGAGTCCACAGGGATGTTAGAGTCCACTAGCAGAGGGGAGAAACTCTCAAGGAGAAGAAACTCACAAAATTCTATTAATAAAACAAGTTGAATGCCCTTGGGCTACATAGGGCGTCCATAAATAAGCCAAAGCTTGTGAAAAGGGCGTCAACTTTTAATTTCAAACGAAATTTGAAAATTAAGAGGTAAATAAATTTTGGAAAGTTTTTGAAATAGAAATTGGCTTAAAATAGAACGAAATAGGCTTTTCTAGAAGGTGGTGTAAAGGCAGGTGACAATTATGGAAGGGAGATGAATATAGGAAATAGGAGAAATAGAAAGAGGCTTTAAATAGGGTAAAATAGATTTTAGAAGGTGGTGAACATAGAAGGTGGTGTCTAAAATAGAAAGAAAATAAACATAGGACTGAAAAATAGAAGGGTCTAAAAATGAAAAGTTCTAAAATAGAAACTTCAAAAACTGCAAAGTTGATCTTCAGGTCTTCGTGTGTTCAGCTCTAATAGATGTCATATTGGCTGGCTGTATCAGATGACTAACATGAGTTATGCTTAAATGGATCTGGGGATGGCTAAAACATCTTTAATCTCTTTGGGTAGTGACATAGCAGTGAAGCGGAAGATAAACAAGATTTGGGCTTAAATCCACAAAGCTCCAATCTTGGAAAAGAAACCAACCTCTGAATCCACAGATTCAAAGTCTTCAACCCTTGAGTCCACAAGGGGGTGCCTGAATCCACAAGCAAAAGGGAAAGTGATGTAGCCTAATTTCAACCAAATTTGAGTGATCTTGAAGAACAAGAGGCGTAAAGACTTATTTTGTTGATTAATAGATTTAGCACATGTTAAATGTGTGCACATCTATTATTCATTATTTTCTTTCACGTTTTTATTATTTAAGTAAATTTTAATAGTTAAAGACATTTGTAACAAACTTCCTTAACTTTAGGGCTGTTTTTAACTTCTTCTAGTATTATAGTTAGTTAAGGACATTATTAACAGAACCTCCTGAATTTTAGGTTTATTTTAATAGTTTCCTATTTTGTAGGATCTCTGTCTGGTTGATGAGCATTACTTTTTTTCTCTCTTCTTTTCCTTTGCTAAAATCACTGTCTTGCATTGGTGCCAAAATAAATTTTTTATCATTTCTATAGAAAATATAAATATTTTCCTTACCACGGTGTGTAGCATCAACATCAAATTACCATAGTCTGCCTAATATCATGTTACAAGCATACATTTCAACAACATCACATTGCACTTCATCAGAATATGTTTTCCCAATTGAAAATTTAATCAAACACATCTCTGAAACTTTAGTTTCTGTTTTCTTCTTGATCCAACCAATTCGGTATGAATGAGGGTGTGGCCTTGTCTGTAAACCTAATTTTTTAACCATGACAGAGGAGACTATTTTCACTACTGCCACTATCAATAATTATATCACATACCTTAGAATTCATTGTGCACCTTGTTCTGAAAATGTTATGGCACTGTGGGTCTTCTTCTCTTTTTGGTGAATACATCAATCTTCTCACCACAAGTGAATGAGACAGTGCATCTCCAGTATCAAATTCAATAAAATTTTCTTCTTGCTCACCTTCAATTTCTGGTTCTTCATATTTTGTTTCCTCTTCAATAGAATCAGCAAGGTTTACTGTGCCATGTTTCGGACAGATATTTGATTTGTGTCCATTTTCTCCACACTTGTAACATTTAGGAATGACATTAGGAGTATAAAGATTTTTGTTAGAAGAGACTTGGGCAGTAAGATTTGCTCCACTTAATCTAACAGAACTTTGATTCAGTCGCCCGTTGTGGGGTGTAGAAGAAAAACCCGTTGATCTTCTTCTTTCTGGCTGAGGAGTTGAATTCTGATTTCTAAAATTTCAAATTCTAGTTTTTCCTTTCTCTAATAAGGCTTCAGCACATTCTACAGCCATTACAATATCATTGAGCTTGAAAAATGATTGTAAAGCTACTTTATCTTCAATTTCCCATCTGAGACCACCTTTAAATGTTGAAATCATATATGACTCAGATTCTGTCATGTCAATTTGAGAAGATAAACGATAAAATTCTTCAGCATAATCAGAAACTGATCTATTTCTTTGCCTGCAAGTTTGATACTGTTGATATAAAATTTGTTCATAATCTGGGAGAAGAAAATGAGATTTCAAAAGTTTCTTCATTTTCTCCCATGATCGTACAGGTTCTTTGCCTGACCTTGTACGGGTGCTCTGTAATTGATCCCACCAGGCAGAGGCTCTACCCTTCAATGTATAAGCCAACAACTTTACTTGTTTTTCATCTGAAATTTTCATATACTCAAAAAATCGTTCTACTTCAACTAACCAGTCTAAGAACTCTTCAATCTTCAAATGGCCATTAAAACAAGGTAAATCAATCTTCATACGAAAATCTCGAAAATTATCTTCTTCAAATCTTGATTTAGAACTCATAGAACTAGATGTACAGTGAGTATCTGATGAAGATTCGACATGAGTGACTTTCTGAGGATGTTTGATTTCATGATCTCTAGGAGGGAGTGAATGACCCTCTAATGTACTCATTCCAGCCAAAAGTTGTTTCAAGGTTTCATTAAGATCATCAAATTTCTGATCTATTCGATCTTGAAATAACAGAAAATCTGACTTTAACATAGGAGCAACTTCAGGTGAATCATCATTACCAATATGAGCAGATTTACCTTGTGACATCTTTGAACCTTGACTGGAACGTTGACTAGCTCTGATACCAACTGACGCAGCAGTGACGCGGCAAATAAATAAGATTTGGGCTTGAATCTACAAAGCTCTAATCTTGGAGAAGAAACTAACTCTGAATCCACAGATTCGGAGTCTCCAACCCTTGAGTCCACAAGGGGGTGCCTAAATCCACAAGCAAAAAAAAGGAAAGGTTCTCACAGGGGAGAAAACAGATTCAACTCAAAAAGGTAAGTCCCTCAGGTTACAATGGAGGCCTTTATATAGGCCTAGAAAGGGGGTGGGGGCGCTCATAAAAGGAGGATCCTGACAAATCCTAATGACAGACTCTGACTAACACTGAAATGACTTAAAGCAGACTATGATAGATTGAGATTTTGAACAGATCCTTTGAAAATATTCTGACTAACTCTGAAGTGACTTAAAGCAAGCTCTGACAAGTAGATATACTGAGCAGATCTTAGGTACAGATTCTGACAGTCTGATATCCTGAGCATATCTTGAGTACAGACTGAACCACATTAAAGTCTCTTTTATAAGGAAAGAGATATAAAGTGTCTTTTAGAAGTGAAAGGATATATAAAGTAGAAAGTAAGTATTACTTTTCGGACCTCTAGCCCACTAGTGACATATGTGGGCTCCCTGATGTAGCCAAGTGCTCAGAATGATAATAGGGAAAGTCAGTCAAGTGGCCTAACTACGAATTTGGGCCATAAAGTGATACTACTACAAGGCCCATATAGTCATAATTGATATTGACATCTGAGAAGGCTACTTTATGTCACATTTCTTGTGGAATGTGCTGCAGGCGTCAGCAGTAAATGTTGTCAGTCTGTCCCAGGTCATTTCAGGACAGACAGCCTGCTCCTTACTTTATGTCACTTCTTTCTCTCTAGAAAGTACTTTATGTCTCTATCCTTCTAGAATGTTCTTTAGGGAACAACTTTCAATGTTAGCAGAGTCTACTTTTTGTCATGTCAGACATTAATGGTCTCTGTCCTAGGATCTTTAGAGGATTCTACTTTTGAGAGCGCCCCAACTTCTTTTTGGCCTATATAAAGGCCCCCCCTGTAACCTGAGAAGGACATCTTTTTGAAGTATTATCTATTCTCCTCTGTGAGAGTTCTCCTTTTTTGCTCGTGGATTCAGGCGACCCCTTGTGGACTCAAGGGCTGAAGATTCCGAATCTGTGGATTCAGAAGTTGGTTTCTTCTCCAAGTTTTGAGTTTTGTGGATTCAAGGCCCAAACTTGTTATCTTCCGTGTTACTGCTGCGTCAGTTGGTATCAGAGCAAGTCAACATTCCTAGTCAACAGTAAATCATGTCTCGAGGTAAATCTGCTCATATCAATGGTGATGATTTACCAGAGGTATTCCCATTCTCGAAATCTGATTTTATGGAGTTTGAAAATAGAATTAGTCGAAAATTTGAAAATATCAGTGATATCTTGCAACAAGTTTTGGCAAGAGTGAGTACAATAGAATGTAATGTACGCCTACCTGAAAATCAAGATATACGGCGTCCTCAAAAAGTGTCACCTGTTGTTATTTCACCAGATAGCCGCTGTACTTCTAGTTCAACAAGTTCTAAATCTAGACTTGAAGATGATTTTTCTCGAGATTTTCATATGAAGATTGATTTATCATGTTTCAATGGACATTTGAAGATTGAAGAGTTTTTAGATTGGTTGTCTGAAGTAGAACGATTTTTCGAATATATGAAAATTTCTGAAGAGAAACAAGTGAAATTATTAGCTTATAAATTGAAAGGTGGAGCTTCTGCTTGGTGGGATCAGTTACAAACCACACGCACCAGGTCAGGAAAAGAACCTGTGCGATGTTGGGAGAAAATGAAAAAACTACTGAAATCTCGTTTTCCTCCCCTAGATTATGAGCAAATTCTATATCAACAGTATCAAAATTGTCGTCAAGGACATAGATCTGTTTCTGATTACGCTGAAGAGTTTTATTGTTTATCTTCTCGAATTGACTTGACAGACTCAGAGTCATATATGATTTCAAGATTTAAAGGTGGTCTAAGATGGGAAATCGAAGACAAGGTAGCTTTAAAGGACATTTATTTTTTAAATTAAATGATATTGTAATAGCCACAGAGAGGGCCGAAGTATTATTAGAGAAAGGAAAAAACAGGCTTCGAAATTTTGGGAGTCAAAACTCTAATCTTCAGCTGGATAGAAGCAGATCAATAGGTCCCTCACCAACAATTCAATCAGGACGACCGATTCAAGCATCTGTTGCATCAAGTGGAGGAAATCTCTCCTCTCATGTGTCATCTAACAAGAATCCATACACGCCTAATGTTATTCCAAAATGTTATAGGTGTGGGCAAAATGGACACAAATCAAATGTTCGTCCAAAGCGTGGGACTATCAATTTGACAGATGCAATAGAAGAGTGTTCTGAACATGAAGAACCTGAAATTGAAGGTGAGATTGAAGAAAATTTTATTGAATTTGATGCTGGTGAAGCTTTATCACATTTGCTCATAGTAAGGTGACTGATGTATGTACCAAGAAAGGAGGAAGACCGACAACGTCATAACATCTTCAGAACAAGGTGTACTATAGACGGCAAGGTATGTGACATTATTATTGACAGTGGGAGTAGTGAAAATATTGTTTCATCTTTAATGGTGCAAAAGTTAGGCCTGAAAACCAGCCAACACCCTCATCCATATCGAATCGGTTGGATTAGAAAAGATATAGAAACGAAAGTTTCAGAAACATGTTTAGTAAAATTTTCAATTGGAAAAATATATTATGATGAAGTACAGTGCGATGTTGTGGAGATAGATGCTTGCCATATGATTTTAGGTCGTCCTTGGCAGTTTGATGTTGATGTCACACATCGTGGCAAAGAAAATATTTATGTCTTCTATAAGAATGAAAAAAAGTTTATCTTAGCTCCAATGCAAGATAATGATTTCAAAAAGGGAGAAAAATAGAAAAGAAAAGTAATTTTGATCAACCATAATGAGTTCTTCACTGACTTTGATAAAAATGCTTAGTTATTTATGGTGATTCAAAAGCCCAATTCTACATCTGCAGCATCTGTAATATCAAAGAGTGTTGAGAATTTATTATTTGATTTTTCTATTGTCCAAGATATGTCTACTCATCTTCCACCCATGCGAGACATACAACATCAAATTGATTTTATTCCTGGAGCTAGCTTGCCTGACCTACCACACTACAGGATGAGACCAGAAGAAAATCATATTCTTCAGGAACAAGTCGAAGAATTATTGAGCAATGGACTGATAAGAGAAAGTATGAGCCCATGCTCAGTACCTGCTCTACTTGTACCAAAGAAAGATGAAAGTTGGCGAATGTGCGTCTGATGTAGCCCAAGACACTAGTTAAAGTCCTAACTTCGAAGTTGGGCCCAATTACCCTAAATTTGGGCCATAAAGTGAAAAGTAGTAAAGAGGGAGCCCACATATGTCACTAGTGGGCTGGAGGTCCGAAAAGTAATACTTACTTTTTACTTTATGTCCTTTCACTTCTAGAAGGCACTTTATGTCTCCTTCCTTCTAGAAGGGACTTTAATGGGGTTCAGTCTGTACCCAAGATATGCTCAGGATATCAGACTATCAGAGTCTGTACCTAAGATCTGTTTAGTATATCTACTTGTCAGAGCTTGCTTTATGTCACTTCGGAGTATTTTCAAAGGATTTGTTCAAGATCTCAATCTATCATAATCTGCTTTAAGTCATTTCAGTGTTAGTCAAAGTCTGTCCTCAGGATCTGTCAGGATCCTCCTTTTATGAGCGCCCCCACCCCCTTTCTAGGCCTATATAAAGGCCCCCATTGTAACCTGAGGGACTTACCTTTTTTAGTTGAATCAGTTTTCTCTCCTGTGAGAACCTTTCCTTTGCTTGTGGATTCAGGCACCCCCTTGTGGACTCAAGGGTTGGAGACTCCGAATCTATGGATTCAGAGGTTGGTTTCTTCTCCAAGATTAGAGCTTTATGGATTCAAGCCCAAATCTTGTTTATCTTCCGCGTCACTGCTGCGTCAGTTGGTATCAGAGCAAGTCAACGTTCCAGTCAGGTTCAAAGATGTCACGAGGTAAATCTGCTCATATTGGTAATGATGATTCACCTAAAGTTGCTCCTATGTTAAAGTCAGATTTTCTGTTATTTCAAGATCGAATAGATCAGAAATTTGATGATCTTAATGAAAGCTTGAAACAACTTTTGGCTAGAATGAGTACATTAGAGGGTCATTCACGCCCCCCTAGAGATCATGAAATCAGACGTCCTCAGAAAGTCACTCATGTCGAATCTTCATCAGATACTCACTGTACATCTAGTTCTACAAGTTCTAAATTAAGATTTGAAGAAGATAATTTTCGAGATTTTCGTATGAAGATTGATTTACCTTGTTTTAATGGCCATTTAAACATTGAAGAGTTCTTAGACTGGTTAGTTGAAGTAGAACGATTCTTTGAGTATATGAAAATTTCAGATGAAAAACAAGTAAAGTTGTTGGCTTATAAATTGAAGGGTGGAGCCTCTGCCTGGTGGGATCAATTACAGAGCACCCGTACAAGGTCAGGCAAAGAACCTGTACGATCATGGGAGAAAATGAAGAAACTTTTGAAATCTCGTTTTCTTCCCCCAGATTATGAACAAATTTTATATCAGTAGTATCAAACTTGCAAGCAAGGAAATAGATCAATTTCTGATTATGCTGAAGAATTTTATCGTTTATCTTCTCGAATTGACATGACAGAATCTGAGTCATATATGATTTCAAGATTTAAAAGTGGTCTTAGATGGAAAATTGAAGACAAAGTAGCTTTACAATCATTTTTCAAGCTCAATGATATTGTAATGGCTGCAGAACGTGCTGAAGTCTTATTAGAGAAAGAAAAAACTAGAATTTGAAATTTTGAAAATCAGAATTCAACTCCTCAGCCAGACAGAGGAAGATCCACTAGTTTTTCTTCTACACCCCACAACGGGCGACTGAATCAAAGTTCTGTTAGATCAAGTGGAGCAAATCCTATTGCCCAAGTCTCTTCTAACAAAAATCCTTATACTCCTAATGTCATTCCTAAATGTTACAGGTGTGGAGAAAATGGACACAAATCAAATATCTGTCCGAAACGTGGCACAGTAAACCTTGCTGATTCTATTGAAGAGGAAACAGAATATGAAGAACCAGAAATTGAAGGTGAGCAAGAAGAAAATTTTATTGAATTTGATACTGGAGATGCACTGTCTCATTCACTTGTGGTGAGAAGATTGATGTATTCACCAAAAAGAGAAGAAGACCCACAGCGCCATAACATTTTCAGAACAAGGTGCACAGTAAATTCTAAGGTATGTGATATAATTATTGATAGTGGCAGTAGTGAAAACATTGTCTCCTCTGTCATGGTTAAAAAATTAGGTTTACAGACAAGGCCACACCCTCATCCATACCGAATTGGTTGGATCAAGAAGGAAACTGAAACTAAAGTTTCAGAGACGTGTTTGATCAAATTTTCAATTGGGAAAACATATTCTGATGAAGTGCAATGTGATGTTGTTGAAATAGATGCTTGTCACATGATATTAGGCAGACCATGGCAATTTGATGTTGATGCTACACACCGTGGTAAGGAAAATATTTATATTTTCTATAGAAATGGTAAAAAATTTGTTTTGGCACCAATGCAAGACAGTGATTTTAGCAAAGGAAAAGAAGAGAGAAAAAAAGTAATGCTCATCAACCAGACAGAGTTTCTTAAAGAGTTTGATATTAATACTGCATTATTTGTTGTTGTTCAAAAACCTGATTCGAACATGATAATCAGAAATAAGATACCAAAAGCTGTTGAAAATCTGTTATCTGAATTTTCTGTAATTCAAGAACTATCAACTCATCTGCCACCACTGAGAGATGTACAGCATCATATCGATTTTATTCCAGGAGCAAGTTTGCCAAATCTTCCACATTATAGGATGACTCTAGAAAAAAATCAAATTCTTCAAGAACAAGTTGAAGAATTATTGAGTAAAGGATTGATAAGAGAAAGTATGAGCCCATGCTCTCTGCCTGCTCTACTGGTTCCAAAGAAAGATGGAAGTTGGTGGATGTGTATTGATAGCAGAGCTATTAACAAGATAACAGTTAAGTATAGATTTCCAATTCCATGCCTAGATGACATGTTGGATATGCTCTGTGGTTCGAAAATTTTTTCAAAAGTTGATTTAAAGAATGGATATCATTAGATCCGAATTCGACAAGGAGATGAATGGAAGACTGCGTTTAAAACTAAGGCAGGTCTTTATGAATGGTTGGTCATGCCTTTTGGTTTATCTAATGCCCCCAATACCTTTATGAGAGTCATGAATCAGGTTCTGAAACCTTTTATTGGTAAATTTGTCGTTGTTTATTTTGATGACATTCTTATTTACAGTACTACAGAAGAAGAACACATTAAACATCTCAGATCAGTATTTCAAGTGTTACAACGGAATAAATTATATATTAACTTGAAAAAATGTGACTTCATGACTACTAGTTTATTATTCTTAGGATATATTATAAGTGCAGATGGAATCAAAGTGGATGAAGAAAAGGTCAGAGCTATTAAAGATTGGTCAACACCAACCACAATTCATCAGGTTCGAAGCTTTCATGGGTTGGCATCATTTTATAGAAGGTTCATACGAAATTTTAGCTCAATAATATTTCCAGTTACTGAATGTATGAAAAAAGGTAATTTTAAATGGACTGATGAAGCAAGTAAAGCCTTTTCAATGATAAAAGAAAAATTATGTTCTGCTCCTGTTTTGGCCCTACCAAATTTTGATAAACTGTTTGAAGTGGAATGTGATGCATCCATAGTTGGTGTTGGAGGTGTATTATCACAAAAAGGTCGGCCAATAGCATTTTTTAGTGAAAAACTTTCTGAGGCAAGAAAGAAATGGACAACATATGAATTAGAATTTTATGCCGTGGTTCGTGCTTTACAAATATGGGAACACTACTTGATTCAGCGAGAATTTATTTTATATACTGATCATCAGGCTCTTAAATCAGTCAATAGTCAGACTTCTATTAATAGAATACATGCCAGATAGATCTCTTTCCTTCAACGTTTTACTTTTGTTATTAAACATAAGTCAGGGAAATTGAATCGAGTTGCAGATGCAATTAGTAGAAAAATAGCATGTTTGGTGAACTTGCGTGCTGAGATCACAGGATTTGATTACCTCAAAGAATTATACCCAGATGATGATGATTTTTCTCAACAATATATGATCTGTATGTCAGGAATATCAACCAAAGGTTTTCATTTACATGATGGTTTCTTATTTCGAGGAACACAGTTATGTATTCCTCGTAGCTCTTTAAGAGAGAAACTTCTACGAGAATTACACTCTTCAGGTTTAGCAGGACACCTTGGTCGAGATAAGACATTACAGTCAATTGAAGAACGATATTATTGGCCTAAACTGAAGAAAGATGTAGAAAATTTTGTTTGTAAATGTCAGATTTGTCAAACCTACAAGGGACAAAGTTAAAATACTGGACTATATACACCGTTGCCGATTCCACAACGTCCTTGGGCTGATATTTCTATGGACTTTATATTAGGCTTACCACGAACACAAAGAGGAGCTGACTCAGTTTTCGTTGTCGTTGATCGATTTTCGAAAATGGCACATTTCATCGCATGTAAAAAGACAAATGATGCAAGTCAAGTAACCAATCACTTTTTAAAAGAAATTGTTCGTCTACATGGAATTCCTGAGTCAATTACATCTGACATAGATTCTAAGTTTGTATCTCACTTCTGGCGAACTCTTTGGAAAAGGTTTCACACATTTTTGAAATTTAGTAACACTAGTCACCCACAAACTGATGGCCAAACTGAAGTTGTGAACAGAACTCTTGGTAATTTGATTCGTTGTATTTCAGGAGAAAAGCCAAAACAATGGGATTATGCTTTGGCTCAAGCAGAATTTGTTTATAATTTGATGATTAATCGTTCAACGAACAAATCTCCATTTTCAGTAGTATACTATTTTCCTCCAAGAATTCCATTAGATCTATTACAAGTACCAAGATCAGTTGGAACTAGTATTGCTGCAAATAATATGGTGGACCATATCAAAACACTTCATGAAGATGTGATACACAATCTCACAACAAATTATGACAAATATAAAATAGCAGCAGATAAGAAAAGAAGAAAGAAGATATTTGAAGTTGGCGACAAAGTGATGGTGTACCTTCGCAAAGAACGATTTCCAGCAGGTAGCTACAACAAGTTGAAGCCAAAGAAATATGGACCGTATCAAGTTCTACAGAAGATCAATGATAATGCATACCTTATTGAGCTCCCACCAAATATGACTATTTCACCCACATTTAATGTCAGTGACATATACGAATATTATGAATATTCAAATGAAGACTCGAGGACGAGTTTTCTTGAAGAAGGAGAGACTGATGTAGCCCAAAACACCAGTTGAAGTCCTAACTTCGAAGTTGGGCCCAATTACCCTAAATTTGGGCCATAAAGTGAAAAGTAGTAAAGAGGGAGCCCACATATGTCACTAGTGGGCTGGAGGTCCGAAAAGTAATACTTACTTTTTACTTTATGTCCTTTCACTTTTAGAAGGCACTTTATGTCTCCTTCCTTCTAGAAGGGACTTTAATGGGGTTCAGTCTGTACCCAAGATATGCTCAGGATATCAGACTGTCAGAGTCTGTACCTAAGATCTGTTTAGTATATCTACTTGTCAGAGCTTGCTTTATGTCACTTCGGAGTATTTTCAAAGGATTTGTTCAAGATCTCAATCTATCATAATCTGCTTTAAGTCATTTCAGTGTTAGTCAAAGTCTGTCCTCAGGATCTGTCAGGATCCTCCTTTTATGAGCGCCCCCACCCCCTTTCTAGGCCTATATAAAGGCCCCCATTGTAACCTGAGGGACTTACCTTTTTTAGTTGAATCAGTTTCTCTCCTGTGAGAACCTTTCCTTTGCTTGTGGATTCAGGCACCCCCTTGTGGACTCAAGGGTTGGAGACTCCGAATCTGTGGATTCAGAGGTTGGTTTCTTCTCCAAGATTAGAGCTTTGTGGATTCAAGCCCAAATCTTGTTTATCTTCCGCGTCACTGCTGCGTCAGCGTCGACAGTAGAGCAATCAATAAAATCACAGTTAAGTACAGATTTTTAATCCCACGACTTGATGATATGTTGGACATGTTCTGTGGATCTAAAATCTTCTCAAAGGTGGATTTAAAGAGTGGATACCATCAGATTCGAATTCGACTAGGAGATGAGTGGAAGATAGTTAAGTACAGATTTTTAATCCCACGACTTGATGATATGTTGGACATGTTCTGTGGATCTAAAATCTTCTCAAAGGTGGATTTAAAGAGTGGATACCATCAGATTCGAATTCGACTAGGAGATGAGTGGAAGACTGCATTCAAAACAAAAGCAGGTCTGTATGAATTGTTAGTTATGCCTTTTGGCTTATCTAACATCCCAAGTACTTTTATGAGGATTATGAATCAAGTTTTGAAGCCTTTTATTGGGAAATTTGTTGTGGTATATTTTGATGACATTCTGATTTACAGTACCACTGAGGATGAACATATTAACCATCTCAGGTCTGTGTTCAAAGTGTTAGAAGAAAATAAATTATATATCAACTTGAAGAAATATGATTTCATTACTACTAGCTTATTATTCTTGGGATATGTTGTTAGTGCAAATGGAATTAGTGTGGATGAGGAAAAAGATTGGCCAGCCCCGACCAGCATCCATCAGTTCGAAGTTTTCATGGGTTAGCATCATTTTACAGAAGATTCATCAGAAATTTTAGTTCAATAATGTCACCTGTTACTGAAAGTATGAAGAAGGGTCAATTTGTTTGGACTGAGGAAGCTAATAAGAGTTTTGACTTAATCAAAAATAAACTATGCACTGCGCCTATATTAGCCTTACCAAATTTTGACAAATTATTTGAAGTGGAATGTGATGCATCTATTGTTGGTATTAGTGCTATACTATCCCAAGAAGGCCGCCCAATAACATATTATAGTGAAAAGCTCTCTGATGCTAGAAAAAAATGGACTACCTATGAGTTAGAATTTTATGCTGTGGTTCGTGCATTGTACACATGGGAACACTATTTGATTCAACGTGAGTTTATTTTATATACTAATCACCAGGCTTTAAGATCTCTCAACATTCAGACTAGCATTAACATAATGCATGCCAGATGGGTATCCTTCATTCAACGTTTTACTTTTGTCATTAAACATAAGTCAGGAAAGTTGAATCGAGTTACTGATGCTTTAAGTCGAAAAGTGACATGTTTGGTGAATTTACGAACTGAAATTACAGGATTTGACTATCTCAGAAAATTATATTCAGATGATGAAGATTTTTCTCAAGAATTTATGACATGTTTATCCGGTTCATTAGCAAAGGGTTTTCATCTACATGATGGTTTTTTATTTCGAGGAATACAATTATGTATTCCCCGAGGATTCCTTAGAGAAAAATTACTTCGAGAATTACATTCTGCAGGATTACCAGGACATCTTGGTCGTGATAAAACTTTACACTCACTGGAAGAACGATATTTCTGGCCAAATGATGCAGCAGTGACGCGGAAGATAAACAAGATTTGGGCTTGAATCCACAAAGCTCTAATCTTGGAGAAGAAACCAACCTCTGAATCCACAGATTCGGAGTCTCCAACCCTTGAGTCCACAAGGGGGTGCCTGAATCCACAAGCAAAGGAAAGGTTCTCACAGGAGAGAAAACTGATTCAACTAAAAAAGGTAAGTCCCTCAGGTTACAATAGGGGCCTTTATATAGGCCTAGAAAGGGGGTTAGGGCGCTCATAAAAGGAGGATCCTAACAGATCCTGAGGACAGACTCTGACTAACACTGAAATGACTTAAAGCAGACTATGATAGATTGAGATCTTGAACAAATCCTTTGAAAATACTCCGAAGTGACATAAAGCAAGCTCTGACAAGTAGATATACTAAACAGATCTTAGGTACAGACTCTGACAGTCTGATATCCTGAGCATATCTTGGGTACAGACTGAACCCCATTAAAGTCCCTTCTAGAAGGAAGGAGACATAAAGTGTCTTCTAGAAGTGAAAGGACATAAAGTAAAAAGTAAGTATTACTTTTCGGACCTCCAGCCCACTAGTGACATATGTGGGCTCCCTCTTTACTACTTTTCACTTTATGGCCCAAATTTAGGGTAATTGGACCCAACTTCGAAGTTAGGACTTCAACTGGTGTCTTGGGCTACATCACCAAAGATGAAGAAAGATGTTGAAAAGTTTGTACAAAAGTGTTTGATTTGTCAGACGTATAAGGGACAGAGTCAAACCACAGGTTTATACACCACTCCCAATTCCACAACGTCCTTGCGCTGACATTTCTATGGATTTCATTTTAGGCCTCCCACGTACACAAAGAGGAACAGATTCTGTCTTCGTGGTGGTAGATCGATTCTCAAAAATGGCTCATTTTATTGCTTGCAAAAAGACAAATGATGCCAGTCAGGTAGCAAATCATTTCTTTAAGGAAATTGTTCGTCTGCACGGTGTGCCTGAGTCAATTACATCTGATCGAGATTTTAAATTTATATCTCATTTTTGGCGAACACTTTGGAAAAGATTTGATACATTCTTGAAATTTAGTAGTACCAGTCATCACCAAACAGATGGTCAAACAGAAGTTGTGAACAGAACTCTTGGTAACTTGATTCGTTATATTTATGGTGAAAAACTAAAACAATGGGATTCTGCCCTAGCTCAAGCAGAGTTTGCTTATAACTCGATGGTTAATCGTTCAACTAATCAGTCTCCATTTTCAATAGTGTATTGTTTTCTACCTAGAATTCCTTTAGACCTATTACAAGTGCCAAAGACACCGGGTACTAGTATTGCTGCAAATCATATGGCAGATCATACCAAAACAATTCATGAAACTGTGATTTAGAACCTCACGACAAACTATGCAAAGTATAAAGCCACTGCTGACAAGAAAAGAAGAAAGAAGACATTTGATGTCGGAGATCAAGTTATGGTCTACCTTCGCAAAGAACGACTTCCAGTGGGAACTTACAGCAAATTGAAGCCCAAGAAATACGGCCCATATCAACTTTTAAAGAAGATAAATGACAATGCATACTTAATTGAGCTCCAAGCAACCATGGGTATTTCTTCAACTTTCAATGTTAGTGACATATATGAATATTATGGAAATTCTAATATAGACTCGAGGACAAGCTTTTCTGAAGAAGAGGAGACTGATGTAGCCAAGTGCTCAGAATGATAATAGGGAAAGTCAGTCAAGTGGCCTAACTACGAATTTGGGCCATAAAGTGATACTACTACAAGGCCCATATAGTCATAATTGATATTGACATCTGAGAAGGCTACTTTATGTCACATTCCTTGTGGAATGTGCTGCAGGCGTCAGCAGTAAATGTTGTCAGTCTATCCTAGGTCATTTCAGGACAGACAGAGCCTGCTCCTTACTTTATGTCACTTCTTTCTCTCTAGAAAGTACTTTATATCTCTATCCTTCTAGAATGTTCTTTAGGGAACAACTTTCAATGTTAGCAGAGTCTACTTTTTGTCATGTCAGACATTAATGGTCTCTGTCCTAGGATCTTTAGAGGATTCTACTTTTGAGAGCGCCCCAACTTCTTTTTGGCCTATATAAAGGCCCCCCCTGTAACCTGAGAAGGACATCTTTTTGAAGTATTATCTATTCTCTTCTGTGAGAGTTCTCCTTTTTTGCTCGTAGATTTAGGCAACCCCTTGTGGACTCAAGGGTTGAAGATTCCGAATCTGTGGATTCAGAAGTTGGTTTCTTCTCCATGTTTTGAGTTTTGTGGATTCAAGGCCCAAACTTGTTATCTTCCGCGTTATTGCTGCGTCACTCCCTCTTTACTACTTTTCACTTTATGGCCCAAATTTAGGGTAATTGGGCCCAACTTCGAAGTTAGGACTTCAACTTGTGTCTTGGGCTACATTAAAATTTGATAGGGCAAAAATAGGATCACAACATAATTTTTCTTTTATCATTGAAAAGGCTTTACTTACTACATCAATCTATTTAAAACTACCTTTTTTCATACATTCAGTAACTGGAAATATTATTGAGCTAAAATTTCGTATGAACCTTCTATAAATTGATGCCAACCCATAAAAACTTCAAACCTGATAAATTGTTCAATCTTTAATAGCTCTGACTTTTTCTTCATCCACTTTGATTCCATCTGCACTTACAATATATCCCAAGAATAATAAACTAATAGTCTTGAAGTCACATTTTTTCAATTTAATGTATAATTCGTTCTGTTGTAACACTTGAAACATTGATTGGAGATGCTTAATGTGTTCATCTTCTGTAGTACTGTAAATAAAAATGTCATCAAAATAAACAACGACAAATTTACCAATAAAAGATTTCAGAACCTGATTCATCACTCTCATAAAGGTACTGGGGGCATTAGATAAACCAAAAGGTATTACCAACCATTCATTAAGGCCTGTCTTAGTTTTAAATGTAGTCTTCCATTCATCTCCATGCCGAATTCAGATTTGATGATATCCGCTCTTTAAATTAACCTTTGAAAAAATTTTAGAACCACAGAGCATATCCAACATGTCATCTAAGCGTGGAATTGAAAATTTATACTTAATTGTTATCATGTTAATAGCTCTGCTATCAACACACATCTGCCAACTTCTATCTTTCTTTAGAACTAGTAGAGCAGGCACAGAGCATAGGCTCATACTTTCTCTTATCAATTCTTTACTCAATAATTCTTCCACTTGTTCTTGAAGAATTTGATTTTCTTCTAAAGTCATCTTGTAATGTGAAAGATTTAGCAAACTTGCTCCTAGTACAAGATCAATATGATGTTTTACATCTTGCATTGGTGACAGATGAGTTGACAGTTCTTGAATTACATAAAATTCAGATAACAGATTTTCAACAGCTTTTGGTATCTTATTTCCGATTATTATGTTTGAATCAGGTTTTTGAATAACAACAAATAATGCAGTATTAATATCAAACTCTTTAAAAAACTCTGTCTAGTTGATGAGCATTACTTTTCTTCTCTCTTCTTTTCCTTGCATTGGTGCCAAAACAAATTTTTTACCACTTCTATAGAAAATATAAATATTTTCCTTACCACGGTGTGTAGTATCAACATCAAATTGCCATGGTCTGCCTAATATCATGTGACAAGCATCACATTGCACTTCATTAGAATTTGTTTTCTCAATTGAAAATTTAATCAAACACGTCTCTGAAACTTTAGTTTCTATTTCCTTCTTGATCTAACCAATTCGGTATAGATGAGGGTGTGGTATACTCTGCAAATCTAATTTTTTAACCATGACAAAGGAGACAATGTTTTCACTACTGCCACTATCAATAATTGTATCACATACCTTAGAATTCACTGTGCACCTTGTTATGTAAATATTATGGCATTGTGGGTCTTCTTCTCTTTTTGGTGAATACATCAATCTTTTCACTACAAGTGAATGGGATAGTGCATCTCTAGTATCAAATTCAATAAAATTTTCTTCTTGCTCACCTTCAATTTCTGGTTCTTCATATTCTGTTTCCTCTTCAATAAAAACTACAAGGTTTACTGTGCCACATTTCGGACAGATATTTGATTTGTGTCCATTTTCTCCACACTTGTAACATTTAGGAATGACATTAGGAGTATAAAGATTTTTGTTCGAAGAGACTTGGGCAGTAAGATTTGCTCCACTTGATCTAACAGAACTTTGATTCAATCGCCCGTTGTGGGGTGTAGAAGAAAAACCAGTGGATCTTCCTCTTTCTGGCTGAGGAGTTGAATTCTGATTTCTAAAATTTCAAATTCTAGTTTTTCCTTTCTTTAATAAGGCTTCAGCACATTCTGCAGCCATTACAATATCATTGAGCTTGAAAAATGATTGTAAAGCTACTTTATCTTCAATTTCCCATCTGAGACTACCTTTAAATTTTAAAATCATATATGACTCAGATTCTGTCATGTCAATTTGAGAAGATAAACGATAAAATTCTTCAGCATAATCAGAAACTGATATATTTCCTTACCTACAATGTTCATACTGCTGATATAAAATTTGTTCATAATCTGGGAGAAGAAAACGACATTTCAAAAGTTTCTTCATTTTCTCCTATTATCGTACAAGGTTTTTTGCCTGACCTTGTAAGGGTGGTCTGTCATTGATCCAACCAGGCAGAGGCTCCACCTTTCAATTTATAAGCCAATAACTTTACTTGTTTTTCATCTGAAATTTTCATATACTTAAAAAATCGTTCTATTTCAACTAACCGGTCTAAGAACTCTTCAATCTTCAAATGGCCATTTAAACAAGGTAAATCAATCTTCATACGAAAATCTCAAAAATTATCTTCTTCAAATCTTGATTTAGAACTTGTAGAACTAGATGTACAGTGAGTATCTGATGAAGATTCGACATGACTGACTTTCTGAGGACGTCTGATTTCATGATCTCTAGGAGGGCGTAAATGACCCTCTAATGTACCCATTCTAGCTAAAAGTTGTTTCAAGGTTTCATTAAGATCATCAAATTTCTGATCTATTCGATCTTGAAATAACAGAAACTCTAACTTTAACATAAGAGCAACTTCAGATGAATCATCATCACCAATATGAACAGATTTACCTTGTGACATCTTTGAACGTTGACTTGCTCTGATACCAACTGACGCAGCAGTGACGTGGAAGATAAACAAGATTTGTGCTTGAATCTACAAAACTCCAATCTTGGAGAAGAAACCAACCTTTGAATCCACAGATTCGGAGTCTTCAACCCTTGAGTTCACAAGGGGGTGCCTGAATCCACAAGCAAAAGGGAAAGGTTCTCTCATAGGGGAGAAAGTTGATTCAACTCAAAAGTAAGTCCCTCAGGTTACAATGGGGGCCTTTATATAGGCCTAGAAAAGGGGTGGGGGCACTCAAAAAAAGAAGATCCTGACAGATCTTGAGGACAGGGTCTAACTAACACTGAAATAACTTAAAGCAGACTATGATAGAATGAGATCTTAAATAGATCCTTTGGAAATACTCTGACTAACTCTGAAGTGACCTAAAACAAGCTCTGACAAGTAGTTATACTGAGCAGATCTTAGGTACAGACTCTGACAGTCTGATATCCTGAGCATATCTTGGGTACAGACTGAACTACATTAAAGTCCCTTCTAGAATGAAAGAGACATAAGGTGCCTTTTAGAAGTGAAAGGACATAAAGTAGAAAGTAAGTATCACTTTCGGACCTCCAGCCCACTAGTGACATATGTGGGCTCCCTCTTTACTACTTTTCATTTCATGGCCCAAATGTAGGGTAATTTGACCGAACTTCGAAGTTAGGACTTCAACTTGTGTCTTGGGCTACATCAATCACTATTAGAAAGAGGAAAATCAAGAACACGAAATGTTAGCAGTATGTCAAATTTTCAGTATAACAGGTCAAGGCAAGAACCCATATCTTCATGTCCAAATTCAGGAAGAGTCTCAACTACAGCAGCACCAAAATCAAATGCACCTATTCAATCTGGGCGAAATTCATCACAAAAGAATCCTTACATGCCTAACATCGTTTCTAAATGTTAAAGATGTAATGGAGAAGGACATAAATCAAATGTTTGCCCAAAGCATAGCACAGTGAATTTTACAGAGGCAATTCATGTAGATGATCAGGCAGAAGAAAATCAAGTTCAAGAAAATGTTGTTGATGGTGATGAAAACGAGGAATATGATTGTTCTTTAGTTGTCAGGAGGGCGATGTACACACCCAATAAAGAAGAACATTCTCAGAGACACAACATATTCAGGACAAGGTGCACAGTGAATGGTAAAATCTGTGATGTATCATAGACTCTGGATGCAGTGAAAATATTGTGTCTTCTTCAATGGTATGAAAATTAGGACTGAAGACAGATCAGCATCCTCATCCATATAAAATTGGCTGGATAAAGAAAGATTCTGAAACCAAAGTTATGGAGACTCATCTGGTAAAGTTTTCTATTGGAAAAATTTATTTTGATGAAATTACATGTGATGTTGTTGATATGGATGCATGTCAAGCTGATCGATCACAAATACCTATTGCATCTATATCTTGTTTTTGTTTTGTTCAATCACAAACATTCAAGCCTCACTCAATTGAAATTACACATGAATAAAACCAAAGGATCCCAACTACAGATATAAATTGGGTTTTAGTCAGACTATATCATCACATCAACCCCAGAGAGGATCATTCTCCTCATGCAAGCGCCTTCACTTAATTTTTGGAAGACCATGGCAATTTGATTTCAATGTGACTCATCAGGGCAAAGAAAATCATTATATTTTTTGTAAGAATGGTCAGAAATTTATTCTACGCCCAGTGAAGGTTGTAGATTCTCTGAAATCTACAAAAGAAAAGAAACAGCAAGTGATGATTAAAAACCGAAAAGAGCTTTTCACTAGCAAAGAAGATTTATTTCTACTTGTAAAGAAGATTTCTATTGATGCAAAAATTTCATCATTCATTCCAAAGGCTGCACAAGGTTTGTTAAGCATAGTTTCTATTATACAAGATATTCCTGATCATATACCACAACTGAGGGACATAAAACATCATATTGACCTGATTCCTGGGGCAAGCTTGGCAAATTTACCTCATTATAGGATGAGCCTAAAAAAAATCAGATTCTACAAGAACAGGTTGAAGAACTATTATAGAAAGGATTGGTCCGTGAAAGTATGAGCCCTTGTTCTGTTCCAGCATTATTAGTTCCAAAAAAGGATGGAAGTTGGCATATGTGTGTTGATAGCAGAGCAATTAACAAAATCACTGTCAAATATTGATTTCCTATACCAAGACTAGATGATATGCTTGACATGATATGTGGTTCCGAAGTTTTTTCTAAAATCGATTTAAAGAAAGGATATCATTAAATTCGAATTCGTCTAGGTGATGAATGGAAGACTGCATTCAAGACAAAAGGAGGACTTTATGAGTGGTTAGTAATGCCATTTGGCCAATCTAATGCACCAAGTAAAATTATAAGAATGATGAATTAAGTTTTGAAACCATTTATTGGTAGATTCGTTGTGATATATTTTTATCACAAATCAAGGAAGATGAATCGAGTTGCATATGCAGTGAGTAGAAAATCAGCTCTTGTGATTACGATGCATGCTGAAATTACAGGTTTTGAATATTTAAAGGACCTATATGCTGAAGATGAGAATTTTGCTAATATTTGGAAAGATTGTGGTCAGGATAAGTCATGCAAAGGATTCCACAATCAGGAAAATTATCTTTTTCATAGAAATCAACTATATATTCCACGAACATCATTATGAGATAAATTAATTTATGAATTACATGCATGAGGTCTTGGTGGACATTTGGGATGTGACATAACCTTACAACTGATTGAAGAAAGATTTTACTGGCCTCAACTAAAGAGAGAAGTTGAAAATTTTGTAAGGAGATGTCAAATTTGTCAAATTAAGAAAGGGCACAGTCAAAACACAGGGTTATATACTCCACTGCCAATTCCAAAGATACCATGGGTTGATCTGTCCATGGACTTCATTTTAGGATTACCACGTACTCAGAGAGGAGCTGACTCTGTTTTCGTGGTTGTAGATCGCTTCTCAAAAATGGCTCATTTTATTCCTTGCAGAAAAACAAATGATGTTGTTCAGATTGCCAATTTATTTTTCAATGAGATAGTTCATTTACATGGAGTCCCAGAGTCCATAACTTCTGATAAGATTCAAAATTTCTCTCACATTTCTGGTGTACTCTTTAGAAGAGATTTAATTCGTGCTTACAATTTAGTACCACAAGTCATCGACAAACAGATGGTCAAATAGAGGTTGTAAATAGGACGCTTTGTAACTTGATTCGTTGTCTTTCAAGAGAAAGACCAAAACAGTGGGATCTTAGTCTAGCTCAAGCTGAATTTGCTTATAATTCAATGGTGAATCATTCAATAGGTCAATCACCATTTTTGATCATATATATAGTTCCTCCAAAGTTTCCATTTGATTTAGCATATTTACCCAAGTTATCTGGAGCTAGCATTTCTGCAAACAACATGGTAGAAAACATCAAAACAGTGCATGAAAAGGTGCGAAATCAACTTTCCTCCAATTATGCCAAATACAAAGACAGCTGATAAAAAGAAGAGAAAAAAAGGTCTTTGAAGTTGTAGACCTTGTTATGGTGTACCTGAGGAAAGAGAGGCTACCATCTGGTAGTTATAGCAGGTTAAATCCAAAAAAGTATGGACCCTTCAGAATTCTAAAGAAGATCAATGACAATGCTTATGTTCTTGATTTGCCTGACACCATGGGAATCTCCTCGAGATTCAACGTTATGGATCTACATGAATATTATCAAGTAGATAATGATAACTTGAGGACGAGTTCTTTTGAAGAAGGGGAGACTGATGTAGCCCAGTTTCAGCCAAATTAGAGTGATCTTGAAGAACAGGAGGCGTGAAGACTCATTTCATCCAAGAATAGATTTAGCACATGTTAAATGCGTTCAAATCTTTTTATTTATTATTTTATTTCACGTTTTTGTTATTATAATAAATTTTAATAGCTAAGGACATTTATAACAAACTTTCTTAACTTTATGGCGGTTTTTAATTACTACTAGAATTGTAGTTAGTTAAGGATGTTCTTAACAGAACCTCCTAAATTTTAGGTTTGTTTTAACAGTTTCATATTTTGTAGGATCTCTTGAGATCCGAATTTCTTCTTAGTTATCTATATAAAGGCCTCTCATGTAGCCACAGAAGCAGGCCAAATTTTTTATGAATAGAATTCGAAGTTCCTCTCTTTTTAGAAAGCTATCTTCTCTGCTGGTGGATTCCAGCCTCCCTACTGGTTCAAGGAAGAACTTCTGATCTTGTGGATTCAAGATCAACCCCTTGTGGACTCAAGGGTCAAAGTTTATTCATTCTGTGAACTCAGGTTGAAGGATTTTCACAGAAATCATATTTTTGTAGATTCAATAACGAGATTTCTAATTATCCCAACACAAGCTGCATCAGCTGCTCTAGATCTTCAGCAAGTCAAATTCTCTGCTGTGTCACGCGCCAACTTTGAATTTCAAACGAAAATTGAAAATTAGGACGTAAATAAATTTAGGAAAGTTTCTGAAATAGAAAATGGCTTAAAATAGAACGAAATAGGCTTTTCTAGTAGGTGGTTTAAAAGGCAGGTGACAGTTACGGAAGGGAGATGAATAGAAGAAATAGAAAGAGGTTTTAAATAAGACAAAATAGATTTTAGAAGGTGGTGAACATAGAAAGGATGAGGCCTAAATATAGAAACTGACAAATATACTAAGTGATCTAAATATGGAAAGTCTAAGAATAGAAAGTGAACGAAATGTCAGAAACATCTAAAATTAGAACGGTTTAAAAATAGAAAGTTTTAAAAATAGAAACTTAAAAGAATGGGAAGTTGATCTTCAAAAAATGGAAAACGGATGTTGAGGTTGGCAGAAGATGGGTTGAAATCATGACTTGAATCCACAAAAGTTGACATTTCTGGTGAAGTCTCCTTGTCTTGAATCCACAAAATGAAGAAGTTATTCCCTTGGTGCTCAAGGGTAGATCCTGAATCCACAGAACTAACGATCTAATTCCCTGAGTCCACGGGGATGCTGGAGTTCACCAGCAGAGGGAGAAAACTCTCCAGGAGAAGAAAATCACGAAATTTTATTCATAAAAAATAAGTTGAATGCCCTTGGGCTACATGGGGTGCCTTAAATAGGCCAGAGCCTATGAAAAGGGCGTCAACTTTGAATTTCAAACAAAAATTTAAAATTTGGAGGGAATTACATTTGGGAAAGTTTCTAAAATAGAAATAGGCTTAAAATAGATCGAAATAAGCTTTTCTAGAAGGTGGTGTAAAGGCAGGTGACAGTTATGGAAGGAAAATGAATAGAGGAAAGAAGAGAAATAGAAAGAGGTTTTAAATAGGGTTAAATAGATTTCAGAAGCTGGTGTCTAAAATAGAAAGGGAATAAAAAAACGATGAGACCTAAATATAGAAAGTGATCTGAATATGGAAGCTCTAGAAATAGAAAGTGAACAGAATGTCGGAAGGATCTAAAAGTAAAAGGGTCTAAAAATAGAAAGTTCTAAAAATAGAAACTTCAAAAAATGGAAAGTTGATCTTCAGGTCTTCGTGTGTTCTGCTCTAATAGATGTCCTATTGGCTGGCTGCATCACCTTCTCCTTGTATCTTATATAACTAGTAGTGAGATTTCTCTGAAGATTTTCCTGAATTGTCTCTATGTGTTCTACCATTTTATTTGCTGCAATACTGGTTCTAGTCTTCAGAGGTAATTTTGCTAAATCTTGTGAGATCTTAGGTGGGAAACAGTACACAATAGAAAATGTAGAATAATTTGTAGATCGATTGATGCAGTGGAGAATTTGACTTGCTGAAGATATGGAATATTTGATGCAGCTTGATTTCAGATAAATAAAAATCTCGTTTTTGAATCCAAAAAAACGTGATTTTCCGTGAAGATCTTTCACCCTGAGTCCACAGAATGAATGAACTTTGACCCTTGAGTCCACAAGGGGTTGATTTTGATTCCACAAGATCAGAAGTGGTTCCCTGAACCAACAGGGAGGCTGGAATCCACCAGCAGAGAAGATAACTTCCTGAAAAGAAAGTAACTTCGAATTCTATTGATAAAAATATGACCTGCCTCTAGGGCTACATGAGAGGCCTTTATATAGCCCCAAAAGATAACTAATTTACAAGAAATTCGGATCTCTAGAGATCCTACAAAATAGGAAACTGTTAAAACAAACCTAAAATTTAGGAGGTTCTGTTAAGAATGTCCTTAACTAACTATAATTCTAGAAGAAGTTAAAAATAGCCCTAAAGTTAAGGAAGTTTGTTACAAACATCTTTAACTATTAAAATTTACTTAAATAACAAAAACGTGAAAAAAAATAATGAATAATAGATTTGACCACATTTAACATTTGCTAAATCTATTAATCAGCGAAATAAGTCTTTATGCCTCTTGTTCTTCTTGATCACTCGAATTTGGTTGAAACTGGGCTACATCATCGATCCACCCGAGAATTATATGCAAATTCTGCTTGGGCGAAGGTCCCATTGTTTGGGTCATTCTCCAGAAATATACCTCATTAAATTACCCAACATCTGGTTGACCACTTCTGTTTGACCATCGATTTGTGGGTGACTGGTGGTACTGAAATTAAGACATGAGTCAAATCTCTTTGAGAAAGTGTGCCAGAAATGAGACAAAAATTTTGAATCTCTGTCTGATCTAATATATTGTGGGACCTCATATAGGCAAACAATCTCTTTAAAGAAAATATTAGCAGTATGAACAGCATCATTACTTTACTTACAAGTAATAAAGTGTCGCATCTTCGAAAATCTATCTACCACCACAAGGACAGAATCATTACCTCTCTGAGTGCGAGGTAAACCTAATATAAAGTCCATAGAGATATCAGTTCATGCCAAGTTTGACACCTTCGACATTGTCTTTATTAATTTGACAAGTTTGACACCTTCGAACAAAGCTCTGTACTTCTCTCTTCAGTTGTGGCCAGAAATAATGTTCTTCAATCATCTGTTGTGTTTTGTCACGTCTTAAATGTCCTCCAAGTCTTCCAACATGTAATTCTCGAATCAATTTCTCTTGCAAAGATGTTTGAGAAATACATAATTGAGTCCTTCGAAATAAAAAATCTTCTTGAATAGGAAATTTTTTTGGTGATTTTTCTTGTTTACAAGTCTTCTGAATTTCTACAAAGTCTTCATCTTGAGTATACAACTCAGTCAAGTACTCAAAACCAGTAATTTCAGCACGCATAGTAACTAGTAGTGCTAACTTTCTACTTAATGCATTAGCGACTCTATTTAACTTTCCAAACTTGTGTTTAATCATGAAAGTAAACCTTTGAATAAATGATATCCATCTTGCATGCATTCTATTGATATTAGTCTAAGTATTTATAGATTTTAAAGCTTGATGATCAGTCAATAATATAAATTCTCGTTGAATCAAATAATGCTCTTAGGTATGCAGTGCTCTGACTATAGCATAAAATTCTAATTCATAAGTAGTCTATTTTCTTCTAGCTTCAGTTAGTTTTTCACTGTAAAAAGCAGCTGGTCTCCCTTTCTGAGATAATACAGCTCTAATTCTAAGAATTGATGCATCATATTTTAGTTCGAATAATTTATCAAAATTTGGTAAGGCCAATACATGGGCAGTGCATAATTTTTCTTTGATCAAAGAAAAATTTACCTCCGCAGCTTCTGTCCACTGAAAATTTCATTTCTTCATATATTCTGTAATAAGAGTCATAATAGAACTAAAATTTCAAATAAATCTTCTGTAAAATGATGCTAATCCATGAAAACTATGAACATCATGTATGTTCTTTAGAACAGGCCAATCCTTAATAGCTTTAATCTTCTCACCATTGACCTTGATACCTTCTTCACTGATAATATACCCCAAGAAAATAACACTGGTAGTCCAGAATTTACACTTCTTTAAATTGACAAATAATTTATTCTGCTGCAAAACTTTCACCACAGATCTCAAATGACAGATATATTCATCTTCAGTTTTACTATATATTAGAATGTCATCAAAATAAACAATGACAAATTTTCTAATAAAAGGCTTTTTAGTACCTGATTTATTATTCTCAGAAATGTACTTAGAGCATTTAACAATCTGAAAGGCATTACTAACCATTTATATAACCTTACTTTCGTTTTAAAAGTAGTCTTCCATTCATCTCCTGAATGAATCCGGATTTGATGATAATCAATTTTAAGATCAATTTTTGAAAATATATAAGAATCACATAACATATCAAGCATGTCATCTAATCTGAAAATATGATACTGATTGATGGAGATCAAGATTCTCCATCTCATCATTCTCCAAACTTGATGCAAGGAGTAGATCAAGAGGCAACATCAAGGCCTTCACTAAGATGCTCCCCAAGGATGAGAGTCCTCCCTCCACACCAAGTTAACATGATGATCTTGAGGAAGAAAATTCAAACTTTGAGGAAAACTGAGGTCAAAGATAAGGAAAGAGGCCATGAGGAGGTGGTTAGAGCACTATAGCCTTGTCCCCACATCCCTTTTTGTTTGTTCACTAATTCTTATGAATCTAAAAGTTCTGATAGACCGGGAAAAATAGTCATTTATCTTTGACGAACAAGAGAAATAATCATTACACCATTGACCAAGTCAATGCCCATTAGAGGTTTGGTCAAACCCCTTTACTTTTCTTGAATCCTTCCAACCCCTTCTTCTCAAAGCTAAACCTTATCTTGAATCAATATTTGACCTTAAGAAGCTTCAACAGCCTTTAGTCAACCCATTTCCTTAAATATAGGAGCCTCTCATCCCATATAATGGCCATAGTCAACTCCGTTGACTTTTATTTTAAAATTTTTTATTTTTTTCCCATGGGCCTACCTCCTCATGGTTAAAGGCACCCTTTCAAATGGGAGAAAGTGGTTATAACTACCCACTTCTTTTGGGCAATCTTCTCTCTCCTCCTCTCATATGAAGGGATGTGTCCCTTGAATTAAGGTGGTTAATGCACCCCATTCCTTCCTATAAATAAAGAGGCATTTTATGTAATAGAAGGAGGATTGAATGAATAAAAATCTCGTGCTTCCTTCTCACTTGAATCCTATCTCTCTCTTGAGTCCCTTCTCCCCTTTCCCGAGCCCTTCACTCGGCTTCATTCTTTCTCTCTTGAATGTCATTCCCTCTCAAGCTTTTCTCCCTTGAATTTCTCTCATTCTCCCCCTCAAGTTTCTTCCTTGAACCATCCGAGTTGATCCTCACATCCTTATGAGAGATTTGATCAACTCTATTTCTATCATCCTCCTCTCACCCAACGCATACTTCCTCTCTTCTTCACTTCGGACCACCTCATCTCATTATCCATTAACACCTCTTCTTCAACCGGCAATCATTTGTAAAGGAGATCAAAGCCATTCTCGAGCAGTCCAGAGGACCCTCAAGCAATCAAAAATTCTTCATAAGATATTTGATTTTCCATTCCTCTTGAGTGCTTAATTTGATCATCTCTTGAAGTCTATTGCTCTAGATTCTTGTGTGAAACCTATAAGATAACTACCTTTGCCTATTTAGTGATCCAAAGCCCTTGTTCTTAGGTTTGATTTGTCCTATTAAATTAGGGTTATCAATCAAAGCAACTATAAATCTAGATCTTATCTAAATCATATTACGGGTTGAGTGATTTGACTATCCAAGTGAATTGACTAAAAGTCAACCTTTATCCCTCTTCTTTAAGCCTCTTTGTGAAAATCATAAATCTCTCTATCTGTCACGCATCATATTTCATATCAGAGCATAGGGATTTATTTGCCTAGAGAACCTAAGTTACCATCTAGATTGCATTAGAATTCCATTCATATCATAACACACATCATGCAAACTAGGTGATGTAGCCCAAGACACCAGTTGAAGTCTTAACTTCGAAGTTGGCCCCAATTACCCTAAATTTGGGCCATAAAGTGAAAAGTAGTAAAGAGGGAGCCCACATATGTCACTAGTGGGCTGGAGGTCCGAAAAGTAATACTTACTTTTTACTTTATGTCCTTTCACTTCTAGAAGGCACTTTATGTCTCCTTCCTTCTAGAAGGGACTTTAATGGGGTTCAGTCTGTACCCAAGATATGCTCAGGATATCAGACTGTCAGAGTCTGTACCTAAGATCTGCTTAGTATATCTACTTGTCAGAGCTTGCTTTATGTCACTTCAGAGTATTTTCAAAGGATTTGTTCAAGATCTCAATCTATTATAGTCTGCTTTAAGTCATTTCAGTGTTAGTCAGAGTCTGTCCTCAGGATCTGTCAGGATCCTCCTTTTATGAGCGCCCCCACCCCCTTTCTAGGCCTATATAAAGGCCCCCATTGTAACCTGAGGGACTTACCTTTTTTAGTTGAATCAGTTTACTCCCCTGTGAGAACCTTTCCTTTGCTTGTGGATTCAGGCACCCCCTTGTGGACTCAAGGGTTGGAGACTCCGAATCTGTGGATTCAGAGGTTGATTTCTTCTCCAAGATTAGAGCTTTGTGGATTCAAGCCCAAATCTTGTTTATCTTCCGCGTCACTGCTGCGTCACTAGGGCTAGAAATACCCACCCCCCCAAGGAAGCAGATCCAAGTCAATCAATGGAAGATCTCATGCCCACTTGGGCCAAGATGATCATGGATAAAATCGAAAACCTTAATGTCTAAATAGAAGATCAAGGTCAACGCGTAAGTCAACTAGAAAAGGGCAAGAATAAACTCAGTGGTGAATTTAGTCCCTCAAGTTCAGAAGCCAATCCTAATAACTTCTAACATCTAGACACCCTTAGGAACCATTTTAATAGGGATTTAGCACCAGTAGAAGCCCTCACAAACATGTCAAAATTGAAGTTCCTATGTATCAAGGTGGTGTAGATCCAAAGGAATACCTAAATTGGGAATCCACTTAGATAGTTATTTTGAATGGTATGACATGAGTGATGTATGGAAAGTAAGATTTGCAGAGTTAAAATTAAATGGGCCAGCAAAAATATTTTAGAAAAATCTAGGATGCCTTCTAGAGGCAAGACATCAATCACCCATAAGAACTTGGAATGAGATGAAAGCCAAATTGAGGGAGAAGTACATTCCCCTCAATTATCCAGCAAAGGTCAAAGAGTGCAACAGATTATGTGAGCGAATTTGATGAATTAATGATGGCTTGTGGACTCAAGGAAGATCCTCACCTCACCCTCTGTAGCTTTAGAACCGAATTAAGGGATGAGATTAGAAGGGAAGTCATATTTAGGGATGTCAAGACGCTAGAGGAAACATATCAGATTGCCACAGATCTAGATTCTTTTTTCAAAGTCAACCCCTAAGAATTCCCTATCCTATCAAGGTTCTTACACTAGAAACACACCTAAGAACAACACTCAAACACTATCTAATCCGAGGCCTAATCAAGCTAGATCAAATGAGATTATTCAATCAACAAAATTCCCTCCTCTTCTTAAAACACCCCCTATGAATGCATCTAAGCAACCCATGAGGCCTATATACCTAACACGGTTAAGTGTTTGAATTGCCAACAAACAGGCCATCTGAGATCAAATTGTCCTACTAGGACTTTAGTCATAGAAGGACCTAATATGGATCAAGAACAAGAAGAAGAACTCGAAGAAGAAATATATGAAATTGAGCAAGACTTAGAGGATCATGAGGAACCCATATAATATATCCAAGTCATGAGGAGATTATTAGCCCAAACAACACAATAAGACTCTCGAAGACATATTCCATACCTATATCAAAATAGGATCAGATTATTTTGAAGTTATAGTAGATAATGGCAGTAGTATAAATGCTATTTCAAAAGAAGCTACTAAGAAATTAAATTTAGAAATAGAAAAGCATCCTACTCCATATGAAGTTGTATGGGTCGATTCTACAAAAATCCTTATAGAAAGTTGCTGCTTATTGAATCTAAACATCATGTCATATGAGGACCAAGTTTGGCTAGATGTACTACCTATGGAAATTAGTAGCATCTTACTAGGACGTCCTTGGTTATTTGATAATGATGTTACCTTGCATGGAAAAGTTAATACATGTTCATTTCTTTTTAAGGGAAAGAGAATTATAATATATCCTTATACCAAGAAAACTAAACCAAGCATATCACCCCAAATAAATCTTGTATTATCTCAAAGAGAAATCATTAAGGAAAGCTTGCCTATTTTTGCATTGATACCCTCAGAAGAAAACCACACTTTGGATGAACCTGTGGATCCCAAAATCTCTAACCTTATGAATAAATTTTTTGATATTTTTCCAGAGGATTTACCAAATACTCTGCCCCCTCTGCGAGACATACAACACAATATAGACTTAATTCCTTGATCATCCATCCCAAATTTATCACATTATAGGATGAGCCCAGCCGAACACCAGGAACTTAGAAGACAAGTTATGGACTTAGTGGAAAAAGGATTTGTTAGAGAAAGCCTCAGTCCATATGCAGTCCCTGCTCTCTTGGTTCCTAAAAGGGATGGATCATGGCACATGTGCATTGATAGCCGAGCCATAAACAAAATAACTATCAAATAGAGATTTCATATACCTAGGCTAGATGATCTAATAGATATGTTAGTAGGATCTCAAGTTTTCTCTAAAATAGACCTAAGAAGTGGTTATCATCAAGTAAGAATTAGGGAAGGAGATGAGTGGAAAACAGCATTTAAGACCAAAGATGGACTATATGAATGGTTAGTGATGCCTTTTGGTTTGTCAAATGCATCTAGTACCTTCATAAGATTAATGACTCACACCCTAAAAGAATTTATGGGAAAATTTTTAGTTGTATACTTTGATAATATTCTTATTTATAACAAAACTCAAAAGGAGCATATAGAACACCTTAGAAAATTATTTCAAACTCTAAGGGAAAACCAACTCTTTGCTAATGCCAAGAAGTGTAGCTTTCTTCAAAATCAGATTAACTTCGTAGGATTTGTAGTAACTACCAATGGTATTGCAGCAGATCCAGAAAATATTGAGGCAATCATTGAGTGGCCTTCACCAACTAATATATATGAAGTTAGAGGCTTCCACGGATTAGCTATCTTTTATAGACGTTTTATCAAAAATTTTAGTTCTATTGTTGCTCCTATCACCAACTGCATGAAGAAAGGTGAATTCAAGTGGAATAAAGAGGCCCAAGCTTCATTCATTAAGATCAAGGAATTAATGACCCAAGCCCCAATTTCTCTAAAGTTTTTGAAGTTGCATGTGATGCATCTGGTTTAGGTATTGGAGGAGTCCTCAGCCAAAAAGGTCATCCAATAGCCTATCATAGTGAAAAATTTAATGCAGCAAAATTAAATTATTCAACCTATGATAAAGAGTTATATGCTTTAGTGCAAGTACTTAAGCATTGGAGGCACTATTTACTTTGTCAAGAATTCATTTTGTTTTCAGATCATGAAGCTTTAAAATATTTGAATTCCCAAAAGAAACTAAATCCTAGGCATGGTAAATGGGTAGAAGATATACAATCTTTTAATTTTGTGATTAAACATAAGCCAGGAATAGAAAACAAGATAGCCGATGCATTAAGTAGGAAGATCTCCTTAGTAACCTTGCTAAATAATGAAGTAATTGGCTTTGAAAGGATCAAGGCCATGTATGAAACATGCTCTGATTTTTGTAAAATTTATAAACAGGCTCTAGGAAATCCCACTAGTGAAAATAAGGACTTTCATATTATGGATAGATTCCTCTTCAAAAATCAACAACTTTGTATTCCCAAAACTTTGGTTAGGGATTTCATCATTTAGGAAATACATCAGGGAGGATTATCAGGTAATTTTGGCAGAAATAAAACCATTCAAGAAGTAGAAGAAAGATTTTATTGGCCTAAGGTCAAAAGACATGTGGCAAAACTATAACCCAATGCAGGACTTGCATAATAGGAAAGCAAGTCAAACAAAATACTGGATTATATACACCTCTTCCAGTCCCACAAAAACCATGGGATGATGTGAGTATGGATTTTATTTTAGGGCTACCAAAGACACTCAAGAAATTTGATTCAATTTTTGTGGTAGTTGATCAATTTTCCAAGATGACTCATTTCATTCCTTACTTCAAGACATCGGATGCCTCACATATCGTCAAGCTTTACTTTAATGAGATAGTTAGGCTCCATGGAATTCCTAAATCCATAGTATTTGATAGAGATGTCAGGTTTATGAGTTATTTTTGGAAAACTTTATGGCATTATATGAGTACTAAATTAAAATTTTCATCAGCTTTCTATCCCCAAGCCGATGGTCAAACCAAAGTAGTCAATAGAAGTTTAGTAACTCTACTTAGGTGTCTTATTCAAGATCATCAAGTCACTTGGGATTTATTGCTTCCTAGAATTGAATTTGCCTACAACTCTTCCATAAATAGAACCACAGGTATGAGTCCTTTTCAAATCACCAATGGCTTCAACCCTAGAAAACCTATAGATTTCCATCCCTCATCCATGTATGATAAAGTTTCATTTTCTGCAGAAGAATTTTAAAAGCATGTCATTTCATTGCATGGGCAGATAGAAAAACAAATTACATTAGCTAATGAGGCTTATAAGAAGTTGGCTGATCAACATCGACAATCCAAAGAATTTAATGTGGGTAATTCGGTCATGATTAGACTTAATCCTGCTAAAATCTCTAAACTACACTCCAAGCTAGAGCCTAGAAGTGCTGGACCTTTCAAAATTCTAGAAAAGATTGGATCTAGTGCATACAAAATTGATCTTCCACCTGATTAGGGCATTTCATCTACATTCAATATCTCAGATCTAACTGAATACGGAGGATCACCAAATATCCCTAATGAGATGTTTGAGCCTCAACCCTTCCTTGAGAGAGACACACCACTTATTTCACCAAAATTTAAGCCTGAGATAGGAAATGTGCAAGTGGACTATATTTTAAATGATCAAATTATCACTAATTCAGAAGGAAATCAAAAAAAATTCCTTGTAAAATAGAAGAATAGACCCATTACAGATTCCTCTTCAATTTCATCTCAAGATCTCCTTGACATTTGACGCAACGAAACTGTTGGTGATGACCCTTTGAGTTGAGTGGATGTTGAGGTTGGCAGAAGATAGGTTGAAATCACGACTTGAATCTTCAAAAGTCGAGATTTCTGATGAAGCCTGACGCAGCAGTAATGCGGAAGATAACAAGTTTGGGCCTTGAATCCACAAAACTCAAAACTTGGAGAAGAAACCAACTTCTGAATCCACAGATTCGGAATCTTCAACCATTGAGTCCACAAGGGGTCGCCTGAATCCACAAAGAAAAAAGGAGAACTCTCACAGAGGAGAATAGATAATATTTCAAAAAGATGTCCTTCTCAGGTTAAGGGGGGGCCTTTATATAGGCCAAAAAGAAGCTGGGGCACTCCCAAAAGTAGAATCCTCTAAAGATCCTAGGACATAGATCATTAATGTCTGACATGACAAAAATTAGAATCTGCTAACATTGAAATTTGTTCCCTAAAGAACATTCTAGAAGGATAGAGACATAAAGTACTTTCTAGAGAGAAACAAGTGACATAAAGTAAGGAGCAGGCTCTGTCTATCCTGAAATGACCTGGGACAGACTGACAACATTTATTGCTAACGCCTGCAGCACATTTCACAAGGAATGTGACATAAAGTAGCCTTCTCAGATGTCAATATCAATTATGACTCTATGGGCCTTGTAGTAGTATCACTTTATCATGTAGCCCAAGACACAAGTTGAAGTCCTAACTTCGAAGTTGGGCCCAATTACCTTAAATTTGGGCCATAAAATGAAAAGTAGTAAAGAGGGAGCCCACATATGTCACTAGTGGGCTGGAGGTCCGAAAAGTAATATTTACTTTCTACTTTATGTCCTTTCACTTCTATAAGGCACTTTATGTCTCCTTCCTTCTAGAAGGGACTTTAATGGGGTTCAGTCTGTACCCAAGATATGCCCAGGATATCACTGTCAGAGTCTGTACCTAAGATCTGCTTAGAATATCTACTTGTCAGAGCTTACTTTATGTCACTTCAGAGTATTTTCAAAGGATTTGTTCAAGATCTCAATCTATCATAGTCTGCTTTAAGTCATTTCAGTGTTAGTTAGAGTCTGTCCTCAGGATCTGTCAGGATCCTCTTTTTATGAGCGCCCCCACCCCCTTTCTAAGCCTATATAAAGGCCCTCATTGTAACCTGAGGGACTTACCTTTTTGAGTTGAATCAGTTTTCTCCCCTGTGAGAACCTTTCCTTTATTTGTGGATTCAGACACCCCCTTTTGGACTCAAGGGTTGGAGACTCCGAATCTGTGGATTCAGAGGTTAGTTTCTTCTCCAAGATTAGAGCTTTGTGGATTCAAGCCCAAATCTTGTTTATCTTCCGCGTCACTGCTGCGTCAAGAAACCAACCTCTGAATCCACAGATTCAGAGTCTCCAACCCTTGAGTCCAAAAGGGGGTGTCTGAATCCACAAACAAAGGAAAGGTTCTCACAGGGGAGAAAACTGATTCAACTAAAAAAGGTAAGTCCCTCAGGTTACAATGGGGGCCTTTATATAGGCCTAAAAAGGGGGTGGGGGCGCTCATAAAAGGAGGATCCTGACAGATCCTGAGGACAGACTCTGATTAATACTGAAATGACTTAAAGCAGACTATGATAAATTGAGATCTTGAATAAATCCTTTGAAAATACTCTGAAGTGACATAAAGCAAGCTCTGACAAGTAGATATACTAAGCAGATCTTAGGTACAGACTCTGACAGTCTGATATCCTGAGCATATCTTGGGTACAGACTGAACCCCATTAAAGTCCCTTCTAGAAGGAAGGAGACATAAAGTGCCTTCTAGAAGTAAAAGGACATAAAGTAAAAAGTAAGTATTACTTTTCGGACCTCCAGCCCACTAATGACATATGTGGGCTCCCTCTTTACTACTTTTCACTTTATGGCCCAAATTTAGGGTAATTGGGCCCAACTTCGAAGTTAGGACTTCAACTGGTGTCTTGGGCTACATCAGTGTCTCCTTCTTCAAGAAAACTCATCCTCGAGTCTTCATTTGAATATTCATAATATTTGTATATGTCACTGACATTAAATGTGGGTGAAATAGTCATATTTGATGGGAGCTCAATAAGGTATGCATTATCATTGATCTTCTGTAGAACTTGATACGGTCTATATTTCTTTGGCTTCAACTTGTTGTAGCTACCTGCTGGAAATCGTTCTTTGCGAAGGTACACCATCACTTTGTCGCCAACTTCAAATATCTTCTTTCTTCTTTTCTTATCTGCTATTATTTTATATTTGTCATAATTTGTTGTGAGATTGTGTATCACATCTTCATGAAGTGTTTTGATATGGTCCACCATATTATTTGCAGCAATACTAGTTCCAACTGATCTTGGTACTTGTAATAGATCTAATAGAATTATTGGAGGAAAACTATATACTACTGAAAATGGAGATTTGTTCGTTGAACGATTAATCATCGAATTATAAGCAAATTTTACTTGAGCCAAAGCATAATCCCATTGTTTTGGCTTTTCTCCTGAAATACAACAAATCAAATTGCCAAGAGTTCTGTTCACAACTTCAGTTTGGCCATCAATTTGTGGGTGACTAGTGCTACTAAATTTCAAAAATATGTCAAACCTTTTCCAAAGAGTTCGCCAGAAGTGAGATACAAACTTAGAATCTCTGTCAGATGTAATTGACTCAGGAATTCCATGTAGACGAACAATTTCTTTGAAAAGGTGATTGGCTACTTGACTTGCATCATTTGTCTTTTTACATGCGATGAAATGTGCCATTTCAAAAATCGATCAACGACAACGAAAACTGAGTTAGCTCCTCTTTGTGTTCGTGGTAAGCCTAATATAAAGTCCATAGAAATATCAGCCCAAGGACGTTGTGGAATCGGCAACGGTGTATATAGTCCAGTATTTTGACTTTGTCCCTTGTAGGTTTGACAAATCTAACATTTACGAACAAAATTTTCTACATCTTTCTTCAGTTTAGGTCAATAATATCGTTCTTCAATTGACTGTAATGTCTTATCTCGACCAAGGTGTCCTGCTAAACCTGAAGAGTGTAATTTTCGTAGAAGTTTCTCTCTTAAAGAGCTACGAGGAATACATAACTGTGTTCCTCGAAATAAGAAACCATCATGTAAATGAAAACCTTTAGTTGATATTCCTGACATACAGATCATATATTATTGAGAAAAATCATCATCATCTGGGTATAATTCTTTGAGGTAATCAAATCTTGTGATCTCAGCACGCAAGTTCACCAAACATGCTATTTTTCTACTAATTGCATCTGCAACTCAATTCAATTTCCCTGACTTATGTTTAATAACAAAAGTAAAACGTTGAAGGAAAGAGATCTATCTGGCATGCATTCTATTAATAGAAGTCTGACTATTGACTGATTTAAGAGCCTGATGATCAGTATATAAAATAAATTCTCGCTGAATCAAGTAGTGTTCCCATATTGGTAAAGCACGAACTACGGCATAAAATTCTAATTCATATGTTGTCCATTTCTTTCTTACCTCAGAAAGTTTTTCACTAAAAAATGCTATTGGCCGACCTTCTTGTGATAATACACCTCCAACACCAACTATGGATGCATCACATTCAACTTCAAATAGTTTATCAAAATTTGGTAGGGCCAAAACAGGAGCAGAACATAATTTTTCTTTTATCATTGAAAAAGCTTTACTTGCTTCATCAGTCCATTTAAAATTATCTTTTTTCATACATTTAGTAACTAGAAACATTATTGAGCTAAAATTTCGTATGAACCTTCTATAAAATGATGCCAACCCATGAAAGCTTCGAACCTGATGAATTGTGGTTGGTGTTGACCAATCTTTAATAGCTCTGACCTTTTCTTCATCCACTTTGATTCCATCTGCACTTATAATATATCCCAAGAATAATAAACTAGTAGTCATGAAGTCATATTTTTTCAAGTTAATATATAATTCATTCCGTTGTAACACTTAAAATACTGATCTGAGATGTTTAATGTGTTCTTCTTCTGTAGTACTGTAAATAAGAATGTCATGAAAATAAACAATGACAAATTTACCAATAAAAGGTTTCAGAACCTGATTCATGACTCTCATAAAGGTACTGGGGGCATTAGATAAACCAAAAGGCATGACCAACCATTCATAAAGACCTGCCTTAGTTTTAAATGTTGTCTTCCATTCATCTTTTTATCGAATTCGGATCTGATGATATTCATTCTTTAAATCAACTTTTGAAAAAATTTTCGAACCACAGAACATATCTAACATGTCATCTAGGCGTGGAATTAGAAATCTATACTTAACTGTTATCTTGTTAATAGCTCTCCTATCAACACACATCCGCCAACTTTCATCTTTCTTTGGAACCAGTAGAGCAGGCACAGAGCATGGGCTCATACTTTCTCTTATCAATCCTTTACTCAATAATTCTTCAACTTGTTTTTGAAGAATTTGATTTTCTTCTGGAGTCATCCTGTAATGTGAAAGATTTGGCAAACTTGCTCCTGGAATAAGATCGATATGATGCTGTACATCTCTCAGTGGTGGCAGATGAGTTGATAGTTCTTGAATTACAGAAAATTCAGATAACATATTTTCAACAGCTTTTGGTATACTATTTCCGATTATCATGTTCGAATCAGGTTTTTGAACAACAACAAATAATGCAGTATTAATATCAAACTCTTTAAGAAACTGTCTGGTTGATGAGCATTACCTTTTTTCTCTCTTCTTTTCCTTTGCTAAAATCACTGTCTTGCATTGGTGACAAAACAAATTTTTTACCATTTCTATAGAAAATATAAATATTTTCCTTACCACGGTGTGTAGCATCAACATCAAATTGCCATGGTCTGCCTAATATCATGTGACAAGCATCCATTTCAACAACATCACATTGCACTTCATCAGAATATGTTTTTCCAATTGAAAATTTGATCAAACACGTCTCTGAAACTTTAGTTTCAGTTTCCTTCTTGATCCAACCAATTCGGTATGGATGAGGGTGTGGCCTTGTCTGTAAACCTAATTTTTTAACCATGACAGAGGAGACAATGTTTTCACTACTGCCACTATCAATAATTATATCATATACCTTAGAATTCACTGTGCACCTTATTCTGAAAATGTTATAGCGCTATGGGTCTTCTTCTCTTTTTGGTGAATACATCAATCTTCTCACCACAAGTGAATGAGACAGTGCATCTCCAGTATCAAATTCAATAAAATTTTCTTCTTGCTCACCTTCAATTTCTGGTTCTTCATATTCTGTTTCCTCTTCAATAGAATCAGCAAGGTTTACTGTGCCACGTTTCGGACAGATATTTGATTTGTGTCCATTTTCTCCACACCTGTAACATTTAGGAATGACATTAGGAGTATAAGGATTTTTGTTAGAAGAGACTTGGGCAGTAGGATTTGCTCCACTTGATCTAACAGAACTTTGATTTAGTCGTCCGTTGTGGGGTGTAGAAGAAAAACTAGTGGATCTTCCTCTGTCTGGCTGAGGAGTTGAATTCTGATTTCCAAAATCTCGAATTCTAGTTTTTTCTTTCTCTAATAAGGCTTCAGCACATTCTGCAGCCATTACAATATCATTGAGCTTGAAAAATGATTGTAAAGCTACTTTGTCTTCAATTTCCCATCTGAGACCACCTTTAAATCTTGAAATCATATATGACTTAGATTCTGTCATGTCAATTCGAGAAGATAAATGATAAAATTCTTCAGCATAATCAGAAACTGATCTATTTCCTTGCTTGCAAGTTTGATACTGCTGATATAAAATTTGTTCATAATCTGGGGGAAAAAAACGAGATTTCAAAAGTTTCTTCATTTTCTCCCATGATCGTACAGGTTCTTTGCCTGACCTTGTACGGGTGGTCTGTAATTGATCCCACCAGGCAGAGGCTCTACCCTTCAATTTATAAGCCAACAACTTTACTTGTTTTTCATCTGAAATTTTCATATACTCAAAGAATCGTTCTACTTCAACTAACCAGTCTAAGAACTCTTCAATCTTTAAATGGCCATTAAAAACAAGGTAAATCAATCTTCATACGAAAATCTCGAAAATTATCTTCTTCAAATCTTGATTTAAAACTTGTAGAACTAGATGTACAGTGAGTATTTGATGAAGATTCGACATGAATGACTTTCTGAGGATGTTTGATTTCATGATCTCTAGGGGGGCGTGAATGACCCTTTAATGTACTCAGTCTAGCCAAAAGTTGTTTCAAGCTTTCATTAAGATCATCAAATTTCTGATCTATTCGATCTTGAAATAACAGAAAATCTGACTTTAACATAGGAGCAACTTCAGGTGAATCATCATTGCTAATATGAGTGGTTTTACCTCGTGACATCTTTGAAGCTGACTAGAACGTTGACTTACTCTGATACCAACTGACGCAGCAGTGACGCGAGAGATAAACAAGATTTGGGCTTGAATCCACAAAGCTCTAATCTTGGAGAAGAAACCAACCTCTGAATCCACAGATTCGGAGTCTCCAACCCTTGAGTCCACAAGGGGGTGCCTGAATTCACAAGCAAAGGAAAGGTTCTCACAGGAGAGAAAACTGATTCAACTAAAAAAGGTAAGTCCCTCAGGTTACAATGAGGGCCTTTATATAGGCCTAGAAAGGGGGTGGGGGCGCTCATAAAAGGAGGATCCTGACAGATCCTGAGGACAGACTCTGAGTAACACTGAAATGACTTAA
The DNA here is from genome assembly GCA_024713555.1 of Spirodela polyrhiza. NCBI lineage: Eukaryota > Viridiplantae > Streptophyta > Magnoliopsida > Alismatales > Araceae > Spirodela > Spirodela polyrhiza. The sequence goes on from CM046532.1 coordinate 6,510,954, forward strand.
AGCAGACTATGATAGATTGAGATCTTGAACAAATCCTTTGAAAATACTCTGAAGTGACATAAAGCAAGCTCTGACAAGTAGATATACTAAGCAGATCTTAGGTACAGACTCTGACAGTCTGATATCCTGAGCATATCTTGAGTACAGACTGAACCCCATTAAAGTCCCTTCTAGAAGGAAGGAGACATAAAGTGCCTTCTAGAAGTGAAAGGACATAAAGTAAAAAGTAAGTATTACTTTTCGGACCTCCAGCCCACTAGTGACATATGTGGGCTCCCTCTTTACTACTTTTCACTTTATGGCCCAAATTTAGGGTAATTGGGCCCAACTTCGAAGTTAGGACTTCAACTGGTGTCTTGGGCTACATCATTTCTTCTCTAACATTAGAACTTTGTGGATTCAAGCCCAAATCTTGTTTATCTTCCGCATCACTGCTGCATCACTTTATGGCCCAAATTCGTAGTTGGGCCACTTGACAGACTTTCCCCATTATCATTCTGAGCACTTGGCTACATCAAAGCCTGTGTCCACAAAACGAAGAAGCTATTCTCTTGGTGCTCAAGGGCGGATCCTGAATCCACAGAACTAATGAACTAACTCCCTGAGTCCACAAAGATGCTGGAGTCCACTAGCAGAAGGGAGAAACTCTCAAGGAAAAGAAACTCACGAAATTCTATTCATAAAAAATAACTTCAACGCCCTTGGGCTACATAGGGCGTCCTTAAATAGGTTAGAGCCTGTGAAAAGGGCGCCAACTTTGAATGTCAAACGAAATTTGACAATTATGAGGGAATTATATTTGAGAAAGTTTCTGAAATAGAAATTGGCTTAAAATAGAACGAAATAGGCTTTTTTAGAAGGTGATGTAAAGGCAGGTGACAGTTATGGAAGGAAAATGAATAGAGGAAAGAAGAGAAATAGAAAGAGGGTTTAAATAGGTTAAAATAGGAAGGGCTGAATAAAGAATGGGATTTATGGTGACAGTAATAAGATGAGATCTAAAATAGAAGGTAGATGAGCTAGTGCAAAGGGTTCTAAAAATAGAAGGGTCTAAAAATAGAAAGTTGATCTTTAGGTCTTGACGTCTTCTCCACTAGTGGATGTGATATTGGCTGCATGAGTCTCCCCTTCTTCAAAAGAACTCGTCCCTGAGTGTTCAGCTTTTTCAGAGAAATACTCGTATAAGTCTATCACATTAAAAGTATTTGAGATTCCCATAGTGTCTGGAAGGTCAACCATGTAAGCATTGTCATTAATCTTCTTCAAAATCTTGAAAGGACCATATTTTTTTGAACTGAGTTTGTTGTAATTTCCTGTGGGCAGTCTCTCCTTTCTTCAATATATCATTACAAAATCACCAACTTGGAAAAGCTTTTTTCTCCTTTTCTTATCTGCCTTTTGCTTGTATCTTGTATAACTAGCAGTGAGATTTTTCTGAACATTTTCCTGAATTGGCATGATGTGATCTGCCATTTTATTTGCTGCAATACTGGTTCCATGCTTGAGAGGTAATTGTGCGAAATCTTGTGAGATTTTAGGTGGGAAAGAGTACACAATAGAAAATGGAGAATAATGCGTAGATCGATTCATCATAGAATTATCTGCAAATTCTGCTTGGGCTATATAGCAAAGTCCCAATGTTTGGGTTGTTCTCCAGAGATACACCTCATTAAATTACCCAATGTCCAGTTGACCACTTCTGTTTGACCATCGATTTGAGAGTGACTGGTGGTACTAAAATTAAGACATGAGTCAAATCTCTTCCAAAGAGTGCATCAGAAATGAGACAAAAATTTTGAATCTCTGTCTGATGTAATAGATTGTGGGACCTTATCTAAGCGAACAATCTCTTTAAAGAAAAGATTAGCAGTCTGAACAGCATCATTACTTTTTTTACATGTAATAAAATGTGACATCTTCGAAAATCTATCTATCACCACAAAGACAGAATCATTACCTCTCTGAGTGCGAGGTAAACCTAATATAAAGTCCATAGAGATGTCAGTCCATGCCTTCTCTAGAATTGGCAGTGGCATATACAGATCGGTATTCTGACATTGTCCTTTATTAATTTGACAAGTTTGATACCTTCGAACAAAGCTCTATACTTTTCTCTTCAGTTGTGGCCAGAAATAGCGTTCTTCCATCATTTGTTGTGTTTTGTCACGTCCTAAATGTCCCCCAAATCCTCCAGCATGTAATTCTCAAATCAATTTCTCTCGCAAAGATGTTCGAGGAATGCATAACTGAGTCCCTCGAAATAAAAAATCTTCTTGAATATGAAATCCCTTTGGTGATTTTCGTTCTTTACAAGTCTTCCAAATTTCTGCAAAATTTTCATCTTGAGCATACAACTCAGTCAAGTACTCAAAACCAGTAATTTCAGCACCCATAGTAACTTTCCAGACTTGTGTTTAATCATGAAAGTAAACCTTTGAATAAATGATATTCATCTTGCATGCATTCTATTGATATTAGTCTGAGTATTCACAGATTTCAAAGCTTGATGATCAATGAACAATATGAATTCTCGTTGAATCAAATAATGCTCACAGGTATACAGTGCTCTCACTACAGCATAAAATTCCAATTCATAAGTAGTCCATTTTCTTCTAACTTCAGTTAGCTTTTCACTGTAAAAAGTAACTGGTCTCCCTTCCTGAGATAACATAGCTCCAATTTCAAGAATTGATGCATCACATTCTACTTCAAATAATTTATCAAAATTTGGTAAGGCCAATACAGGGGCAATGCATAATTTTTCTTTGATCAAAGAAAATATTACCACTGCAGCTTCTGTCCACTGAAAATTTCCTTTCTTCATACATTATGTATAGGAGCCATAATAGAACTAAAATTTCGAATAAATCTTCTGTAAAATGATGCTAATCCATGAAAATTACGAACATCATGTATGTTCCTTGGAACAGGCCAATCCTTAATAGCTTTAATGTTCTCATCATCTACCTTGATACCTTTTGCACTGATAATATACCCCAGGAAAATAACACCGGTAGTCCAAAATTTACACTTCTTCAAATTGACAAATAATTCATTCTGTTGCAACACTCTCAACACAGATTTCAAATTGACAAATAATTCAATATGTTCATCTTCAGTTTTACTATATATCAGAATGTCATCAAAATAGATAACAACAAATTTTCTAATAAAAGGCTTTAGTACCTGATTCATCATTCTCATGAATGTACTTGGAGCATATTACAATCCGAAAGGCATCACAAACCATTCATATAACCCTGCTTTTGTTTTAAAAGCAGTCTTCCATTCATCTCCTGGACGAATCTGGATTTGATGATAACCACTTTTAAGATCAATCTTTGAAAATAATTTAGAACCACATAACATATCAAGCATGTGATCTAATCTGGGAATAGGAAACCGATACTTTACTGTAATTTTGTTGATGGCTCTACTGTCGATACACATACGCCACATTTCATCTTTTTTTAGAATTAAGAGAGCTGAAACAGAACAAGGACTAATACTCACACGAATTAGTCATTTTTGTAACAGTTCTTCAACTTGTTCTTGTAAAATTTGATTTTCATCTGGATTCATCTTGTATTGAGGTAAATTAGGTAAACTTGCTCCTAGAATAAGATCGATATGATAATGTATATCTCTGAGTGGAGGAAGATGGTTCGATGTTTCCTCCATAACAGAAAATTCCTCTAAAATATTTTGGGCTACTTCTGGAATAGAATCAGTAGAAAGTAATGACATATTATCTTTTTTGTCCAGCATAAAAATCTCAGTATCTCGATTGAGGTTAGTAAAAAACTCACTTGTATCAATTATGATTATCTGTTTCTTGTGTTTTTTCATAGAGAAATCCATGTCCTGAATTGGGCGTAAAACAAATTTTTCACTATTTCTGTAAAAGACATAGTGATTGTCCCTTCCCAAATGAGTTGCATCCACGTCATATTGCCATGTTTATCCCAAAATCATGTGACATGCATCCATATCAACAACATCGCAGTGGATTTCATCAAAATATCTATTTGCCATTGAAAACTTAATCAAACAAGTTTCTGTCACCTTTGTTTCTGAATCTCTCTTGATCCACCCAATTTTGTAAGGGTGTGGGTGTCGCTCAGCCTTGAGTCCCAGCTTCTGCACCATGGTGGATGAAACAATATTTTCACTACTTACAGAATCAATGAAAACGTCACATACCTTCCCATTGACAGTGCATCTTGTTCTGAAGACATTGTGACTTGTGCTGGTTCCTCCTTTGGTGAATACATTATTCCGCGCACAACAAGAGAATGACCAAAATCTTGTTCTTCTCTACCCTCAATGATATTTTCTTCAATTGCTTCCATGTGATCTTCATTTTCACTATTATCTTCATCGATGGCCCCTGCAAAATTCACAGCTCCTTGTTTTGGACAAGCATTAGACTTGTGACCTTCTTCATTGCCCCTGTAACATTTAGGAACAGAATTAGGAACATATGGATTTTTTTGGACATTATTTCGACCATTAGGTGCCAATCCATTTGATTTTTGTACAGCTGAGTTTGCTACTCTTCCAGTGGAAGAAGAAATTGGTGCCTGTCTTGATCGATTTGGCTAAAAATTTGTCGCACTGTTAGAAGTACGATTTCTGGTCATTTCTTTCTCTAACAAAGCTTCTGCACGTTCTGAGGCCATAACAATATCAGTCAATTTAAAAAATGATTGTAATGTAACCTTTTCTTCAATATCCCACCGAAGGCCACTTTTAAATCTAGAGATCATGTATGATTCAGATTCAGTCAAATCAACTGTAAAAGATAATTGATAAAATTCTTCTGCATATTCAGTTACAGATGATTCCCTTGTCGACAGTTTTGATACTGTTGATACAAGACCTGCTCATAATCTGGAGGAAGAAATCTTGACTTCATTAATTTCTTCATTTTATTCTAATTTCGCACAACATCCTTACCAGCTCTAGTGCGAGTAATCTGAATCTGTTCCCACCATGCAGAGGTACCTCCTTTGAATTTATATGCAACAACTTCACTTGTTTATCATCAGCAATTTTCATATATTCAAAAAATCCTTCAACTTCAGAAAGCCAATCAAGAAATTCTTCAATTTTCAAATGACCATTAAAACTTGGCAAATCAATTTTCATACAGAAATCTCTACCTTCATCACAGTCAGATCTGCTTCCAGAACTGCCAGAATCTGAACAATGAAACTTTTGAGAAACATGACCATTGTCATTCTACCTCTGATTACTCTGAACATGTGAAATATTTTCTAAGGTAGACATTCTTAATAATATTTGCTTCAATGTATCACTCATTCTTTCTAACTTTTGATCCATGCATTCTTGATATTCAAAAAACTATGTGCGAGAGATAGGGCATACCTCAGATCTTTCATCTTCATTAATTTCGATTATCTTACCTCGGGACATCTTCAAATCTCGATTTTGGCACTCGACTAAACTCTAATACCACTTGATGTGGTGAAATTATTGGTGATGACCCTTTAAGTTGAGCGGATGTTGAGGTTGGCAGAAGACGGGTTGAAATCACGACTTGAATCCTCAAAAGTCGGGATTTCTGGTGAAGCCTCCTTATTTTGAATCCACAAAACGAAGAAGCTATTCCCTTAGTGCTCAAGGGCAGATTCCGAATCCGCAGAATAAACAAATTAACTCCCTGAGTCCACACGGATGCTGGAGTCCACCAGCAGAGGGGAGAAACTCTCAAGGAGAAGAAACGTACGAAATTCTATTCATAAAAAATAAGTTGAATGCCCTTGGGCTACATAGGGCGTCCTTCAGTAGGCTAGAGCCTGTGAAAAGGGCGCCAACTTTGAATTTCAAACGAAATTTAAAAATTATGAGGGAATTACATTTGAAGAAGTCTCTGAAATAGAAATAAGCTTAAAATAGAACGAAATAGGCTTTTTTAGAAGGTGGTGTAAAGGCAGAAGACAGTTATGGAAGGAAAATAAATAGAGGAAAGAAGAGAAATAAAAAGAGGCTAAAAATAGGAAGGTGCTAAGTAAAGAATGAGGATTTATGATGGCAGCAATAAGATGAGATCTAAAATAGAAGGTAAAAGATCTAGTGCAAAGGGTTCTAAAAATAAAAGGGTCTAAAAATAGAAAGTTCTAAAAATAGAAGGTTCTAAAAATAGAATGGTCTAAAAATAGAAGGTTCTAAAAATAGAAGGGTCTAAAGAGTTGTAAAAATAAAAAGTTCTAAATATATAGAAGGTTCTAAAAATAGAAAGTTGATCTTCAGGTCTTGAAGTCTTTTCCGTCAGTAGATGTGATATTGGCTGCATCAAAGATGCCATAATTAGTGATGGTGGATTGCATTTTAATAACTATGAATTTAGGGCCTTGCTTAAAAAATATGGTGTGCAGCACAAGATGACTACACCCTATCACCCTCAAGCCAACGGTCAAATTGAAGTCACAAATGGAGAAATCAAAATACTTTTACTGAAAATTGTTAGACCAGATGGTAAAGATTGGGCAAGAAGACTTCCTGATGCATTATGGGCATATTGAACAACTGATAAAAACCCTATGAGAATGTCTCCATATAGACTGATTTTGGGTAAACCTTGCCATTTACCAGTTGAAATTGAACATAAAGCTTATTGGACTATCAAAAAGCTGAATTTATCTCTAGACAATTGACGCAGTAAAACTGTTGGTGATGACCCTTTGAGTTGAGCGGATGTTGAGGTTGGCGGAAGATGGGTTGAAATCACGACTTGAATCCTCAAAAGCCGAGATTTCTGGTGAAACCTCCTTGTCTTGAATCCACAAAACGAAGGAGCTATTCCCTTGGTGCACAAGAATGGATCCTGAATCTACAGAACTAATGAACTAACACCCTGAGTCCACAAGGATGCTGGAGTCTACCACTAAAGGGGAGAAATTCTCAAGGAGAAGAAAGTCATGAAATTTTATCCATAAAAAATAAGTTGAATGCCCTTGGGATACATGGGGCGTCCTTAAATACGCCAGTGCCTGTGAAAAGGGCGCCAATTTTGAATTTCAGACGAAATTTAAAAATTAGGAGTGAATTATATTTAGGAAAGTTTCTGAAATAGAAATGAGTTTAAAATAAAACAAAATAGGCTTTTCTAGAAGGTGATGTAATGGCAGGTGACAGTTATGGAAGGAAAATGAATAAAGGAAAGAACAGAAATAGAAAGAGGTTTTAAATAGGCTAAAATAGGAAGGTGCTGCATAAAGAAGGAGGATTTATGATGGCAGCAATAGGATGAGATCTAAAATAGAAGGTAGATGAGCTAATGCAAAGGGTTCTAAAAATAGAAAGTTCTAAACATAGAAGGGTCTAAAGAGTTCTAAAAATAGAAGGTTCTAAATATAGAAAGTTCTAAAAATAGAAAGTTGATCTTTAGGTCTTGAAGTCTTCTCCGCCAGTGGATGTGATATTGGCTACATCAACGATGCAGGGGAAAATGGGAATCTAAAAATTCCGGAGCTACAACAGTTACGAAATGAGGCGTACAAAAGTTCAGTGATTTATAAAGATAAACTTAAAACTTTTCATGATAAGCACTTGAATCGTAGTTATTATTTGAAAATCAAAAAGTTTGGCTACACAACTCACGCCTGAAATTATCTCTAGGAAAACTGAAATCAAGGTGGGATGGACCTTTGATGTAGCTCAGTTTCAACAAAAATTCGAGTGATCTTGAAGAACAACAGGTGTAAAGACTTATTTCGTTAATTAATAGATTTAGCACATGTTAAATGTGTTCAAATCTATTATTCACTATTTTTTTTCACGTTTTTGTTATTTAAGTAAATTTTAATAGTTAAAGACGTTTGTAACAAACTTCCTTAACTTTAGGGCTGTTTTTAACTTTTTTTAGAATTATAGTTAGTGAAGGACATTCTTAATAGAACGTCCTGAATTTTAGGTTTATTTTAACAGTTTTCTATTTAGTAGGATCTCTAAAGATCCGAATTTCTTGTAATTTAGTTATCTTTTAGGCCTATATAAAGGCCTTTCATTTAACCCCAGAGGCAGGCCATATTTTTATCAATAGAATTCGAAGTTCTTTTCTTTTCAGAAAGTTATCTTCTCTGCTTGCGGATTTCAACCTCCCTGTTGGTTCAGGGAACCACTTCTGATCTTGTGGATTCAAGATCAACCCCTTGTGGACTCAAGGGTCAAAGTTCATTCATTCTGTGGACTCAGGGTGAAGGATCTTCACAGAAGTCACGTTTTTGTGGATTCAAGAACTAGATTTATATTTATCTCAAATCATGCTTTATCAAATATTTCAGATTTTAGCAAGTCGAATTCTCCACTGCGTGAACCTTTCATTGTTATTAAATTGTTTGATTGTGGTGCCATTTTAAATGCAAATCCTAAGACAGATCAGCAGCTTAAAGTGAATGGGCAACGACTCAAACCATACATGAAGCATGAGCAACAGCTTGTAGACAGTTCTCTTCAACTACAGGATCTGCCACCATCTCATACCTCCCATTGAAAACATCCTGATCACTAAATTGAGAGTTTTGAAAGTTAATATATCAACTTATTGTTTAGTGGCATTTCCTCCTTTCAATCTTCTTTTGTAGTTATCTGTTAATGCAGATGGAGTACACAGATGGGTTCAGTACATGATCATGGCCGTAGGGTAACAAATACAACAGTAACAAATACAGTGTGGACAGCATTATTCAGTTTGCATCTCCTATCTCTGAATTTTTATCTTTATTTATTATTATTTTTTTATGCACTAGGGACAACACATGAATTGAGTTGGGGGGGGGTGAGAAGATATGTTTCCTGTAGTATGCACCCACAATATATGAATGCACACATTTTTGAATTTATCTTACAGCTGCATTATAGAAAGATTCAATCAAAACAGCACAATGCAGATTGTCATATTGTTTATTTAATCTCCATACTCACAAAGTTGCCTTCATTAAATGAATCTTAAGAAAAGAAACCATGCTGAGTAGTGTTTTAGATATCTATTCATGAACATGAGTTTGTAGTAAGTAGGTCTAATTATCTTTTTTAAATTCAACATACTTCTGTTATTCTCATAAAAGTAGTTTAAGCTACTTGACTTTCTAGCTAAGAATACCATGTGATTTATATCACGAGTTGAAGGAAGATCACTCAATGCATTTATGCTCATATAGAATTTAGCAGAGTGTGAGCCTCCAAAGCGTGAATATTTACATTTCAACTTCTAACAAATATTTGGAGAAAAGCTACCTACTAGTATTAAAAAAAAAAGAGAAATATTTCTGCAGAGTGAAGCCCAAATGCAAATAGAAGAGGAGTTTTCCTCCTTGTACCATGGAGCTTCCACATGTGAGGCTAGGACAAGTATTACTTTGCTTTGGAAAAGCTACCTGCACAACACATGAGTCATATTTAATAGGTTGCAGTGATCTGAAGTAAACTCAAATTCTAAAATCTATTGGTGATATTTGGCTAGTGATGAAAGTAGATGAATTGATAACTAGACAATTCAGCTGTTGAGTTTGAAAAAAATGAGCCAACCTGAACTGTACTTGATTGTGATTCATAAATGTCTTAACATGAGCAGGTGAAAATCTCCAATGAAGATCTGTGAAATGATAGGCAAGTTAGTTGATGTGTGAGGTGAATGCCAATATGAATTGATGTGAAATTACCATGTAAGAACTTGAAGTATTTTCTCGCTAAGAGTCTAGCAATAACTCAAGTTACAGGGTGTGATAACATGCTGATTATGACATGAATTATTTTATTAAAGAGCTTAAATCTTACAATATAGCATGTTATCATACTAAAAAAATAAACATTTATTATTTCTTTGAGTATTTCATGAAGGTTAATATTTTAGAGAATTTTTCAAAATTTTTCTCTAAATTTTACACTATGAGAGAATTTTAGGAATTTTTTATATCTTTTTCTGGCTTTTAGGAAGCCAACATATGCTTCAACAGACAAGATCTGATTTGTGGAGATGAGGCGAAATGATCAAGGGCTGAGGTGCTGACACATGGCATCATTAAATGTGGAGATTGGAAGCCAACGAAAACGTCCACACAATAAACGGTGGACACAGTTTTTGAGGGTGCAGTGGATCTCAACCATTGGGAAGATCCTATGGCTACGACAAAATCCCTAAAGCCAATGCTTCAGATTCACTCGAGAGGAAACCAGCCCATGAGAAGGCAGGATCAGGCGTACACGTGTACACCCATACTCTCATGTAAAGCCTTACACATTTAAGCTGCCGTTTTGGGGACAGAAAAACCTAACTTCGAATGCCCTGACTTTTGTCAGTGTGAGTGAAACAACATTGAGGTTCTGCATTCGTTTTTGGATGTGTTTTGATTGATTCAAAGGCGGATTCACAACGGAGATCCTTGGAAAAGTCACTCGAAGAAGAAACTGCCTGGCATTGGCAGCATATAGAGGCCCAAGGTAAGTTCATCCAGGTTCGACAAGTTCCACACGAGATCAATCGGTTAGGTATCTGTACATTTCATATAAATTGATTTACAGTTTTGATTTAGCATTACGAGTATCTTGTGAGCATGTTTAACCTCAGATTATTATCCACATCATCAATTTTCTTTTTCCCCCTTTTTTTGACGGTGAAAATCTTTCCTACTCGCCATTGCCTCTCCTTTGAGTTCCTTTGGCTAAATCTATCAATTAAATAGATTAAAAACTGATTAACACCTAATCCTCATTCCCTGTGGATCGACCTCGAACTTACTACAGTACTTACCTATTTTATTATTTTAAATTGGTAAATTCCTGATTCTAAATTTCTGCTTAATTGTATTTGGGGCTAATCAATGATCCTCGATTTCGTTTTATCAGTTTCAACTCTTGCTACTTTGAGAAAAACTTCCTCAAAGTCAATGCCCTGCCTTTATCCCTTAGTCACCAATTTTGCCTTGTGTCTCACATCTCCATTTTAACTCTTCTTCACCTAGTAAATTCATTTCAGGTCTAGGGGCTTACATCTTGCTGGCAGAGGCACCATATCTGATGCAGTGAAACTATTGGCGATGACCCTTTTGAGTTGAATGGATGTTGAGGTTGGTGGAAGATGGGTTGAAATCACGACTTAAATCTTTGAAAGTCGAGATTTTGGTGGAAGCCTCTTTGTCTTGAGTCCACAAAACGAAGAAGTTATCCCCTTGATTCTCAAGGGCAAATTCTGAATGCACAGAACCAACAAACTAACTCCCTGAATCCACAGGGATGCTGGAGTCCACCAGCAGAGGGGAGAAACTCTTAAGGAAAAGAAATGAAATTCTATTCATAAAATAAGTTCAACTGCCCTTGGGCTACATGGCGCATCCTTAAGTAGGCTAGAGCCTGTGAAAAGGGCGTCAACTTTGAATTTCAAATGAAATTTGAAAATTAGGAGGGAAATAAATTTGGAAAAGTTTCTAAAATAGAAATGGGCTTAAAATAGAATGAAATATGCTTTTCTAGAAGGTGGTGTAAAGTAAGGCGACAGTTATTAAAAGGAATTGGATAGAGGAATGAGGAAAAATAGAAAGAGGCTTTTAAATAGGGTAAAACAAGATTTTAGAAGGTGATGTCCAAAATGGAAAGGGAATAAAGGAAGGATGAGACCTAAATATAGAAAGTGATCTAAATATGGAAGGTAGAAAAATAAAAAGTGAACGAAATGTCGGAAGGATCTAAAAACAGAAGGGTCTAAAAATGAAAAGCTCTAGAAATAGAAACTTCAAAAAAAGAGAAAGTTGATCTTCAGGTCTTCGTGTGTCTGTTCCAATAGATGTCATATTGGCTGGCTGCATCAGTCTCCCCTTCTTCAAGAAAACTCATCCTTGTGTTATGAGTATGAAACTTTTGTCTGGCTTGTATCGTTGCCTCATGTTCTTTTGTATTCTTGAATTTTATTGAAATTTGGTTGCATCAGTCTCCTCTTTTTCAAAATAACTTATCCTTAAGTTGTCATTACTGCTGGATAATATTCATGAAATTTTGGCACATTGAACTAAGGCTTCTTCAGCTTCTTTGATACATTTTCCTGTAGTTTTTATCCACCTGGATCAAAAATCTTCATGTCTAGATTTGATCTGATTTCTTGGTCTACATTAGTCTCTCTTACTTGAAGAGAACTGATCCATAAGTCTATTTGTTTTGACCTATATATGCAGCCAAAGTTAAACCAAGGAACTGTTAAACATATAGAGGCTGGTGTTAGATATTTGTAATTTTGTCTAACAACTGTCAATCTTTGGTCCTAAAAAATAATGAAAGATTTTATTCAAAATTTGCTTGGCTTTTGATACTATTTTGCTTTGACACTTGCATGAATTGAGCTTGTATCTTCATGAATGGCCTTCTTCTTACTATTTCCTTGAGATAAATCTCTTCTATGTAGTTGTTCATCATGCTTAATGTCAAAATACTGTAAAGTTGAGTTTATCCAATTCTCAAGAAAGTCAATATGATCAAGTGTTGACTGATAAGAAAATATTGGTCCTAGATGAGTGGCAACATCCACAGTAATATCTTTCTTTACATTTGTTGCAACTTGATTTTCTACACTTTTCTTAGAATCTGAAAAACTTTCGAGACAACGAAACACTAATTTCTGTCTACCTTGGTAAACTACATATTGATTCTTCATGTAGTTGTATGTTAGATTTAAATGAGACTGCCAAGGTCCTCTTAGCAGCATATGATAGAAATCAATGTCAATTATATCACGTTCAAGTTCATCATAATATTTTTCATTGCATGAAACTTTCAGTAAACATCTTTACGTAACATCTACTTCACAATCCTTCTTGATCCAATCACATTTGTATGGATCAGGATGTTCCACCCTTTTCAACCTTAATTTCTGAACCATGTCTGCTGAAAGATAATTGGCACCAATAGTGTTGTTAATGATCACTTTAACAACTTTCTTGCAAACAATGAATCTTGTTCTAAAAACTTTCTGACATTGAACATGATCATCTTCTACACTCATCTTTGAAGCATACATTAATAAGACGATTTGAACTATCCCAAAAACTGATACTGAAGGAAAAGAAATCCTTGATGTAGAACTCAAAGATATGCTGAAAATTAGAATATGAGCCCTAAATTTCGAAACACCTAGGAGAGTATTTTGATGCCAATGATTCTGAAATATAAATTTGGAATGTTGACCTTGCTCTGATACCACTTGGTGCAGTGAAACTGTTGGTGATGATCCTTTGAGTTGAGCAGATTTTGAGGTTGGTAGAAGAGGGGTTAAAATCATGACTTGAATCCTCAAAAGTTGAGATTTCGGGTGAAGCCTCTTTGTCTAGAGTCCACAAAACGAAGAAGTTATTCCCTTGGTGTTCAAGGGTGAATCCTGAATCCATAGAACCAATGAACTAACTCCCTGAGTCCACATGGATGCTAGAGTTTACCAGCAGAGGGGAGAAACTGTCAAGGAGAAGAAAGTCACGAAATTCTATTCATAAAATAAGTTCAATTGCCTTTGGGCTACATGGGGCGTCCTTAAATAGGCTAGAGCTTGTGAAAAGGGCGTCAACTATGAATTTTAAACAAAAATTGAAAATTAGGAGGGAAATATATTTGAGAAAGTTTCTGAAATAGAAATGGGCTTAAAATAGAATAAAATAGGCTTTTCTAGAAGGTGGTGTAAAGGAAGCTGACAGTTATGGAAGGGAAATGAATAGAGAAAAAAGGAGAAATAGAAAGAGGCTTTGAAATAGGGTAAAATAAGATTTTAGAAGGTGGTGAACATAGAAGGTGGTGTCCAAAATAGAAAGGGAATAAAGAAAGGATGAGACCTATATATAGAAAGTGATCTAAATATGAAAGCTATAAAAATAGAAAGTGAACGAAATGTCGAGAGGATCTAAAAATAGAAGGGTCTAAAAATGGGAAGTTCTAAAATAGAAACTTCAAAAAAATAGAAAGTTGATCTTCAGGTCTTCGTGTGTTCTGCTCCAATAGTTGTCATATTGGCTGGCTGCATCAATATGTCATGTTTTATTTTTGTTTTTGGGATAGCTTCGATCTCCTTCTTCATTGCTTGCTTCCATACCTCTTCTTTTGACACATGTAGGTGGGTGACAGGTTCTTTTTCTATCACATAACATTATTTAGGAATGAGTTGAACCTATTGAGAATCATCATGTTAATGCTGCGGAATCTCCTTGGTGATTCTTCCTCTATTGTTAGATAAGGTCCATTGTGATGAGGTTCCAGTGGCTCTCTAATAGGTTCTTCTGGTGGCATTAGTTTATCTAGATGATCATTACTATCATCAATTAAATCAAATAATGTAGGGGTCTTTGACAAACATTTACTTACAGGTTTCTGAGAGATGGCCCAGTCCTACTAGATGTCTTCCGCAAAGATGACATCCCTATTGATCCAAAACTTTTTTTGATATAGGATCATAAAATCTATAGGCTTTGGTCCCAAGTTCATAGTCTATAAAGATCATAGGTCTGCTCCTATCATCTAACTTTCTAATTATTTCACCAAGGTCTTTGATATGTGTGAGACACCAAAATATTTTTAAGTTTTGGACTTTAGGCTTAGATCCTGCCAATGCTTCGTATGGAGTTTTATCAACTAAGCTTTTAGTAGGTGATCAATTTAAAATGTAAACGGAGGTACTTGCTGCTTTTCCTCAAAACTCTTGGGGTAAGTTCTTACCTTTCGGCATGCTCCTTACCATTGATAAGATCGTACTGTTCTTTCTCTCCACAACCTTGTTTTGGTGAAGAGAATAAGAAGCTATATTTGTCTCTTGATGCCCTCATCTATAGAGAATTTTAAAAAATCTCTAGAATTAAATTCACCACCATGAAAAGAAAACATTTGAGCTTCACATTCTTCTCTACCTCAGCTAGGGTCTTGAATCATTTGAAACCTTTAAATGCTTCTAACTTGCTATTTGACATTGAAACTCACATTAGATGAGTAAAATCATCTACCAGTGATAAGAAATGCAACAAAGATCTGACAGTGACTATTGGGCCACATCATTGATGAACTCCATTTAGGGGTTAATTTGTCATCATGATTTGCAACCAAGTTCATGTATAAAATATTTATGAAACCTCACTCTTCAGTTTAGGATGAGTAAAGTTGATCCTCATGGAGTGTAGGCAATGAGAGTATGAATTTTGCTTATGTTATGCCTTATATACACATGTATATAATCAAGATGGTGATGTGAGAAGTTAAATGTGATAATGGTGAAGATAAGAAAAATGAAGAAGGTGACGATGAGAAGAGAATGGATAGAACATGATAGAATGATAGAATTAATACTGAAACTAGTTCAAACCAAGAATTAATATATCTATAGAGAGGATTACAATGACGCCCCAAGTCAGACTTGCACAAACCTTCTTGTGTGTTAATTCTAGGCCAAGTGGTGCTTGATCCATCATGCTCTTGATGCACTCTTACTAATATCTTCTCCACATCGATCTTGAGCATGAAGACATCATTAACTAGGCCTTGATTTCCCTCTTTTTTCCTTTGGGTAGCTACTATTAGAGAGGGAGCCAAAAAGTGCCCTTTAGAGGGGGGGCGGGGGGGCGGGGAAGGCCTTAAAACTTATAGAGAAAATCGGCCCTTTCTAGATATGATTAGTAACTGACTCTCTTGGTAGACATTCTAGATTTCTCTATGATAATAGTGCTCTAAATCTCCTCTTAATTTCATCTTGAGGTGCCCTAAGAAGGATGACCTAGGTCTCATCTCTTGGGCCCATAGAAGTATTGGGTTGGTCCACTCTATAAGACCTATACTTTTACTTTGGCTGAAAGCTTGGGCTTCTTCCATTACTTGTGATGGCAAACAGGACTCATTGCCACCATAGCACAAACTCTGGGTGATGGAGAAGACCCCCGCCCACACACATTCAATTGGATCGCAAAGCACAAGCAAGGATGAAGGACACTAGGTTTCGGTATACTGCCTGAGGTGCCTTTGCATTTTCCTGTCCTACACTATTTTTTTTTGTCGCTCATTTCCCCGCATCTATGAACAGCCTTGGTCCCAGCCTCGCCACATGTGGGGCCTCCCGTCCCTAGGGCCCATGGCGGGGATGGGAAGGCCCATTCCCCTCTTGCTTTTTCTTCATGTCTATTCCCTTCTCCTTTTGAGCCATATGTGTGGGCCCAATTGGAGAAGCTGACACCCTTCTCTCCCTCACCTCTTCTCCTTTGGGCCATTTTCATTTAGGCCCATTCGAGAAGAGGGCCCACCTGGGACTCTGTATGTATTACTTGGGGGTTTGGCATCTTGGGCTTTAAGCATGGTCCTCCACCCTTGGCCCATGTGGGCCCCTATATAGGGGGGTGGAGAGCCACCACCAAGGCAGGCAGTTTTTGGAGTAAGAGCACATATTTGTTGAGAGCCTCACTCAAAGAGAGATAGAAAGAGTTTGAAGAGGAGAGGGCAATGCTCGACTGTCGACACTGCCACTAGGCCGCTGGTTGCTCACTGCGTCGCTGCCTTTATGCCAGCCTTGTGCACCTACCAACCGTGTGCTTCGGACATGTGCCCACTAACGAACCAAAAATTATCGTTAGGATTAATGGTTAATCAAATAATATTTGTATATTGGACTTTAATTCAAAGGAAATGAGCATAGGGTGAGTCCAAGTCGGTCCACAAGGAAGTTGAGAAATCAAACATCGAATTACAATAAAATATGAGTAGATATTTCATAAATGCTTAAGAAGACTTCAAGAGAGATATTTGTGGTTACTCTATAAAAGGAATTGAAGCATAAAAAGAAAGACATAAACAGAACTTAAATGCTGAAATATAAATTGCTTGAAAATAAATCTCCTTTATGGCCAATTAGTTCTCCCCACCTTGTGTCACTTCAAGATGAGAAGAACTTGATGGCTGAAAGGGGGTGAGAAGAAGCAAAGAGAGAGGAGATAAGAGCTCCCAATCCTTGAGATCTCCAACCCCTTGTCACTAATGGGGAAGAGGACTCAAGGAGGGAAGTGAGAGAGAGAGCTCGAGAGAGAGGGAGAGAGAGGGTTTGAGAGAGAGAGGGAGAGAGTGCGATGAGAGAGAGACGATGGCGGGAGGGGGAGAAGACGACAAAGAGAGGGAGACAACGGCGAGAGGAAGAGAAGACGATGGAGGGAGAGCGTCGACGGAGAGAGTCGACGGAGAGAGTCGATGGAGAGAGAGGGAGTGCGTGCGATGAGAGAGAAACAGTGGTGAAAGGAAGAGAAGATGATGGAGGGAGAGTGTCGACGGAGAGAGGGAGACGATAGCGAGAGGGGGAGAAGACACAGAGAGAGGGAGACAACAAAGAAGGCGATGGAGGGAGAGCATCGACGGAGAGAGGGAGGGCGTCGATGGAGAGAGTCGACAGAGAGAGAGGAGGAGCATGCGATGAGAGAGAAACAGCGGCGAAAGGAGGAGAAGATGACAGAGGGAGAGCGTCGACGGAGAGAGGGAGAGTGCGATGAGAGAGAGACGATGACAAGAGGGGGAGAAGATGACAGAGAGAGGGAGACAATGTCAAGAGAGAGAGAAGACGACAGAGGGAGAGCATCGACGGAGAGAGAGAGAGCGTCGATGGAGAGAGTCGACAGAGAGAGAGGGAGAGCGCGACGAGGGAGAGATGACGGTGAGAGGGGGAGAAGACGATGGAGGGAGAGCATCGACAGAGAGAGGGAGAGAAGAGTTGCACTAAAAGAGGATGATCTCTCATTCATGGGAATGGGGTCTATTTATAGGCTAATTTGAGCGCCAAAATGAGAAGAGAGAAGGTGCCAAATCAGTAAGAAGAGAGAGAAGGTAGGGGAGAGAGAGAGAGTCGGTTAGAGAATGTGAAGGCCTCTCATTGGCTCTCCCCCTTCCCTGAAACTGTGGAGCCTTCCCATTTGCCAAGGGGAGGCACCAAGTCTGTTGCACATGGGGGAGGGCTCCCTACTGGTGCTCTCCCATTACCCAAGAAAGGGAGGGTGCCAAATCAGTTAGGGAGCACATGGACCCCCTTTCTCTTGGCTCCCTACTAGTCCATGTGGCAGCTATGGGTTGGCCCATGGGTCTTGTTCTTTCGGTGTTGACTTGTTCTATCTTCTGTTGACTTGTTGACCCCTCCAATGACTCCTATCTTTGGCTTTCTTCTTGAAGATCTTAGGCAAACTCATTAACTCTTAATAGGCTTTGTAGTAGCTGTGATAAAAACTCTCAAGATATTTTTCCTTAGATGTGTGTTAGTCATAAAATTATGGTCTTTTATCTTTGTTTAAGTGACTTATGTTTTTTCTATGCCAAGGATGGAATTGAGTAGTTTTTATGTTTATTTTGTAAGTAGATAATGCATTAATATCCTATTATGGTAGTACTTAATGTGTGATTATGATGCATCATCACCCACCACATGCCCCATCACGTGCTTGGCCACGCGCCCTTTGCACAAATTGTCATTTGACACAATGAAACTGTTGGTGATGACCCTTTAAATTAGATGGATGTTGAGGTTGGCGGAAGATGGGTTGAAATCACAACTTGAATCCTCAAAAGTCAAGATTTCTGGTGACTCCTTATCTTGAATTCTCTTGGTGCTCAAGGGTGGATCCTGAATCCATAGAACCAATGAACTAACTCCCTAAGTCCACGGGGATGTTGGAGTCCACCAACAAAGGGAGAAACTCTCAAAGAGAAGAAACTCACGAAATTATATTCATAAAAAATAAGTTGAATGCCCTCAGGCTACATGAGGCGTCCTTAAATAAGCCAGAGCATGTGAAAAGGGCACTAACTTTGAATTTCAAACTAAAATTTAAAATTAGGAGGGAATTACATTTGGAAAAGTTTCTGAAATTGAAATGGGCTTAAAATAGATCGAAATAGACTTTTCTAGAAGGTGGTGTAAAGGCAGGTGATAGTTATGGAAGGAAAATGAATAGAGGAAAGAAGAGAAATAAAAAGAGGTTTTAAATAGGGTTAAATAGATTTTAGAAGGTGGTGTTTAAAATAGAAAGGGAATAAAGAAAGGATGAGACCTAAATATAGAAAGTGTCAAATATAGAATGTAATATGAATATGAAAGGTCTAAAAATAGAAAGTGATGTAGCCTAGTTTCAACCAAATTTGAGTGATCTTGAAGAACAAGAGGCGTAAAGACTTATTTCGCTGATTAATAGATTTAGCACATGTTAAATGTGTTCAAATCTATTATTCATTATTTTCTTTCACGTTTTTATTATTTAAGTAAATTTTAATAGTTAAAGACGTTTGTAACAAACTTCCTTAACTTTAGGGCTGTTTTTAACTTCTTCTAGTATTATAGTTAGTTAAGGACATTCTTAACAGAACCTCCTGAATTTTAGGTTTGTTTTAACAATTTCTTATTTTGTAGGATCTCTAGATATCCGAATTTCTTGTAAGTTAGTTATCTTTTAGGCCTATATAAAGGCCTCTCATGTAGCCCTAGAGGCATGCCATATTTTTATCAATAGAATTCGAAGTTCCTTTCTTTTCAGAAAGTTATCTTCTCTGCTAGTGGATTCCAGCCTCATTGGTTCAGGGAACCACTTCTGATCTTGTGGATTCAAGATCAACCCCTTGTGGACTCAAGGGTCGAAGTTCATTCATTCTGTGGACTCAGGGTGAAGGATCTTCACAGAAATCATATTTTTGTGGATTCAAGAACGAGATTTCTATTTATCTCAAATCAAGTTGCATCAAATATTTCAGATCTTCAGCAAGACAAATTCTGCGCTATGTCAGAAAGTGAACCAAATGTCAGAAGGATCTGAAAATAGAAGGGTCTAAAAATGAAAAGTTCTAAAAATTGAAACTTCAAAAAATAGAAAGTTGATCTTTAGGTCTTTGTGTGTTCTGCTCCAATAGATGTCCTATTGACTGGTTGCATCATCATCACACCTCCATGCGTCCCCTGTGTGCCTACTCACATACTACTGTATCAGCCTCTGGAGTCAGACCGTGCTGGACTGGGGATTCCTGCTCATGGGCTTCTGGCCACTTTGCTGTGCCCCCTCCCTCCAGACCTGTCTAGCATCCACCTGGCACTGTCTTTGCACACCCATAGGATGCTGACGACATGCTGAGCATGCATCCATGCACTGGCCTGCTGTCAGGGGGCCAGCTGCCCAGTTGCAGCAATACCAGCTGCCACCATCTGCAACCTCTAGAGCTTGCACCACTGCACTGTTGACCACCCTGCCCTTGTACAAGAGACCCACCAGCTCTACCATGACCCACCGGGCCTCAGCCCACAAGTTAGCCCTCATCCCTATTCTGTCAAGTCCTTTACTATGTGCAGTAGCATCTTGCACCTGCTCCACCACCATTGGACCTAATTAGTTGGGATGGGTTAGGACTCACCATTGTGCAGCCCTGATGCACGTGCCAGACTTGACATATTGGTCATCAAGCACTTGCAATAGAGTTGCATCAATTATACTGATTTTGTGTAGGGTCACCTTGCACTAACACCATTGGCGACTCCCCAACAAACGTATTGTTGGCATTGTTGCTCTTCAGCACCTGCTTGCATTTAGAAGAGTCAATCTTCACTATTTAGAACCTCGGGTCAATCTATCTAGCGGCATATAGGGCCCCCACACCGTGCTGCATCAACTTCCAACTCATAATAACAACTTGATGAACCTAATTAAAGGGTTAATTCGTCATTGTGAGTATAACCAAGTTTATGTAAATAATATTTTATAAAACCTCACTCTTTAGTTTAGGATGAGTAAGGGTTGATCCTCAGGGAGCCTAGGTAATGAGAGTATGAACTTTTCTTATGTTATGTCTTATATATATATAATAGAGATGGTGATGAGAGAAATTAAATATGATAATGGTGAAATAAGAGAAATGGAGAAGGTGATGATGGAATAGATAGAACATGATAGAATGATAGAATGATAGAATAAATGATGAAATTAGTTCAAATTAAGAGTTAATCTATCCACAGAGAGGATTACAAGGACAACCTAAATTAGAGCTTGCCCTCCAAGAAGGGGGTGAGAAGCTTTAAACCTCTAGAGAATTGCCCTCCTCTAATAGACAATTATGATTAGTAACCAACTCTCTTGGTGGACAGCCTAAATTCCTCAATGAAGGCAGTGCTCTAAATTTCCTCTTAATTTCATCTTAAGATGTCCTACGATAGGTGGCCTAAATCACATCTCTTGATAGCCCTTTAAAGTCTAAATGGGCTGGACCAAGGTCGTGTCACTCAAGGTCTAAATACTTGACTAAGATGATGCCTTCTCTTGGGTCCATAAATGCATTAGACTGACCTTCTCTATAAGACTTAGGTGCTTTTCCTTAGGTTGAGAACTTGGGCACTTCTATTACTTCCAACTCATACTAATAGCTCACCTAAGTCCTTGTAATCAAATCATTATTAAAAAAATGTGAGAGAACACCACTTGACTTCATAAAAGTCAAGTGGGATTAGTCTCATACTATTAAGATAAGTAAAATAATATACATCAGGACTTAAATGGTAAAATATTATGAATGTCATAACGAGTTTGTAACAAATGTATATACACATTCTCTACCAATAAATGAACATCTGTATATAAGATATTAATACATAAATGCAACTACTGATTTATAATTATTAGTCACCCCTCTTTATAGTGAAATGACGTCGCAAAGATCTAACGATCTTTCATCAAGCCACACATCGAAAGATATATATATAAATATCAATTATGATTTGGTAAAATAGATGATTATTCTCTCACACATGCAAGAAGGTTATATTTCCAAATATCAATTATCATCTAATATAATAGACAATATTGATTATTGTCACATAAGAGAATGAGAAAATGTCAGAAAAATTAGAGAAAAATCAGAAAAATATGGCAGAATAGGAAGTTAAAATAGAAAACATGATTTGCAGATCTAGGAACAAAAGGAGGAAGAGGAGAGAGAAAGAAACCTTTTTTCAAGTTTTTTCTTTAGTTATTCTTAAGAGTAATGTTGTTCTTCTTTCTTCATACAAAAATAGAAATTCAAAGTGTGCATCATTGATTTTAATCATTCTCCTCTACACTTTTTACCTTAAATATATTTTGTTGAATTGGATACAAGATTAGGAAGTGCTATTGATTGCACTTTAGTTGTTGAAATAAAACATGTCAAATTTACATTTTTATTCAAACACAAAACATAGAACTTAATTTGAAAGTTCAAGTGGTTCAAGTCGATCCTTTAAGATGATTGTCAAATTATGATATCAAATTGTATTCTTAGATATTTTATGAATCAAAGGGCACAAAAGGAGGTATGTGAATAAATAGACTGAATGACATTAAATAAAAAAATTAATTAAGTACAAGTGTGCCAAGTGTGTCACCCACCTAACATAGAAGAACTTAAAGATGAACATAAAAATATATTAAAACTTAAAAGACAATAAACAAAATTATCCTCCACTGATCTATGTATCACTCATAGATTAGTAGTGTTGAGGAAATCAATAAAACAATCAAATTTTAGGAGTTGTTCAAATCTTCATGTCACTAAAAAATCTGAAGAAGAATAATAAAATAAAGTGATAAAGAAAGCTGTAATTAACTGAAATTAATTACTGTAAATGACTATGAATAACTATAACTAACCCATATATTTGAGGGAGAAAGAGTGCTCAACTAAATCACAGAAAAAAAGTAAATGAAAATAGTAAAAATTCCTAAACTACAACATTCTTGCTCCTCTTCATCTGTCACACAAAAGAGGTTTGTGAAGGGGAGAAAGGGGTCAAAATCACTATTAATGCCGCTGCCACTATTGTGCTCAAAATCACTATGATATCAAATTGTATTCTATAAATTCAGGAAAATCCAACTTTCATTCATTTGATTTATCTATAGTCTAAGAAAATATTTTTGAAGGTATTGTCCCTGATATTCACATTAGCGTAAATTAAAACACTAAACAAGCATTTTTCAAGAATAATACTTGATAACTTGTGAACATTTTATGCTAATGTGTTATTAAATCAGGAAGAATAATGCATATTTGAGAATTATTTCACAAGTTATCATTTTCATTATTTTACTTGTCATTTTGATGAACCTCCTTAAATCTTTATTTAAATTAATATTTTATGAATAAAAATAAATTGATGAAATTTATTTCATATGTTGAAGCTTAATTCACATTTAGTTTATTTTGAAATAAAATCATGTGGTGCTAAATTTTTAAGATTAACTGAAATATATTTTTTGCAATTTTTCTGAAATTTTTAGGCATTAAATAATAAAAAGGTAAAATGCGTGCACCGTTAGCAGGCCAAAGGCACACCACTTAACAAGTCAAATGTGGGCCGGAGGCCACATCACGTTTGGGAGCGGCCCAAGGGGCACACTGCCTTGCAACCCATGTAAACCGGGTTGCAGATCTGAATCATGGGTTGGGGCCAAATAAATCACCTTCAAAGCCTACTGGGAGCCAAGTCTCAATCCGGATCATCCTTGAGAGTCGGAAGTCAAGTCCAGTGATTCCTTTAGGAGGTGCTTACAGTCAATGGAAGGCACTGATAAATATATAATACTTTATCTATTCTATACTTCCAATATGGGACTAAACCGCTCTTCTTACCTTTTTCAAATCCAACAATAGAGCAGTAGCTGTGGCAAAGATCCAATGATCTAGAAGCCACCACATCACCAACCACCGTCGCACAAAAAAAGCCATTGTTCCGACAGTGATGACATTTATATCTGACGCATGGGAATGCGCCATATCACCGCCCACCATCGCACAAAAAGCAGTGCTAGATCTAATGGCAACCGCCATCAAATCCGACACACTAGAAGTAGCCATGTCTCTAGCCACCAGCACGAAGTCTGGCACCCAAGTGGATTCTAATAAAGCACGTGAAAAAGGAGTGAGAGTTTAAATAGATCTGATGGCGATTAAGAGGTCACGTCATCCCCTTCAAAGCAAAATGATAGCGCGAGAATCCAACGGTCTTTATCAAACCACGCGGTGGAGGACATGTTGAAAAATATAGGTGATATTTTGGTAAGATAGATGATATCAATTATTTGCTCGCACGGCCTAAGCGTATGTTTGCAAATATCAATTATTTTCTGGTAAAATAGACAATATTGAATATTACTACACGAGACAAAAGGGAAAATGCTGAAAAAATCAGAGGAAAATAAAAAATATGGTAGAAAATAGGAAGTTAAAATAGAAAACACAATTTGTGGATCTAGGGAACAAAAAGGAAGAAGAGGAGAGAGAAAGAGATCTTTTTCGAGTTATTTTTGAATTTTTCTTGAGAGAAAACAATTGTTCTTTTTTTTTTTCATACAAAAATAGAGTTTCAAGGAATGCACCATTGATTTTTGATCGTTCTTCTCTACCCTTCTCACCTTAAATCCATTTCATTGAACCGAATGTAATGTTAGGAAGCACTACCTAGAGGTCGACATCAAGCCATACATTCTAAGGGTTGTAAGTTTGATTTTTAATAAAATTTTCATTATTTTCTTGTTTTATCTACAAAATAAATTTATTTTCTTAGTTTCAATCATTTCTTTACTTGTTTCTTTTCCATTTTCATCATTATAAAGCATATTCATTTTAGTAAAAGTTTTAAATTCACATCTACATTTATTTACTATTTTATTTCCTTCATTACTTTAAATATCAAATTCATAATCCATTAAATAAGAGAATAAGAAGATTTTTAAAACCTTTTCCTGAGAAGATGACCTAGCTCACCACTATATTTATTTAATATTATTTTTGATAAATCTACTTCTATAAATTATTAAAATTGAACGATGATTCTAATAACGACTTAGGGTCACATCAATACTCAAATGAGATAATTTTGTTAAATGCGTTATAAAATATATTTTATCATTTTTTATATAATCTCATTGTAGTTAACATCAATTAATATGATATTTCTAATTATTTTTCATTGATAAATATAGATTAACTATACATTATCAACTATCTAAGGTCGATATCAAGCCATACATTCAAAGGATTGTAAGTTTGATTTTTATTAGCATTTTCATTATTTTGTTGTTTGAATCCTTCCTGTTTGTCTGAACTGACTACAAGTTGCAACCTAAAGGTGCTAGATCTAATGGTTATATCATTGACTTACCACCTGATTGGAGTATATCCTCTACATTTAATGTGTTAGACTTGATGGACTATCATGGATCACCAAATAGACCTAGTGATATGTTTGAGTCTCAACCCTTTCTTCAGAAATTTTAATTTTCACTCTCCCATAGGAATTGAGCAAGTGGATTATACTCTCATTGACCAAATCATCATTACTCTTGAAGGAAGTCAAAGGAAATTCCTTGTTTAATGGAAGAGTCATCTTATTTCAGATTCTTTCTGGATAACATCATGTGTATTCCTTTATCTTGCCCCTCGTTCTCCTTCACCTAGGCTTCTATTTTTACTCTTATAATGGGCCCCTCATAGGGCCTATTATTGGGTCCATACAGGCCTTTTTGAATGGGCTGGTTACTCCAAGGTCCTGTAGAGGTTAATAAATAAATTAATGGGAGTTTAAGCTTGGTAAAACATATTTTTAAAAACTATTTTCCATCATTGTAAATTAAAATAAATCATTTTGGATTCTTATGATTATTTTAGTGTCTATATCTAAACAAAAACATTGTAATGCATTCAAAATAGTCAATTTAAAAATTTCATTTAGTTTACTCCCATTTTATATTGATAAGCTAGTATTTCCTAAATATTGAGTTGTTATCATTGATACATCAACACACACCCCAACTTAAGTCATTACTAGTCCCTTAGTAATGCATATGAAATTTAATTAAGACCAATGTGATTGAGAATATCATAATTCAATTGACTTGAGCATGCTTTCAACTATTTTTATAGTCAACTTTGAAGGCTTAATCAATACATATTTATCTAAGTACTACATAAGATTATATTAAAAATGCCAAATCTCTTCTTCTATAGGTTTAACAGCAACATCCTAGTAGATATCATCTATCAGATATTAAATTTTCTCCCTCTCACTTAAGCATGGTAGTCATCTTGTACTTCCTAATTCTAGACTATGTTTTGATGCCATTCTTGACTCCTCACTATCTTGCTGATGTGGACAAGTTGCTTTTTCCTCATATGTCTTTTTTTTACGATATTTCCTGAGTTTTGGAGCTTTCACTCTGCCTCTTTTCTTTTATTTTTTATTTTTTTATTTTTTTTGCAGAGACAAAGGGCTTTCATCATAATTTTTCTTTTTTTCTGGTTTTTTTAGGAAGTGCAGAACTCAGCCAACTATCATGTTCAGAATGCTCATCAACATCTTCCTAAATGATATCTACTTTTTTGTGGTGCAAGCCTATTGAATTAGTTCACTGACATTTATAATACATCTGTGGGTAATCTAACTTCTACTCTTGATTCACCATTCTAGTTTGACTATGATCATTTGAACATGCACAAAGTACAAGAATTCTGACTGATTTTTTTTCTGTTTTATGTATGTAACATGAATTCCAACGTATTGTAAGCTTTTATAACCCTCAGCCCCCCAATCTAAAGTGGCATTGTCCACAATGACATATTAGATAATGAAAATTCAGACATTAAAAGGGAAAGATGGATAGATACAACCTATGATGGTGCTGTTCAATGTCCAGAGGGTGCTCCTGCTCACTGAAATGTATGTTCTTGCTGAAAAGGGGACGAACAAAATAGAAAACAAAAAATGCAATGAAAAGAGAACAAATCCCAAGAACTGCTAGGTTTAATGTGTTTAGCTAGACAACATGCAGTAGGGTCAAATTTTAGTCAATGGAATAGATTCGATTTTGCTAATTGCTCATTTTCTAAATAGGGCTAAGGCATTGGCCATTCACTAAATCTGTCTTACCATTTCTAGGGTCTAAAATTTTAATAGCTCCATGTTCATTTACTTTAAGAAAAATATAGGCTCCATCTCACCTTGATTTTAATTTACTTGGAAATAAACAGAGTTGAGAGTTAAATAACGACACTTTTTCGGTTTTCTGAAAACATTTTCTAAGAATGGAAGGCTTTAGTTTTAGCTTTGTATATTTTAGAACTTTCTTAGGCCTCATTTCTCAATTCTTTTAATTCATTAAGTTGCAAGATTCTATGCTGGCCAAAAATAGCTCTGGATTGTTCTAAAAATAATACTTTAGCCTAGAAAAGAACACATCTTTCTTATTTTTAGACCACCAATTGGGGATTTTCTTTGTCACTAAATAGTTAACTATGTTCATGTGCCATGGTGGTTGGCTCGTTATGACTAATGGCCAACAACTGTTCATCAAGAAATGAATCTAGTAAAGGGGTATAATCAAATGTAATAATACATGACATGTGATTAGCAACTAATTTTTCATCAAGAAATGAATCTAGTAAAGGGTATAATCAGATGTAATAATACATGTCATGGGATTAGCAACTAATTTTTCAAACCCTTTTTTATCTTGAACTTCAAAATAAAATTATTACAATAATGAAATCCAACACAAAGTCTTAGTTTAGCCTTCTTTTTATTGAGCAGAAATTTTAATGCGAAATGATGGAATAAATTACCACTTTACCTCAAACAAATATGAACAAAACTTTCAAGGGCAAATACTACAACTAATAGCTATTTTTTGATAGTTGACATGACTTAATCGTTGGATAATAAATCATACAAATCTAAAATTTATAAAACTAAAAAAATCAAAATTTGGATTTTTAGAAGTATTTTAGAATAAATAAATCAATTATAATTCAATAGAAGGTTCTAAAAATTGTAGAAAATTTTCAAGTCGATCACAAGGATGTAATATAATATCAGATAATATTTCAAGAATTTCATAAAAGAATACAATTTTTTATGCTGTTTAGACTAAATGATGATTATAAAATATATTTAAGAATTTGTGAAAAAGGAAAATAAGTGTGTTGATTTCATAATGATGTCAACACTTGATAACATGAATCAAGTGGAAACAGAGTTTTGCTTGATGATTCTTACGTAAGTGATTATTGATGATTTAATGTTAAATTTAGTTCTATAAAAGCAAGAAGAATCCTAACTCAATGACAAAAAGTTTAGAAACTTGAAATTGTAAAAGGTATCATAAATTTAAGCAAAATGAAGTTAAAAGTAAGAAAGGTAGAGTTTTGATTTTGTGATAGTGATTGTTAAAATTCTGCGTGTTCGAGAAGAATTTAGTACAATGTCCACAACCTCAAAGACTCTCGTTGGAGATAAACGATGTGCGCAATCTCTAGATCTTCTTGCGAAGTTTAAAAATTAATGAAATGGGTTGCCAAATCATCTTCGACAACTATTACCTGGTGGTGTAGAAAGATGGCAACTTCGCTACTCTCCGACGGTTGTCACCTAATGGAGATGAACTGGTTGGAGGTGGAGCATGTCTTATGGTGCTTCATCTTCAGATCCATATAATAAGAGAAGGCTCTTTGATAAGTCTTCATTATCATGATTTAATAATTAGTGATATGATTTAATAAATAGACTTATACTCATGCTAAGTTGTCAAAAGTGGTTTCTAGTTAGTTAATATGAACTTTTGATTAATTACATGATATTATGCAAATTTATACAATTTTATAATCCTATTTTTTGAGATAAATGGAAAAAAAGTAAAATAAAATGTAAAAAAATCACTAGCCAACGAGGGTCAGAGGCTTAGTTGGGCAGTGCCACAAGCGGTTGAGGACCTCGAGCTTGAAGCTCAAGTGACTAAGGACGGACCACAAGCTCGAGGGTTAAGTGGCTGAGGAGGTGTGTGTCACTCCCCTTCCACGTCATTAGTGGGTAGCCAGGTGTGGGGCAAGGAGTGGTCATACACACGTGACATTTTATTCACCTCAAACGTGGGTAGAAAATTGATGTGGGACTAAACTCCTGCTCACAACTTCCCCCACATGATTATAATACCCAAATTACCCCTTAATTATCATGAAAAAATATCCTTGTGACGTCACATGATAAGGTTATTACCATACTTATCATATTTCTCTCTCTCGCAAGTGGGCAATTGATAATGTGTCATTTATCTATGTTAATGAATGAAAATTGATTAGAAATGTCACATTAATTGATGTTAAATACAATGAGATTATATGAAAAATGATAGATATATTCTTTAAGCTTTCAATTTTGCCCCTATATCCTACAACATGTACAAGTAAGTCATCTTTGTAGTTTTACATTTTTATGTTCACATATTGCATAAATGCCCCTAATCATATTATGTGCCATATATCATAATTGTAAATTAATTTTCCCTCTTATCATTTGTTTTGATGCTCACATTCTTGTAGAAAATAGGAAAATGATATAATTTGTAAACTAAAGTGTGAAAGTATGTAAGTAAAGTGTTTAATATATAACTATCATATTTCTATATTCTTTAGCTTTAATTGATGCAGCAGAAAATTCACCTTGCTAAAGATCTAGAGGATTTGATGCAATTTGATTTGATATAAGTAGAAATCTCATTCTTGAATATGCAAAAACTTGATTTTTGTGAAGATCTTTCACCCTACGTCCATAGAATGAATGAACTTTGACCCTTGAGTCCACAAGGGGTTGGCCTTGAATCTACAAGATCAGAAATGGTTTCGTGAACCAATAGGGAGGCTTGAATCCACCAACAGAGAAGATAACTTTCTAAAAGAAAGGAACTCCGAATTCTATTCATAAAAAAATGGAATGCCTCTAGGGCTACGTGAGAGGCCTATAAATAGGCTGAAAAAATAACTAACTCGTAAGAAACTGGGATTTGTAGCGATCTTATAAAGTATAAAATATGTTAAAACAACCCTAAAATTTAGGAGGTTTTGTTAAGAACATCCTTAACTAACTACAGTCCTTGAAGTAGTTAAAAATAGCCCTAAAGTTAAGGAAGTTTTTTACAAACGTCCTTAATAACAAAAACGTAAAAGAAAATAATGAATTTCAAGATTTGAACACATTTAAGATGTATTAAATCTATTATTGGGTGAAATGAGTCTTCATGTGACGTAGCAAAATTGTAGGCGATGATGACCCTTTGAGTTGAGCACATGTTGAGGTTGGCGGAAGAGGGGTTGAAATCATGACTTGAATCCTCATAAGTCGAGATTTCTGGTGAAGCCTCCTTGTCTTGAGTCCACAAAATGAAGAAGCTATTCCCTTGGTGCTCATGGGTGGATCCAAATCTATAGAACCAACAAACTAGTTCCCTAAGTCCACAGGGATGCTGGAGTCCACCAGTAGAGGGGAGAAATTGTCAAGGAGAAGAAACTCACAAAATTCTATTTATAAAAATAAGTTCAATTGCCCTTGGGCTACATGGGGCATCCTTAAATAGGCCAGAGCTTGTGAAAAGGGCACCAACTTTAAATTTCAAATGAAATTTGAAAATTAGGAGGGAAATAAATTTGGGAAAGTTTCTGAAATAGAAATAGGCTTAAAATAGAACAAAATAGGCTTTTCTAAAAAGTGATGTAAAGGTAGGTGATAATTATGGAAGGGAAATGAATAGAGGAAAGAGGAGAAATAGAAAGAGGTTTTAAATAGGGTAAAAGAGATTTTAGAAGGTGGTGAACATAGAAGGTGGTGTCCAAAAATAGAAAGAGAATAAAGAAAGGATGAGACCTAAATATAGAAAGTGTAAATATATAAAGTGATCTAAATATGGAAGGTCTAAAAATAAAAAGTGAATGAAAAGTCGAAAGGATCTAAAAGTAGAAGGGTCTAAAAATGGAAAGTTGATCTTCAGGTCTTGTGTGTTTTGCTCCAATAGATGTCATATTGGATGGCTGCATCATCATGCCTCTTGTTCTTTGGGAACACACAAATTTGGTTGAAATTGGGCTACATCATTAATCGTGAATCATATTGCCCTTTTATCAATAAAAATTCAAGGAATTATCAATATGATATGCTGATTTAGAAGTGGCCTTAGATGGGACATTGAAGAAAAAGTTGTATTATAGTCATTTTTTAAATTGAATGATGCTATTATGGCCTCAAAACTTGCAAAAGTTTTATTGGAGAAGGGAAAAGCTAGAAATCGGATATCTAATAGTGTGCCAAATTTTTAATGAGATAGGTCCAAACATGTGCCGATTTCTTCTTCGACTTCTAGCAGAAGAGTCACAACCTCAGCTGCACAAAACCAAGTACACCGCCCCCAGTGGTCAAAGCAAATACATAATGAAATCCCTGTCCCCAACTCTATTCCAAAATGTTATAGGTCTAGTGAGGAAGGTCACAAGTCTAAAATGAGGTGTGAATTTTAAAAGGGCAATAGGTGAAGATGGCAGCAAAAATAAAGATGACATAGAGGAAATTCAAGAGAATATCATTGAAGGAAGAAGAAGAAGATTTTGACCATTCTCTAGTTGTATGCCAGTTGATGTATGCACTAAAGGAGGAACCTGCACAGTGCCATAATGTGTTCAGAACAAGGTGCACTCTTAATGGGAAGAGATATGATGTCATTATTGATTCTAGGAGCAGTGAAAATATTGTTTCATTAATAATGGTGCAAAAGCTAGAACTGAAGACTGAATGACATCCACATTCATACAAAATTAGGTGGATAAATAAGGATTCAGAAACCAAGGTCACTGAAACATGTTTAATCAAGTTTTCAAAGGAAAATATTTATTTTGATGAAATCTATTGTGATGTAGTTGACATGGATGCTTGTCATATGATTATGGGCGGACCATGGCAATATGATTTAGATGCAACTCATTTGGGCATAGGTAATCATTATGTTTTTTTTACAAGAAAGGGAAGATTTTGTTTTGTGCCCAATTCAAGATACTAATTTTTTAGTGAGAGACAAGAAGAAGCAAATTATGATGATTGGAAAAAAGGAGTTATTTAGTAATGCACAAAGGACAGTGAGATTTTTATGTTGGTCAAGAAGGATAAATTCTCATTAAATTCTATTGATTTTATTATAGAGGCAGCACATAAGGTTTTATTCTAATAGAATTCTCTATTTTGGAAAAGATGTCTAACCATCTTCCCCACTTAGAGACATACAATACCATATTGATTTCATTCCAGGAGCAACTTTACCAAATTTACCTCATTACAGAGTGAGCCTGATGAAAATCAGATCTTACAAGAATAGGTTGAAGAATTGTTACAAAAGGGACTTAGTTATGAGAGTATGAGTCCTTACTTTGTTTCAACTCTATTAGTTCCAAAGAAAGATGGAACCTGACATATGTGTGTTGACAACCGAGCTATTAACAAGATTATAGGGAAGTATAAATTTTCTATTCAAGATTAGATGATATGCTTGACATGCTATGTGGCTCTAAAATGTTTTTAAAGATTGATCTGAAAAGTGGTTATCATCAAATGTGAATTCATCTAGGAGACAAATGGGAGACTATTTTCTAGACAAAAATAAGTTTGTATGAATGGTTGGTCATGCCCTTTGGATTGTGAAATGCTCCAAGTACATTAATGAGAATGATGAATCAGGTACTAAAACCTTTTATTGGAAAATTTGTTGTTGTGTATTTTGATGATGTTCTGATATATAGTAAAATTGAAGGAGAACATGTCCACCATTTAAGATCTGTGTTGAGAGTTTTATAATAGAATGAGTTGTTCATCAATTTGAAGAAATGCAAAGTTTTGACTATCAATTTAGTTTTTTTGGGATATATTATTAGTGCAGAAGGTATGAAAATATTAAAACAATTCAAGATTGACATGTTCTAAAGAATGTATATGATGCTTGGAGTTTTCATGGATTAGCATCATTTTGTAGAGGATTTATTCAAAATTTTAGCTCTATTATGGCTCCCATCACAGAATGTACAAAGAAAGGAAATTTTCAGTTGACAGATGTTGCATAAATTAATTTCACTTTAATAAAAAAAGTTATGCACTACCCTATATTCGCACTACCAAATTTTAATAAATTGTTTGAAGTTGAATGTGATGCATCAATCCTTGGAATTAGAGCAGTGTTATCTCAAGAAGGGTGACCAGTTGCTTTTTATAGTGAGAAGCTAACTGAAGCTAGAAGAAAATGAACCACCTATGACTAAGAATTTTATGTTATGGTTAGAACACTACATATCTAGGAACATTATTTGATTCAACGAGAATTTATATTATTTACTAATCATCAAGCTTTGAAATTTGTGAATAGTTAGACTACTATCAATAGAATACATGCAAGGTGGATATCATTTATCCAAAAATTTTTGTGATAAGTACACGTCAAGAAAACTAAATCGAGTTGTTGATACACTCATTAGAAAATCAGCACTGTTAGTTACTATGTGTGCTGAAATTACTGGTTTTAAACATCTGACATAGTTATATGCTCAAGATGAAGATTTTTTAGTGATTTGGAATGCTTGTAAATAGGGTAAATCTCTAAAAGGATTTCATATTCAGAAGGATTTTTTTTTTGAGGGACTCAACCATTCCTCAAACATATCTACCAAAGAAATTGATTTGTGAGCTACATGCTGGTGGACTTATCCTTTAAAATCATGAAATCTAGTAGAGCCTCCTCGTCTTGAATCCACAAAATGAAGAACGTAGGTCACTTGAGTCTACAAGGGTTGATCCTGAATCCACATAATCAAGAAATTGGTTCCTTGATTCCACAGAGATGCTCAAGTCTACCAATATAAGGGAGAATCTCTCATGAATAAAACCATGAAATTCTATTGATAGAATAAGTTGAATGCCTTTGGGCTATATGGGGGTGTCCTTAAATAGGCCAAATCCTTTGAAAAGGGTGTTAATTTTGAATTTCAAATGAAATTTGAAAACTAAGAAGGAAATAAATGTAGAAAAGTGTCACAAATAGGAAAGGCTTAAAATAGGACGAAATAGGATTGTAGGTGGTAAACATAGAAGGTGGTGTCCCAAACAAAAAGGGAATGAAGAAAGAGATGAGACCTAAATATCAAAAATGTCAAATATAAAAAGTGCTCAAAATAGGGAAGGTCCTTTAAAAATAGAAGGTGGACAAGATGTTGGAAGGATCTAAAAATAAAAGGTTCTAAAAATGGAAAGTTTTAAAAATAGAAAGTTGATCTTCAAGTCTTTAGGTCTACTAATCCAATAGAGGTCATATTGGCTGATCAGTCTCCCCTTCTTCAAGAGAACTCATCCCAGAATCTTGAATTGTTATCGAAATGTACTCATAATATAAGTCCATCACATTGAAAGTGTTTGATATACCCATATTTTCTAGAAGGTCAATCACATAAGCATTATCATTGATCTTTTTTGTGATCTTGAAAGGACCATATTTCTTTGGACTCAATTTATTGTAATTTCGTACTAGTAGTCTTTCCTTTCTTAAGTATATTAATACCAAGTCACCAACTTGAAAAATCTTCTTTCTTCTTTTCTTGTTTGTCCATTCTTTGTACTTTGCATAGTTAGCATAAAGATATTTTTGGACGTTCTCCTAAATTGTCTTGATATGTTCTGCCATATTACTTGATGTGATACTTGCTCCATTCTTCCTAGGTAATTCTACCAAATCTTCTGAAATTTTAGGAGGAAAGTAATATACAATAGAAATGGGGAATAATGTGTTGATCGGTTCACCATAGAGTTATATGAAAATTCTTCTTGAACCCATTGTCTTGGTCTCTCTCCAAAAATATACCTAATCAAATTACACAGTGTCTAGTTAACCACTTCTTTTTGACCATCAGTTTGAGGATGACTAGTAGTACTAAAATTAAAACATGAGTCAAATCTTTTCCAAAGAGTGCACCAAAAATGAGAAAGAAATTTTGAATCTTTGTCTAATGTGGTAGATTGTGGAACTCCATGTAGGCAAATAATTTCCTTAAAAAAAGATTAGCAGTCCAAACACTATCATTACTCTTCCTACAATAAAGTGTGCCATCTATCTAGTACCACAAGAACATAATCTGCACCTCTCTAAGTGTGAGGCAATCCTAATATAAAATCTATAGAAATGTTAGTCCATGCTTTTTTTCTTGGATAGGCAATGGTGTGTACAAACTTGTATTTTGGCATTAACTTTTGTTAACCTGACAAATTTGTCATCTCTGAACAATGTTTTTAGTAATATGAATTTTTACTTAATTATATGATTTTATAATCTTATTTTGTTGAGAGAAATGAAAGAAAAGATTTAAGCAAAAAGTAAAAAAATCCACCGACCAGCGGGCCCGCTAGCAAGTCGAAGGCCTAGTCGGGCAGAGCAGCTAAGGACCGTGAGCCCAAGGCTCGAGTGGCTAAGGACCAGACCGTGAGCTCGAGGCTGAAGCGGCTGGTGACGCGGACCGTGAGCTAGGCGCTCAAGTGGCTAATGTGTGCCTCACTCCCCTTCCACGTCACCGGTGGCCAGCCGGGCATGGGGCAAGGAGTATTCATACACACGCGGATGGTTTTATACCTATTAATGCCTAAAGAAGCGGCCATATTATATGCACGTGAAAATCGCCCAGAAAACCAATGTGAGACTAAACCCGGCACCTTAACTTTTTCCCGCATATTTTCTAAATGCCAACAATGCCCCTAAATGACCATTATAAAATGATCTTTATGATGTCATACATTGAGAGCATTTTAGTACTCATTTCATCTCTCCCCCTTTCTCTCTCTCGTAGGTAGACAACTGACAAAGAAATTGTAATTTCCAGTGAGTGATTAAGCTGCAAAAAGCACCAAAAACTCAGCAAAAACTTAGTCAACACGATTCGTGGAACATCATGGCCGAAATTGGTGTAGGATTCTAGATAGAACATTGTGAACTCAATGAAGAAATCATCTCCACTTGATCGATGAACAAGCCATCGTCTAGGAAGAGGACGATCCACTAGGAGACAAGTTGCCACCTCTTGAGAGTGTACTAGAGGCGATAAAGGGCCTCCTCTCGTTGCACAGACTTGAGGACGAAGCCCTTGAGATGTGCCCCACCTCCATCCAGCACACCTCCATCGAGTGATAGGTGCCGAAGGGCCACAAGATGCCATTTTTCCATTTTGCTAGGTGACAGCCACCAGAAACGATTTGATGATCCATTCAACCGATTTCTGGGCTTCGAAAGAAGTTCTAGAGATCACCCTCATCGTCTTTGTCCAAGGAGAGCCTTCGAGGCCGTGGACATTGCACGATTTCTTTTCTAAACACGCAGAATTCTAGCGATCACCATCGTGAAGTCAGAACTCTATTTTTCCTATTTTAAACTTTATTTTCATTTAAATTAGTAATCTCTGGCATGATTTCAACATCCAATATATTTCGTACTTGAGATACGATTCTTCGGGTTTTTATAGAACTAAATTTGATCAATTAATTTGACGTAATCACTTACGAAAGAATTGTAGGTCGGAACTCTATTTCCACTCGATTCATGTTTTTTAGGCACTGACGTCACCTAACGTCATTGCCTTATTTTCTATTCACATTTATTTAATATATTATATTTATCATTCTGTTAAAACATCATAAAAAAATCGTATTCTTTGAGAAAATTCTGAAATATTACCTGATATTATATTACATCCCTATGATCAACCTAGAAATTTCCCACTATTTTTGGAATCTTTTATCAATTTATAATTGATTTATTTACTCTAATAAACAATTAAAATTTCAAGAATTAGTCTTTTCTAGTTTTATAAATTTTAAATTTGCATGATTTATTATACAACAATCAATTCACGTCAATATGCAAGAATATAAAATTTTTATTCATGTCCTTAATAAGAAAAATCTCTCGATAACACTTAAAATTTGCATGATGAAGAGCGTGTCAACACAGACATCTACACATACGAGGTGCATATTAGATATAGAATAATGATTTAGATAAATCACAATAGTATCATCAATAATAATAGAACTTTGACAAAAATATCAGTCAATTTGCACATACCAAGTTCACAAATAATCGAATTAAATCTATCTTTAGAAAGGGTTTTTGTGAAGATATCAGCTAGTTATTTTAATGTATCAATGAAGCATGGTTCTATATCCCCTTTTTGTATAATCCTCTAATTGATATTTAACCCAAAGTATCTATACACAACAATTTCCAGCAGATACATACTCGGCATCTGTAGTAGATAATGAAATAGAATTTTATTTTTTAAAGCTCTAAGAAATCAAACAACCATTTAAAAATAAGCATGACCTACTAGTACTCTTTCTATCAATTCTACATCCTACAAAATCAGAATCACAATATCTTAGAAGGTTTGTATTTTGATTCTTTAGATACCATATCTCTAGAGTTGTTATATCAATTAAATATCTAAATATTCTTTTAACAACCGTAAGGTGTGATTCTTTGGAATTACTTTGAAACCTTGCACAAAGACAAACACTAAATAAAATGTTAGGTCTACTTGGTGTCAAATATAATAAGGATCCAATCATTCTTCTATATAATTTTCTATCATTTTCTTTCCCTTTTTCATCTATGTCTAATTTGACATTTGTTCCCATTGGAGTTCTTTTGGATTTCAGATCATTCATATTGAATTTTCTAAGTAACTCCTTTGTATATTTTTTTTAGGATATAAAAATTCCATTTCCTAATTGTTTGATTTGTAGGCTAAGAAAAAAATTTAATTCTCCTATCATACTCATTTCAAATTCAGTTTGCATTAAGGATGAAAATTCATTGCATATAGATTCATTGCTTGCACCAAAAATGATATCATCAACATATATTTGAACAATCAACACATGTATATCAACTTTTTTGATGAATAAAGTTGTATGAACGTTTCCTCTTTGAAAATTATTTTCTAAAAGAAATGAACTCAATTTTTCATACCAAGCTCGTAGAGCTTGTTTCAAACTATATAAAGTTTTCTTTAATCTAAAAACATGATCAAGAAATTCAAAGTTTTCAAAACCAGGGGGTTGTTCAACATAAACTTCTTCTTTAATAAGGCCATTCAAAAAGACACTTTTAACATTCATCTGATATAATTTAAAATTATGTGCACATGCGAAAGATAATAGGATTCTAATAGCATCAAGTCTAATAACAAGAGCATAAGTTTTTTCATAATCTATTCCTTCTTCTTAAACATAACCTTTAGCAACTAATCTTACTTTGTTCCTTATTACATCTCCTTGTTTATTTAATTTATTTCTAAATACTTATTTTGTTCTTATAACATTTTGATGTTCAAGTCATAGAACTAAATACCAGACATTATTTCTATCAAATTGTTCAAGTTATTCCTGCAGAGCAATAATCCAATCGGAATCAATCCAAGCATCATCAATAGTTTTCGGTTCAATTTGAGAAGTAAATGCAATATGAGTTTGTTCTCTTAATGTAAATCTAGTTCTTACTTTCTCATTCAAATTACCTTAAATATTTTCTTTTGGATGACTCTTAACATATTTTCAAGCTCTAGGTAAATTTTCATGTTCATAATTTAGCTCTAAATAAGGTAATTCTTCTTCTTCGTCTTCTATCTATTTATTGTTGTCAGAGCCTATGTCAACACAGTCAGTTTCTAAATGCACAATTTTTTGAACATGTATTTGTTATATGAATTTTATATGAATAGATTCTTCAACAACTAATGTTCTTTTATTGTATATTCTATATATGCTTTAGAATTTTCAAAATATCCTAGAAAATTTTCTTCATCACTTCGTTGATCAAAATTTTTCTAAGTCATCTTTACCATTGTTCAAAATAAAACATTTGTAGCCAAATGGTTTAAAATAACTCAAATTAGGCTTTTTATTTCTGAGTAGTTCATAAGGAGTTTTCTTTAATTTTGATCTGATTAATA
This sequence comes from Spirodela polyrhiza, assembly GCA_024713555.1. Classification (NCBI taxonomy): domain Eukaryota; kingdom Viridiplantae; phylum Streptophyta; class Magnoliopsida; order Alismatales; family Araceae; genus Spirodela; species Spirodela polyrhiza. The sequence goes on from CM046532.1 coordinate 6,549,801, forward strand.
CTCTATTGATAACATGACATGCAATACTAACAACTTCAGCCCAAAAATATTTTGGAAGATCATTATCAGCCAACATGGTTCTAGACAAATCAAATAATGTCCTATTTTTCCTTTTAATGACACCATTCTATTGAGGTGTTCTAGGTGCTGAAAAATTATGAGATATTCCTAATTTATCACAAAAATCATAAAATAAAGTATTTTGAAATTCACCTCTATGATTACTTTAAATTTTCTTAATATTTATGTCTAGGTCATTTTGTATTTTCTTTGCAAACTTTGTGAAGTAATCATATGTTTCATTTTTCTGAACTAAGAAAAATACCCAAGTAAATCGTATATAATCATCAATAATAACTAAGTCATAATACTTTTTAGCTAAGCTAGTGGTTTTACTTGGACTGAATAGATCTAAATGAATCAAGTCTAAAGGTCGTGATTATGAGATGTATTCTTTTGTTTTGAAGGGTTCCTTTGCTTGTTTTCCTTTGATACAACTCTCACATGTAAAGTTTTCTATGTTTGATAATTTTGATAGTTTATGAATGGTTCTAATATTTATGTGACCAAGTTTTTTATGCTAAAGATCCATCTGTTCTTCATCCTTTTCAGCAACAAGACAAACATTAAATTTAATCAAATTATCAAAATCTATCACATAAACATCTTTGACTTTGTCACCAGCAACTAAAACTTCATTATTTTTATCATCCATGATTAAACATCCATTCTTTTTAAATGTAACTTTCATGTCATTATCACATAATTGACTAATGCTAATCAAATTATGTTTTAAATCATCAACAAGTAAAATATTCTTAATTAAAGACTGATTATTTAAAGTAATATTTCCATACCCTTGTATACTTCCCTTTTTATCATCCTCAAATGTTACTTCTTCTCCATCTATTGGATTAAATGTGGAGAGCCATTTTTAATCTTTGATCATATGTCTTGAACACCTACTATTCGAGTACCACCATGAAGTGGTCCACTAGAGATCTCCCTAAAAACATAATTAAGTTTTTAGTTTGGGAACCTAAATTACTTAGGGTTTAACTATACTACCCTTAGGTACCCAAATATACCTGTGTTTTAGACCTATTTTCAGATTTAATATAGGATTTATCATGATGAGAATTAAATCCTAATCCTTTTTAATGACTTTTTCTGACTTCCAAGCAGCATATTCAATGCTCCCTAACTTCCACATAATTTATCATAAAATGATTTCAAATCAGTAAGTCTCTTTTCTATCTTAATATCATTTTCTTTGACCTATTCAATCTTAGTGTACAGTATATTGTTCTATTTTTTAAGCATTTGATTTTCAGTATTTAAATCATAAATCATTTTATCATGCATAACACAATCAGGTGCTGAAATAGATAAAATAGATAAGGATCTTTGGCTCCTAGGTGTTTCCATTAATTGTGTATTTTGCGGGGTGTATAACCTATATCCTGTGTTGATCCGCAACTAGAAGATGTGTTAGAGTAGGTGTCATCATAGTTTTCATCAGAGATATTCAATTTCTTGAGAAGCTGCTCATTTTCGATGGATAATCTGTCAATAATTTTTGCCTCATACGTTTCTTTTTCCTCATGCATTTTAATTGACTTCCTAAGTGTCTGATTCTTAGTTTGTTTTAGTTTTAATTTTCTTTTCAAACTATCAACAACATGTATAAGTTCATCAAAATCTTCTTGCAAAAAAAAAAATCAGAATCATATACCTTTGATATCTTTGCCATTAGACATATGTTGTCTTGACTTTTTCTTTCTTCATCAGCACTTGACTCACTATCACTCTACATTGCCATCATTGCCTTCTTCTTCTTTCTTGATTTCAACATTTGGCAGTCAACTTTGAAGTGACCTAGTTTCTTACATTTAAAGCATAGGTTATAATTTTTAGGTTGCATATTCACATCTTTTGTGTGCTTGAAATTCTTCTTTCTTTTTCACAACACATTTAACCTCTTAGTTAGTAGGGCAATCTCATTTTCATCATCTGAAAATTCAGTGCATTTAAGAGAAAAATTATTCTCACATTTTTCAGCAAGTGATTTACTTCTAGCTACATTAGCTTCATATGTTAAAAGAGAGCCAATAATATAATCAAGAGAGGTTACATTTAAATCCTTAGATTCAATTATTGTTGTTTTCTTGGCCATCCAATCATCAGTCAAAGATTTGAGTAATTTTTTATTCAATTCAGCATTAGAAAAAGTTTTTCTAAGATTTTTCATCCCATTAATAATTTCATCAAATCTTTTTATATAGTTATGAATAGATTCACCTTTTTCCATTTGAAATAATTCATACTTGCTCACCAAAATGTCAATTTTGATTTCTTTTACTTGTGAAGTCCCTTCATATGTCATTTCGAGCTTGTCTCATATTTCTTTGGCTGTCTCACAACTTTGCACACAATTAAACTCAGAAATATAAATAGTACTTAATAAAATATTAATGGCCCTTACATTCAGTGTGGAGTTCTATTCCTCTATAGATTCATCATTAGATTTTTTTAGTCCTTTTTGATCATTTTCCAAATTTTCGATCCTTGACCTATAGCATAGATTCTAACTCTAGTTTTCTAAAAAGCATAGTTAGTTCCATCAAACATAGGTGGTCTAGGGTTTGAAAATTTGATGCTTTCACTAGCCATAGGATCTACTCTTTGAGATGTGTAAATATTTGTAAATCAAGGTTAGCTCTAATACCAATCGAAAGATTTCAAGGCTAGACAAAATATCAAGAGGGGGAGTGAATTGGTATTTTAGAAATCTCAGATTTTTTTCCCTAATACTAGATGTGTCAACACACATGGTAACACAGTTCTGCGTGATTATCTTTGCGTAGGATGACTTTCTCTCTCTTCCGGCGGGATCTTTCTACAAGGCAAGATCTTTTTATATTGGTTCATCCCTCACCTAGCTACTTTCAGTCTCGAAGGATCTTTCCTACTAATATTCTACTATTTTTCTTGAAAATACACACTAATTTTAATGAGATCAGCTGCCCAACACCTCAAGTTTGACCTCTGTAGAGATCCAACCACTTCTAGGCTAAACAAGGCTTAGAGCACATCGTGCCTTTGCTCAACTCACTCTCCACTTATCACCCAGTTATCTTAGGGCTTGATAGAGAGCCTCCTCGAGAGATTCAAGCTCTTTTTGATCACCAATTATTGATTAAAGAAGTATGAAGTAGTCTGCTCGCAATTGATGCTTGATGGCGACAAATCTTGATCGTGAGAGAGATAGATCATTATAGATCAAAGTAGAATCATTGCTTTTGATGTCCTTTGCTTCCTTTACTTGTAGGGCATCGTCCTCTAATGGATTTCCACAATTTGCACGAGAGACAAAGCCGAAAGGTCAGTTTAAATACTTACCATTTTCCAAAATGTGTGGCAACGACCTCTGACCGTTGAAAATTCAATATCTTTCTATTTTCTAGTCTGTTCGATTTGAAATTCAAACCAAAGATTTTTCTCATAGATGAACAAATTTTACTTTGACTTCATCTTCAAATTAGAACACTAAGTTGACTGTTTTCTCTATATAAGCAGCTAATATGTCACCATCTAGATTTCCGATTTGAGACTCATAAGAGCTCTTTTGATATTTCGAATCTTTTTTTTTTTATTTTAATGATATACATGACTATTAAATAATATCTGCACTTAAATGGTTAAATAAACATGGATATATGAATAAAAAACATAATCATCATTTACCTATTAAATATTTGTTTTCTAATAAATATTTATCCATGTGTGACGCTTCACCTCTTCATCATTTCTCTTAAACTCAAGGTTAGTCATAATGTCACAAGATGAGTAATGAAATCTATAAATCTTAATCTTGTGAATTATATCAATCATGTATATATTTTCTTATACATTTTGTAATATCAAAATCTATGCCCAAGGGCATCAACATATCAAATAGTTATGCTTGATAATAGATATTATTTATTTAATTTTCTCAAAAAATAGTAGATTCTTTTTAACCTGAAATGAATGATAAAAATTAACTAAATATCATAAAAATCTGAAACACTTAAAAATATTTTTTGAACAATTATAATTTATTTTCATGGTCATTTTATGATTTTAACTCCAATTACATCTAAAAAATGAGATATTATCATCCATTAGTAGCAAGTTATAGGTTCTATTTGTAGTTGAATTTTTCCTACTTTTGTTTGAGTTCTACAGCTCTATGTGAGGTGTTTATTATTTATTTGATCTCGTTGATGGAAGTGGTTATGACAATGATGGCCATAGACTACTAGCATAGCCCATTTTTCAAGAGAAGGCTGAATATAATTTTATTTTTTTCCTATTTTGTGTAGACATTTCTATTACACTTATGTGTGGTCATTTCAGAATTTGGACTATGCTGACCCAAGTTGGAATAGGTAATCAGATATCTAGAGGAGCCAAACAAAAGAAGTAGAGGCCAGGAGAAAGGAGGAGCTTATAAAGTTGGAGTCCGAAAATTTTTATCTTGCAGTAAGCTGCCATTTGAGATTGCCTCTATTGCATTGTCTATGAAATTCTCTTGTGTTCTATCTAAGAAGGTTGCTTATTTGTTCCTCAGTGACAAGTCATAGGTTCTTTTTTTATGGTTTCAAAAGGGGAAAAAAATTTATGTAGATGGTAGGGTGCATAGTGACAGTAGATTGTTATTTATAAGATAAAATTTTATCCTTAAAAGGACATTCCAATCAGAAAGCCTGCATCGAGTCATTTGGTTCATCTTGAAAGAGCTTCTTAAAGCCCCCTAGATCTCTTGTTCCACAATGACTCTTCAATTTGCCTCGATGGATCCCAGAAGCATCCATGTCCCCTCCCCTGTGGAAAGATCACAACTCTTGCAAGAGATGTTGAAGAGAGCAAAAGCCCATGGATCTGATGGCCAGCCTAGAGATCTTGATCCACATGCGGCTGTGAAAGGAAGGTGAGTAGTTCTGAGGAGTCGCCGACTTAGGTGAGAAAGTACTCCATTAACTGGTGAATGCCGACCCTGGCTGAGGTAGAGCTCCCCTACTTTGGTAGTCCGGCTCATTCACTCACTCTAGTGTGCAAGGAAAGGAGGTCAAATGAATGCAATCTTCACTCCCTTGGTTAGGATCATTGGAACAGCCAGATGACAAATATCTTGACAAATTCTGTGTGCATGTGATAGAAATCTTGGATCCTATTCCCACATGAGCTGTCCAATGACATAGACGTACCTCAATTCTCTCGAGACTATTGGGTTCGATCATTCAATCTTGTTTCTATTTATCAAAGTTTGGCATGTCAAATGGGCTCTACTGTTTGGTTTTCTAGCTTGCTGGTGTCAGCTGCCTCTTCCATGAATTATCGTTCAGTTCTGAATGAAAGTTGTTCTCTTGACTTCACAGAACATCAACATAGGTAAGGAAATGTTTAAATCAAAGGGTTATATAAAACCCATAGCTCAGTAAGAAAATTATGTGCTCCTAAAAAATTTTGCATCATTGTATTGCTATATGCTGTAATATTTGTCACTATTAAAGAACTGCTGTCCTCTTTTGGCATGCAGCATGGCATGAATGCTGTGGCAGAGATCTGTAGACGAAGAGGCAGAATTGTGTGTCAAACTTGAACATTTGAGTAAAATAGGAAAATCTTGAGTTACAAGACAAATTTTTCAGCAAGGTTTTCGGCAAATAGAGCCCTGGTTCTTGACTATCACGTCCAATAATACCAAGATTGAAGAAGGTGGAATCCTTAAGAGAGCGCTCGTTCCTATGGTGTCACACCATTTATGGCCCAAGGTAGTGATCTCCTTCTTCTTCCTCGAAATCAGCTGATTTGGTCTACATCTTCAATCAACTTGACACTCACTGGGAAGTTAAAAAATTTATAAAAATCAGATTCCTTTGGATCCATCCCTGTGATCGAGAAATTTTCCACTATTTTTGCACGATTTATATTGATTTATTCACTCTGATAAATATTTAAAATTCTAAGAATTGGTCATTTCTAGTTTTATAAAAATTTTAAAGGATTTATTTTGGGACAACTTGAATCTCCATGAGACTACTATGACCGCTAACATATGGTTTGGGACATAATCTAGGATACCGTACACATAGGAGGAGGAGAGTATAAATAGGGTTTTGTTTTTGTTGAATTTTTTGTTTGTCTCCCTTGATTTCAGATTTGGGCCTTCCTTGTTAGGCCTTTGAACATGGATTGGCTGCTTCTCTCCTCCTCATTAATGCCCCATTTATCTAAGTCTTGAAATTCAACAAACCTCCACAAGAGAAATATGAGAATAATTCATTGGATTCAAAAGAATCAAGTGGTGTTAATTCATAAGTCACTAAATGTTTAAACTAAGGACTAGATAAATAATGCACATATATTTCATTTTTAATCATAAATAAGTGATAATTACCATGCCCATGAGAATATAAATAGCTAATTAAGGCATAAAAATATGTAATCATCACTACATATTTGATATCATCAATCTTATGCCTACTGTATATTTATAAATAAAATAATTAAACCTTTTGTGCTAGGCTCTTTCACCAAAATACTATGAGCAAGTTGATGAATCAACCTAGCTTGTCCACATTTTTTCCTTATGTTTGTTGTATTATTTAGGAAAATATAGAAAATAATTTTTCTCAAGTTTTCCCAATTTCAGCAGCCTTCAGTAGCTTATCCGTGATGAGGACTTAAAATAACTTTCCAAATAAAAAGTGCTACTTGGATCACATATGTAGATCAGGAATTGTGCTTCATTTATGTTCTAGACCCAATGGAAAATTGAACTTGACCTGTAGAGAATCTATGTTTCATGCCAAATACACACCTCCGATCTTCCCTATGTGATAAAAAGATGCAAAAAGAGGATTAGAAAGGGAAATAACTCAAAATATTGGGAGAATTCCTCATTCTTTTATAAATTGTGTAAATTGGATATAGAATCTAAGGTCTTACCTCCAAAGTTGTGGCCTTAAATCTATAATTTTAAGAATAATATTTATTTTTCAAGGAAGAAAAAAAGATGTCCCAAAGATATAGAGAGCATAACTGAAAATGTATTTATTTTTGGTAACAGTTTGATCATCTCACAAGGGAAGAAGAGGGGTGAGGAAGATTGATATGACCCAAATTGTTTAAAGTGAATTTGTGGAATAGAGCAGAAAATAATTGACCAAAGTAACTAGATATTTTATTAGCTAACTTTGAATTTAGATTATAGATAATGAAAGATCTCGAGATAGATTATTAGAAAATTGAGTAATAAAGGCGGAAAGAGAGGATGGAAGGGAACTAAGAGAACACTAAGAGCAAATATAATAAGAACCAATTCTAGATGATCAATCTCCTAATGATCCTTGAGTATAGATTTGCTTCCTCCCCTTCTTGTGATGAAGATTTCAGTTGAGGAGAGACCTATGAATGTGTGTGATGTGACATAAGAAATCCAATCAGATGGAAAAAAAAAACCTTTTGACCTAAGTGGTCAAAAGTATCAGAATGACCATTTAATGTGCTTAAATGACATTATTTTTGCACTCAATACTTGTCACAGTCCAATTTCAACCCAACTCTAGTGGACTAGAGGACCAGGATGCATGAAGACATAATTCAGCTCAAACTTAACTTGAGATGCCCATAGTAAGGGATTTGGATGCATCTTTAAATGTGTGTGAATTTTGATTCCTGATTTTATATTCATTTCCTACCATTATTTGTCTTAAGTATAACTCTCTTTATCTATTAAAAACACTCTTACTCATTTGAGATGTTCTAATAGAACTCCCCCCCTTTTCTTAGGGGTATTCTAACATAACCCCCCTGTTTTTAGGTTTATTATAGTTAAATTTCAGCCTATCTAATAGCCCCTCTTATAGGCCCATAAGTATTTCAGTCTTCATCAAAGTATTTTTGAGTTCACTTCCTCTTTAGAGGTTCTCTATCTCTATTGGTGGATTCTAACATCCTTGTCAATTCAGAGAGCCATGTTTTATTATGTGATTCAAAATTGAGTTCTTATAGACTCAAGGGCTAAGTTTTCCAAACTTTGTAGATTTAGGACAAGAAAATCTCAAAGAAACCACATTTCTTGTGGATTCAAGAAGGGATTTCAATTCATTTTAACTCGAGCTACATCAGAATGCAATAAAATCACTAGTTTTTCTAATTTGTGTTGGATCAATTCAAAGAACTATTTTTTATTATGTGAATTCGGGATCAAGTCTTTGTGGATTCAAGGTTCTAAATTTTACAAACCCTATGGATTTTAGTAAGAAAATCTCACATACATCATGTTTCTTGTGGACTCAAGAAAGGGGTTTCAACTCATTTCAACTCAGGTTATGCCAAAACATGAACAAATCACAAGTACTTTCAGTTTTTTTATATTAAAATTTGAGTGGTCAATGATCATTTGCCCACTTTTACGACTCTCATGTATGTCATTCTATGAAATTTATTTAATCGTAATAGTTGACTTGGTCAGGAATGAAGATTAATGTCACCTCTTATGATTGCTTCCACTATGGATGGGAGGTTTCTGCAAGGATTTCATCATAGATGCACATGCGCACAATTACATAGGAGAATCACAATGTGTAGGGTGAATAGAAGGAATCATCTTAGTGTAACTATAAATCATGGCTTTTTTATAAGAGTCAAAGTTGATAGTATGTGAAACATTCAAGAAGATTGGTTTCATAAGTATAAACCTTTGATGCCTCTCTATCTCTCTTTCTCTATCTATCTATCTATCTATCTCTCTAAAGGATTGAGAACTTGACTTAATCTCTTAAAACACCAAGTCTTTTGTCATTCCCAGAACAAGAGGAACAATAGCAATTGAAAAGAAGGGAAGAAGTAGATAGCGAAAGTAGGAGTGGAGGGACTACCATAATCAAGGTGAGCTGATGTAGCCTCCTACTTAAAGGTTCACAAAAAATGAATAAATTACAAGTGCATACAATCTCCATCATGTGATTTAGTCCCCAATATGAGGGCAAATTATTGAATCATGGATGAAATAAAATATACTAAAACTACACAATCAGCATAAAAAGGGAAAAAAATAATTATTGTGATGTTAAAAATCAAGAAAATGGGGCACTTAGATTTCACATTGACAAAAGCTCTTCCATCTAGAATGAGATTAGAAAACATGATCAGCTCTATTGTGGATACAACAGCTTCATTCAGGAAAGAGCTTCAAGGAACTTACCTTGTGAAAAGGTTAAATTCCTAATCTGAGAAAAAGTTATCTCTTTCTATAAAGTCATATAAGAGTGAGTTGCTTTGATTCTTATTTCAAGGAAGGGAAATGAAACAGAATTCCTTGAGAATGTGCTATTGATCTAACAAAATGTGGTTCCTAAAGCTTCATGGGCCTGGAAAATTTAAGGAGGTGGGGCCTGAATCTGCTTGATCTTGGATTCTAACATCCTTTGTCAATTTCAATTTATCTCTTAGATTTAAGCTTTGTGGGTCGATGACGAATTTTATGAGTCCACACAGAGTTACAGTGGCCGAAACAAAACCCTGTGGGTAAACACACTTAATGACCAGAAATGGTCTATATTAAGTTCTATAACATCCAAAACACGAGGAAGTATAATGATTGAGCGTTTATTTGACATCTACTTTCAAGAGTTTCTTCCCTCGGTTTCCATTAATCTCCCTTAGAAAATTGTAACTGAACTTTATAAAATTCTTATAGTTGAACTTCAAAACAGTCACAAAGTAAAGCAATAATTTGAAAAGTTTGAGGTTTCCACAATATTTTCTGCCTAATGTTGCATTCTTCCACAAGCTTTCCTTGAAGGCACACTTGTGACCTAAATGTGCATGTTCTCTTATTTCCTATCATTTTGAATCATTAGATTTTCAACGCTCTATCATTCTTCCTCCTCTCTCCCTTTGGTTTAGCAATTCTTTCATATTTAAAAGCGAGTGCCACCATTATCCTCCCTCATCATTTTTATTTCCTTTTTGAATTCATCACCTTCTTACCCTTTTAACTTAAGGAATGCTTTTGCCCTGCATGCCAAGCATACGGAGATTCCTGGGCCAACAGACCTTTGAAAATAAAAGTTTAAATTTCTATGAGTCTGTCTATTGAGGTGCAAGGATAATTCTGGTGTGCCATGTTTGGAATAAGAAGAAATATTTTGAGATATAGATTTACAAGCTCATGGACTGTAGATAATTTTGTGCCGTCGTTCCCAAAAGCTGCATTTTGGTACAAGCTCATGAACACAAATCATGCATTTTGGTCACTACCAACAGTAATGGTCCATGGATTTCCTCTTTTTTTCTCTTATCTCTCTCTCTCTCTCTCTCTCTCTCTCTCTCTCTGTGCAAAACCAAACTCGGAGTGGGAGATCATCACGCGAGCTGAGAAGCATCCAGCTGCCGACTTCTTTTCTGTAGAAGAGATTGACGCCCGGGAAGCATCGACAAGGTTGGTGATCAACCGGCTCGTCGCCCACGTTCCTCTAGAGGAGATGCAGGTTATCTCACTTCTGCCACCGAATCTATCTTAACGCAGGCGACGGAAAAGTCCCACTGGACGACACTCTCTCACTCTCTCCCTTCCTTTCGTCTCTGAGTTGTCACACGTAGCCACACATTCACACAGGCCAATGAAGATTGTACGAACTCTTTGTTAAATAATATGCTGATATTGCCGCCCGAACTTTGTCAGGAAGGCCGGAGGCGCTAAATCTTACATAATCTTTGCTTCTGTCATTGCTAAAGGGGAAAAATCCTGACAACTTGGACGACGGATGTTCCTTGTGCTCCTTCGCCGTCAGTCGGTTTCTGTCGTTGAGTTGTCGCTCCAGAGGTCGTTCATCCACAGCCTTATTCTGCGTTCTTCCTCTGCGTATGCGAGCCACCATCCAATGCATCATCAGAATGAGAGCACTCGAGATGGATGGCGAGCACAGAAAATGTATGCTCGACTGATTAATATGTGCAGAGGCTATATACCTTGATCCATCGTGGAGCATCGATCCTGTTGTTCCTTGTTGGCGTCTGTTGGGTTCTCCCCTTCTTCGACCTGATTTGATCAGCACGAGGCGTGTGTCAGCAACGATGATCATGCCCGCTAGGGAAGCAGAATGTGGGGGGGAGGGAAGATTCGAGATGCAGACCGTCACGACGACGACCGTCACGTCGTCGGGCTTGCCGACGGTTCCTGGGAGGCACCCCGCCGCCCGGCAGGCCGCCGCGAAGGGCGTGTCTTCACTTCTGGTGTAGGCAGTTACAGCCGCCGCGGCCAAGGCGCGGGCCATCTCTCGCGCGGTTCTGCGGGGGCACTCCGCTCGCATTCTCGACACCAGGACGGCGATCTCCCCGTCGAACAAGTTGTCGAAGAGCCCGTCAGTGGCCGCCACGACGACGTCGCCGGGTGCAAGCTGTACGGTGTAGTTCATCGCGCAGTCGAGCGGATAGGCTGGGTCCAAGCGGCCGATCTGATAGGGGCAATTGAAGCCCTTCTGTTGTGGAGGGGAGTGATAGGCGACGGCGCCACCGCGCAGCACCATGAATCCGCTGTCGCCGATGCTGACCACCCGGAGAAACGGCCCGTCCACGGCCCCGACGCACGCCGTGGACGTCCCCCTGGCGGTCGTCGCCGCCAGAGCACTCTTAAGCACCCCTTCCAGAAGGGGCCCGATGATTCCGCAGTCAGAGAGCTCCTTGATCTGGGCCTTGCATGAGGTCATGAGCTGCCGGGCGAACTCGCCGGCGTCGATCCCTCGCCGGATCCAGCTACCGACCCCGTCCGCCACGCCGAAGGCGTTTCCTGCCTCGCTGATGAAGTGGGCGTCCTCGCCCAGCGGGTTCTGTCCTTTCTTGGGCCGAAGGAGGCGCCCACGTCCAGCCGAAATCCCCGGCCAGCAGGTGTTGCGACCGTGGACGTGCCCGGTGTCGTCGTCCCCAGAGAGGAAGAGGCGGCCAGGTCGCCGACGAGCACGGAGCGCAGCCACCCATCGTCGGAGATGCCCCAGCACTCGTCGCCGGCGCCGACCCTCGTCTTCTTGGGCGGAGGCGGAGGGGTCGAAAGGTCCCCCGGCAGGTGCCGCTTGAACGGATGGGAGCCCAGAGCAGGGGAGAGGACGGCCATTCCCCTCCGATCTCGACGACGGGAAGGGGTTTTTGGGTTCTTGATTTTGGCGGGTAGACAGACAGAGAGACGAGGTGAGAGAGAGAGAGAGAGAGAATAGTTGGACGGGAACAGGAGGAAACGGGAGGGAGAATGAGCAGGTTTTGCAACGAGGCAGCCGCCGAAGCCCGAGCGGGGAGGTTTATATGGCGGGGTGGCGAGGGAAGGGAACCATTTATTTTTCGGTACCGGTATTTGTAAAATAAAATAAATACTTTTTTTTCGGCGGGCTCTTTCACCAATATGATCCACGCAAGCCCGAGGACCCAGCCCAGTCTGCTCAGACTTTTTTTCTTTAAGTTTTTCCATTCTTTGAAATAGAAAAAAACTCGGAAACAATTTTTTCACAAATATTGCCTAGTTTTGTCCTCTTCAATAGTTTTTTTTCCGAGGAAATACTTATCGTCTTCTTGACACAGATCAGGGAAGGTGCCCGATTGAATTCGACTCACAAAGAATCCCTGATTTTGGCCAAACACACTTCTGATTTGCCAAGTATGGAGAGATAAGGACGCAAATATGAAATTGGAAGGGGAAATGTAGCAAAATATTGGGTGAAATTTTCATTCTTATAAATGTTGTGTAAATCAGTTGAAGAGTCAGAGGTCCCTTTGCCACCAACTTAGCTGCCTTACTTCATGGTGCCAAAAGCGTATTTATTTTGGAAGGAAGAATCAAAACTCCCAAATATAGATAGTCGTTGAAAATATGCTTCATTGTAAGTTTTTTTTTCCTGGCGAGGAATGGAGGGGGACAAAAATATAGACACACACAAAGTTACATAGAGTGGCATCACAATTTGTAGGATAAATGCAGCCAATCATCTATTGACTGTGAGAATAACATCATGATTGTTTCATAGGTGTAAACCTTTACCCACCCTTTCTCTCTCTCTCTCTCGATCTATCTATGTATCTATTTATTTGAAGTAATGATAAGTTACTTAGATATCTTAAAATATCAAGCCTTTTATCCTTCCAAGAACAACACACTGTTGATGCCTTTAGGCATAACTTTTGATATTACAATTATATAAAAAAAATATAATTTATTTTTGAAATTATTTATAAGATTATCATAAATTTTTCATAAATTTTATGTAAATAAATCTATTATTTATCTTGTGACATTATACCTAACCTTGAGATTAAGTGAAATGATGAATGTGTGAAGTGACACATATGGATACATTTTGTTGAAAAAGAAATATTTTATTGTTAAATGATAGTTATACTTTTAGTTCATTTATTAATAATTATTTAACTATTTAAGTGCAACTATTATTTATTAGTCACATGCATCATTAAAAGAAAAAGAAAATAGTTTGAAATATCAAATGAGCTCTTATGAGTCTCAAATTGAAAATCTAGATGATGACATGTCATCTATGTATGTGGGTAAAACAATCAGGTTAACATTCGAATCTGAAGACAAAGTCAATAAAAAGATGTTTTTCTATAAGAGATAAATCTCTAGTTCAAATCTCAAATAAAATAGACCAGAAAAAAGTAAGATATAGAATTTACAATGATTAGAGGTTGTTGCTACACATTCCAGAAAATAGTAAGTATTTGAATTGACTTTTGAATTTTATCTCTTGAGAAAAATATAGAAATTCATTAGAGGATGACGCCCTACAAGAGAAGTTGGGGAGATCAACAACAACAAATTTACTTTGATTTATAATGAGAAATCTCTCTTATGGTCAAGATACATTATTGTCGAGCTTCAACCACCTGCAAACTACATCATCTTTCTTCATCAACGATTGGTGATCAATAAAAAGCTTAATCTTTCAGGAGGCTCTCCATCAGGCCCTAAGGTAATTGAGTAGTGAGAGGAAAGTGGTTTTGGGCAAAGACACGAGGAGCTCTAAGCCCTATTTGGCCTGAAAAGGGTTGGATCTTTGTGAAGGTCAACCTGAGGTATTTGGCTAGCGATCCCATTAATTTAAGGGTGTATTTTTGTGGGCAATAGTGAAAAATTAGTAAGAATGATCCTTTAGGACAAAAAGAAGCCATGTGAGGGGAAAATAGATATAAAAATTTCTAATTTCATGGTAAAAACTCGTTAAAGGAGAGAGAAAGCAATCATGTACGTAGCTGATCATATAGAGCTATGTTAACATGTATTGCCATATCTACTATCTAGAAAGAAAATATGATATTATTAAAATACTAATTCACCCCCCCTATTAGTATTTTGACCTTTTAATTAGTATCAAAGCAAACCTTGATTCATAAATGCATACACATCTCAAAGAATAGATCCTATGGCTAGTGAAACTATCAAATTTTCAAACTCTAGATCACCTATATTTGATGGAACTAATTATGTATTTTGGAAAACAAGAGTTAGAATAAATGTTATAGGTCAAAGATTGAAAATTTAGAAAATGATTAAGGACCAGAAAAATTTGATGATGAATTTATAGAGAAGTAGAACTCCATGAATATTTTATTGAGTGCCATTCATATTTCAGAGTTTAACCAAGTTCAAAGTTGTGACATAGTCAAATAAATTTGAGACAAGCTCGAAATGACATATAAAGAGACTTCACAAATAAAAGAAACTAAAATCGTGTTTTTGGTGAGCAGATATAAGTCATTTCAAATAGAAAAAAGTAAATTTATTTGTGACTATGTTAAAAGATTTGATGAAATCATCAATCGGATGAAAAATCTTAGAAAGACTTATTCTAATGCTAAATTAAGTAGAAAATTACTTAGATCTTTGACTAATGATTGGATGACTAAAAAAATAGTAATAATAGAATGTAAGGATTTAAATATTATTCCTCTTAATAATATTATTGGCTCCCTTGACGCATAAATCTCTTGTTGAAAAATGTGAGAATAATCTTTCTCTTAAATGCACTGAACTTTCAGATGATAAAAATGAGATTATCTTACTAACTAAAAGGTTAAATATTTTGTGAAAAAGAAATAAGAATTTAGGTGCACAAAAGATATGAATATGCCACTTGAAAATACTGACCTATGTTTTGAGTGTAAGAAACCAGGTTACTTCAATGCTGATTGCCCAATATTGAAAACAAAAAGATAAGAAAGTAATAGTGGCCACATGGAGTGATAGTGAGTCAAGTGCTGATAAAGAGAAAGAGAGACAAGACAACATATGTCTAATGTGAAAGACATCTAAAGTATATGATTCTGATTCTTCTTTTTCACAAGAATATTTTGATGAACTCATGCATGCTATTGATACTTTGAAAAAAAAATTGAAAATATAACAAACTAAGAATCAGACACAGAAAATCAGTTAGAATATATGAGAATAAGGAAAAGTATCTTGTAATAATTATTGTCAGATTATCAATCAAAAATTAATAGCTCCTTAAGAAACTTAATATCTCTAATAAAAATTGTGATGACACCTATTCTAACACATCTTCTAGTTGTGGATTAACACAAGACATGGATTATATACCCAACGAAAAAACACAATTAGTAGAAATACTTAAGAGCCAAAGATCATTATCTATTTTAGCTCTTGACTGTGTTATATATGATAAAATGATTTATGATTTAAATATAAAAAATCAAATGCTTAAAAATCAGAACATTGTACTACAGATAGAGATTAAATAAGTCAAAGAAAATAATATTAAACTAGAAAAAATTTATTGACTTGAAATCTTTTTATGACAAGTTATGTAAAAGTTATGGAGCATTGAATATACTACTTAGAAGTCAGAAAAGATCATTAAAAAATGAAGGAATAATATTTCATCTTTATCATATTAAATCTTAAAATATATCCACGTTATATTTGGGTACCTAAGGGTAGTATAGTTAAACCTAAAGTAATTTGGGTTCCCAAATTAAAAGCTTAATCATTATTTTCATGGAGATCTTTGGTGGACCACTTCATGGTGGTATTTAGGCAGTGGGTGTCAAGACATATGACCGGAGATCAAAAATTATTCTCCAATGAAGTAGAAGTAACATTTGGGGATGATTAGTGATAGAGTTAAATATGTTTATGTTATATATTTTGAGAATTTGTTTAAATCTAATGTTTGTCTCGTTGCCAAAAAAGATAAAGAATAGATGGATCTTTAGCATATAAAACTTGGTCACATAAACATTAGAACTATTCATAAATTATCATAATTAAGAATGATTAGAAGACCCTCGAAACTGTCAAACATGGAAAATTTTACATGTGAAAGTTACATTAAAAGAAAACAAACCAAAGAATCTTTCAAAATAAAAGAACACATCTCATTGTCATGACCTTTGGACTTGATCCATTTAGACTTATTTGATCTAAATAAAACTACTAGTTTGGCTGAAAATATTATGACTTAGTTATTGTGGATGATTATACATGATTTATTTGGGTATTTTTCTTAGTTCAGAAAAGTGAAACATATGATTACTTCACCAAATTTCAACAGAAAATACAAAATGATCTAGGCATGAATATTAGGAAAATTCAAAAGGATCATAGGGGTGAATTTCAAAATGCTTTATTTTTTAATTTCTATGACAAATTAGGAATATCTCATAATTTTTCAACACCTATAACTCCTCAACAAAATGGTATTATTGAAAGGAAAAATAGAACATTACTTGATTTATTAAGAATTATGTTGGTTGATAATGATCTTCCAAAATATTTTTGAGTTGAAGTTGTTAGTACTACATGTTACGTTATTAATAGAGCATTAACTAGATCAAAATTAAAGAAAACTCTTTATGAATTACCAAAGATTAAAAACCCTAACCTAAGTTATCTCAAACCATTTGGTTGTAAATGTTTTATTTTGAATAATGGTAAAGATGATTTAGAAAAGTTTGATCAACGAAGTGACGAAAGAATTTTTCTAAGATATTTTGAAAATTATAAAGCATATAGAATATCTAATAAAAAGATATTAGTTATTGAAGAATCTATATATGTAAAATTAATATAATAATTAAAGGTTTAGAGAACTGTACATTTAGAAACTGACTATGTTAACACATGTTTTGACAATAGTAACTAGACAAAAGACAAAGAAGAAGAATTACCTTACCTAAAACCAAATCTTGAACATGAAAACTTACATAGAGTTTGAAAATATGTTAAGAATCATCTAAAAAAAAATATTCTAGGTAATTTGAATGAAAGAGTGAGAACTAGATTTACATTAATAGAACAAACTCACATTAAATTGAATTCAAAATTATTGATGATGCTTTGTTAGATTTGGATTGGATTATTGCTACACGTGAAGAACTTAAATAATTTGATAGAAATAATGTTTGGTATTTGGTTCATCTACCTGAACATCAAATTGTTATAGAAATAAAAGTGAGTGTTTAGAAACAAATTAAATGAACAAGGAGAGGTGATTAGGAACAAAGCAAGATTGGTTACTAAAGGCTATGTTTAAGAAGAAGAAATATATTATGAGAAAACTTATACTTCTATTGTCAGACTTGATGCTATTATAATTTTATTATCTTTTACATGTGCTAATAATTTTAAATGATATCAAATGGATGTCAAAACTACTTTCTTGAATGGTCTTATTAAAGAAGAAGTATATGTTGAAAAACTCCTTGGTTTTGAAAATTCAAAATTTCTTGATATGTTTTTAGATTAAAGAAAGTTTTATATGGTCTGAAACAAGCTCCACAAGCTTAGTATGAAAAATTGAGTTCATTTTTTTTAGAAAATAATTTCAAAGAGAAAATGTAGACACAACTTTATTCATTAAAAAGGTTGATATACATGTACTGATTGTTCAAATATATGTTGATAATATTATCTTTGGTGCAAGTAATAAATCTTTGTGTAATGAATTTTCATCTTTGGTGCAAATTGAATTTGAAATGACCATGATGGGTGAATTAATTTTCTTTTTTGACTTGCAAATCAAATAATTAAACAATGGAATTTTCATATCTCAAGAAAAATATACAAAGGAGTTAAAAAATTCAACATAAATGATCTCAAGTCCAAAAGAACTCATATGGGAACAAATGTTCAAATTAGACATAGATGAAAAAGGAAAATAATTTAATAGAAAACTATATAGAGGAATAATCGAATCTTTATTATATTTGACGACAAATAGAACTGATATTTTATTTAGTATTTGTCTATGTGCAAGGTTTCAAAGTAATCATAAAGAGTCACACCTCATGACTATCAAAATAATATTTAGATATTTGATTGATACAATAGCTTTAAGTATATGGTATTCAAATAATCAAAATGTAAATCTTCTAGAATTTTGTGATTCTAATTTTATAGGTTGTAGAATTGATAGAAAAAGCACAAGTGGGTCATGTTTATTGTTAAATAGTTGCTTGATTTCTTGAAGTTCTAAAAAAAATTTCATTACATTATCCACTATAGAGATTGAGTATGTGTTTACTAGAAATTATTGTGTACAAATACTTAGGGTCAAATATTGATTAGAGGACTATGGACTCAAACTAAAAAAGATACCCATATATTGTGATAGTACTTGTGCTATCAATCTGGCCAAAAATCTTATTATACAATCTTGAACTAAACACAAAAATTAGCATCATTTCACTTGTGATCATATACTAAAAGAGGATATAGAACCATGCTTTATTGATACATCAAAATAGTTAGCTGATATCTTCAAAAAACCTCTTTCTAAAGATAGATTTAATTTAATTATTTGTGAACTTAGAATGTGCAAATTGATTGATATTTCTATCTAAATTCTACTATTATTGATAATAATGTTTTGATTTATTAACATAATATTTCAATCATCATTCTATGTCTTATATGAACCTCGTATGTGTAGATGTTTGTGTTAACATGCTCTTTGTCATGTATATTTTAAGTGTCTTTAAGAGATTTTTATTAAGGACAAGCAACAAATACTATATGATCATATACCTTAAAAAATCTTATATTATGTATATGCCCCTCTTTTCCATCAAAAGGCCGTGTTTCACTATTCAAAAACTTTACCTTCTCATTCATTTTCACCGTCTAGAGACTTTCATTTCATGACACTCACAAGACTTCTAGCAATAGCCTATATCATAGTGGGTCGACTCCTAAGTCAACACAAAGTATATTACTCTACATTACATCACATTTGCATCTCATCTCATTCTATTTAAAAATATTTTAAAAACCCTAGATTAAAATGATTGATACTCGACGTTCTACCCTTCTAGGTCCTCTTTCAAGAACTTATCAACATCCAAAAATCTCAAAGAAAGATAAAAGAAATAACATTATTATTAATTCATCTCTTGAAAAAACTCTCCCACCTTCTCCAATAGCCTAAAAATTGCCAACCCTCTTTTTGACCCCTCCATCTAGTTCTCTTGAGAAACCAGTATCACCCATTCCTCCATCTCCAATGATGTTAGAAGAACAAGTTACAGTCGTAGTGTAGAAATTATATATGGATGTTAGCACCTCCATTCCAATCTTTTTTAAATCCAAATTTATAGAACCTTTTGTTTTGCCCTCTATTTATGAACAAGAATTAGAAAACACCATTTTTGATCCACTTGCTCTGAGTCTAGAACCTTCTGAATCATTATAGCCCACAAAAAAGAACAAATATATACTTGGAAAGCCTTCTATTGTGCAAAAATCTAAAGTTGTAGATGATGTCACCTTACAGGAACTCAAAGTCAAGAAATAAAGTTTTAAAAGACTTAAAAAAAACTGTTGCACCTCAACATTCTTTCGATGCATCTCCTTAGTATCATTCTTTGTTATTTTTCACTATAGCTATGAAGAATATTTTCAGAAAAACTTCAAACACCGTAAAGTCCTATGCTACAAATTTCTTGATTTAAAAATATTTGAATCGTAGCAGTTCCATATGATTTAAAATCCATATGCCCTTAGAATTTCACATCTAGTTTATGAGCTGATTGAAAACTATCAAGATCTTGTTTGGATGTTCTATAACAATGCTTTTGTCACCCTTATTAGCCTATCACATATTTCCAAGGAGTATTTATTGATCTAACTCTAAAATTTTAATTATCATTCTTGATATTCCCACTAGACTTACCTTGATTGTCACCAAACAAACAATCATTGACTTTTTAAACATGTTGATTGAAATGGAGAATACATCTGTCAACACTACAAAAGTATTTCACCATTATCTCATAGGATCATACATTTTCTTACTAATCATTTTTTATAACATACAAGTGGTGCACATGATCGATTGTTTGAGAAATCTATGTCTATCCTATATTGTATTATCTATGGCTTTCCATTTTGTTTTGAAGATCTATTTTTAAAATAGATGAAAATAGCCCTAAAGTATGGCCTCATTCTTTCACTCAGCTATGTTATCATGTCCCAAGTATATAGTGTAGATATCTCTATAGAAGAATCCATTAATAGCATTCTACATGATATCATTGACAAATCTACTCTTCATCAAATGCACTTTTCATGTAGTGGTGGTCAGTGGCTTCATCGTCCATCTTCTTCTCATGCATCATTTCATGTTGTCACCTTCTTTTACATCCTTCTCATTGTCGACAAATTCAACAAAAACGTGAAACAAGTAGAACAACACCTTGGTATGATGGAAAATGACTTCGGAATTGTCTGACTATTTTCTGTCGTTGCTAAGAAAATTCAGCAAATTTAAAATTTATAAATTCTAGAAAATAAGGCAATTATTAATAAAGAAATATTTTTAGTGGATTTTCCAGGTCGATCACAGGGAAGATGAAGTACTATTAATTATTTATGATTTTTATTTGATATATTATATTTTTTTAATTATTTTCTGGCGAAATTATAACGAAATAAGCTAAAATTGCGAATTTGGGGGTTATTGACGTTAGTTGACGTCAGCCTGCGAAGAACAGCCCCAAATTCGCGGTTGACGGAAATACGTCGACACGTAAATGGATCAAACCAAAGCCACAATGATGGAAATAAGAAATTAATAGAAAAGGGCTTTTGTTCGACACATGATGAAGGATCGAAAGATGTATTATTGGAATCTAAAAATAGTAAAAATGAACAGAAATTAAAGTTTACGGAAGAACTGGGCGGCGCAGTCGTCGATCGGATTTCCGCCCAAATACGATCGATTTGTGTATGCTAGGTGCACCGATTGGTTTCCTACACCTTCTCCAATCGATGGTTGACAATCCCAGCAACTGTCACTTACTGAAATCGAGCAGCGAAGGTGATTCGACTCCGAGCGTGCCGCGGTGTCCGGAGAAGGATCCTCGGAAGAAATTCTTCACCATTTGTATCGGGCAAAGAATGGGGAAGATTTCTGGAAGAAATTCAGCCTCTGTAGCAGCTGAATGAGGGGGAAATTTGGACGAAATCCATCTTTTGTATCGGATGGACAGATTAGGCAAAATCCGGCGTCTGTAGCAGCCGGACGAGAGGGATTTTGATCTGAGAGGGGGATAGAATAATCGAGGATGCCTTATTCCTCTCCGGAAACACCTTTTCAATCTTCCTTTGCGCATATTTCGCCGATTTGTTACAAGTAATTGTCGCATTTGTTGCCGCAATCCGTGTGTCCGCCGTTAACACAAAAACCCTGAAAAGATTTGATTTTTCATTAGTTTTAAAAGATTATAAACTATAAAAATGACATGCATTGAATTATAACATAATTTCCAATTGATTTTTGTCAATTTACTTGGCAAATTTCTCTCTGGAGAATCAATTGATCATCCGGCGTGATTTTTGCCGATTTTTCAGGATTTTCACTGATTTTCTGAATTTAATGATTTTTCTCAAATTTCCTTAATATTTCTATAAAATCAGAATAAACGTAGAAATATTCTCAAAAATAATATAAAACATAAAAACATGTGAGAAATATTTTCATCATATTACATGACTGATTTCTTAATGTAATTCTTAGAAATTAACATTAAAATCATATAAATCATTTTAAATCTAACTTTTCTAATTTAAAGTATTCTGCAAACAATTTAATTAAAATTAAAGCATAAATCATAGAAACACTAAGGAGATTATCATGTAAATATTGAGAGTTATCAGGAATTTTGAAGACAATATTTTAGACATTCACTCACATTTTTCATGTTTTTTTGATTGAACAAAACCTTTGCCTTTTTTATTTCTCTTGACTGTTTATGATTTAACTTTTTGATCTTACAAAAATGGAGAGAGATTGAAAAAAATTGAAAGAAAGATTGAAAATTGAGGGGAACACCTTCTTAGGGGGAGCAAAGATGTATTCAATGCAATTATGTTTTTATTCCTTAAACCTTTGTGTATAAGTTGTGTGAACAGATGTGAATGCTAAATCTTGAATATTCTATTTGCACATTCCTTTGATACATGCGTTGACATATGAAGTTGATTGTTATTATTGTCAACGATTTATTTATTATGTGCATGAAATTATTGCTATATTATTTGTACACATAATTATGCCGATATATATATTTTCTCAAGATGATTTTGATAAGTATCAAAAGGGGGGAATTGTTGATGCCCTTGGGCATAGATTTTGATATTACAATTATATGAAAAAATATATAATTCATGTTTGAATTATTTATAAGACTATCATAAATCTTTCATAGATTTTATGTAAAGAAATCTATTATTTATCTTGTGACATTATGGCTAATCTTGAGATTAAGTGAAATGATGAATAGGTGAAGTGCCACATATTTATTTGCTGAAAATAAATATTTAAAGGTAAATGATAATTATACTATTAGTTCATTTATCCATGATTATTTAACCATTTAAGTACAACTATTATTTATTAGTCACATGCATCATTAAAAGAAAAAGAAAATGATTTGAAATATCAAATGAACTCTTGTGAGTCTTGAACCGAAAATGTATACAATGACATGTTAGCTGTTTATGTGGATAAAACAACCAGGTTAACATTTGAATCTGAAGACAAAGACAAGAAGAAAAATGTTTTTTTATAAGAGATAAATCTCTTGTTCAAATCTCAAATCAAATGGACTAGAAAAATGTAAGATATAGAATTCACAATGGTTAGAGGTCATTGTCACATGTTTTAGAAAATGATAAGTATTTGAACTGACTTTTCAATTTTGTCTTTTAGAGGATGATTCCCTACAAGTAAGACAAGTTGGGAGATCAACAAAAATGAATTTACTTTGATATACAATGAAAAATCTCTCTTATGGTCAAGATACATTACTATCAAGCTTGAACCATGTGCAAACTACATTATCCTTCTTCATCAATGATTGGTGATCAATAAAAAGCTTGAATCTTTTAAGGAGGCTCTCCATCAGGCTCTAAGGTTATTAGGTAGTGACGGGAGAGTGGTTTTGAACAAAGACACAAGGTGCCCTAAGCCCTATTTAGCCTAGAAGGGGTTGGATCTCTCTAGAGGTCGAACCTGAGGTACTGGGTTACTGATCCCATTAATTTCCGTGTGTATTTATGAGGGAAATAGTGAAAAATCAGTAGGAAGGATCCTCTAAGACTAGAAGTAGTCAGGTGAGGGGTGAACTAGTATAAAATATTCTAGTCTCATAATAAAAACCTGTTAGAGGAGAGAGAAAGCAATCCTATATGTAGATAGTCACACAAAGTTGTGTTAACACATGTTGACATATCTACTATCTAGAAAGAAAATACAAGATTTTTAAAATACTAACCCCCCTCTTGGTATTTTTTCTAGCCTTTAGACCTTTGACACATAGGATAGTAGTTGACATGAAAGGGAAAGAGTAAATGGTAAAGATATTGTAGTAGTGGAGTGAGTACCCTAAAAAGGTAGGCTGATGTGAGCCCTACAGAAAGGCTCGCAAAAAATGAATAAATTTCAAGCACATTCCACCACCATCATTTTATTTAGTTGGAGATCTATGAGGGAGAATTATTGATCTATTAATGAAGCACAATATATTGAGTTGTGAAATCACCAAATATAGGAAAAAGGACTTTTATCGTGATTTCCAAAAGGAATAGGGGGTCAACTAGGATTTCAAATTTCCCAGAACTCTTATCAGTCCATACAATTAAATTATAAAACCCTATATTTTAGGCATTGTGTTCAATTTTGTATGCCCCAATCTACCCTTTTGCATGGTACATGTAGGGTTTTTCAGCTTTGTCATTCCATGCTAATTCTTGTCACTTTAGAAAATCCATAGAAATTAATCTTCTTAGAATAAATTCCAAAATTTTGAACCCTTATTCTTGATAAATTTACATAATTTCTCAAGTGATAAATCTTGAAAAAAGGTTAGAAAATACATGATTAAATCCATGATGTAAATGTAGCTAATTTTCTAGTCATTTTTGCATATCTTTTTGACTTTTGCTCTAATATGATGATATGTAGTAATTTATGTTTACTATGATTCATTAATTCAAAAATCAAAGAGATAATTAATTAATTATTAGTGATAAATAAATATTTATCAAAGAATCACCCTCACAATCAAGCAACTTCTCCATGTAGCTTCATATGTGAACAAACTAGTTCATCCATCTTGATGAGCTGTTGATTATTAATCAAACTATCAAATATCTTAAGCAAGCTCTCTATCAAGCCATAAGGTAATTAGATTGAGAAGGAAGAGGGTTTGTGGGCAAAGGCACAAGGTATTTTGAGCCCAAGTTAGCCCCGAAGGTCTTAGATCTTTGCAAATATCAAACTTGAGTTATTAGGCTATTGATTTCATGAAGTTCAATGTTTATTTAAGAGAGAAATAGTGAAATATGGAGGAAGGATTTTTCAAGATTAGAAGTAGCTAGGTGAGAGATGAACCAATATAAAAAGATTAAACATCATCTATGAGAGAGATAAAATTGTGAGAGAACTCCTTAGAGGAGGAGAGAGAACTTATCAAAGGAGATAAAAAGGTGTTGATGCATGTATTTAACATATGCATCAACACCTTTTTTAATTTTAAAAAATTTAAAATTATTGAGACATCAATTCACCCCCTTCTTGGTATTTCACCTAGCCCCTTAGATTTTTCACTTCATACTTAGGGTGACTATCTCTTTGTACTTGAATTTTTCTTACTTCTATTTGTGTTCCATAGTTCTATGTGAGGTATGTATTATTTATTTGATCTTGTTGATGAAAATTGTTACGACAACGATGACCATACTCTAGTAGCATAGAAAATATTTTCAAAGAAGGCAGAATGTAATTTTATTTTTTTCCTATGTTGTGTCAACATTTTTGTTACACTTTCGTGTAGTCATTTTGTGATTTGGACTATGCTGGCCTGATAACTCTCAATATTTACATGATAATCTCCTTAGTGTTTCTGTGATTTATGCTTTAATTTTAATTAAATTGTTTGCAGAATACTTTAACTTGGAAAAATTAGATTTAAAATGATTTATATGATTTTAATGTTAATTTCTAAGAATTACATTAAGAAATCAGTCATGTAATATGATGAAAATATTTCTCACATGTTTTTATGTTTTATATTATTTTTGAGAATATTTCTACGTTTATTCTGATTTTATAGAAATATTAAGGAAATTTGAGAAAAATCATTAAATTTAGAAAATCAGTGAAAATCCTGAAAAATCGGCAAAAATCACGCCGGATGATCAATTGATTCTCCAAAGAGAAATTCGCCAAGTAAATTGACAAAAATCAATTGAAAATTATGTTATAATTCAATGCATGTCATTTTTATAGTTTATAATCTTTTAAAACTAATGAAAAATCAAATCTTTTCAGGGTTTTTGTGTTAACGGCGGACGCAATTGCGGCAACAAATGCGACAATTACTTGTAACAAATCGGTGAAATATGCGCAAAGGAAAATTGAAAAGGTGTTTCTGGAGAGGAATAAGGCATCCTCGATTATTCTATCCTCTCTCGGATCAAAACCCCTCTCGTCCAGCCGCTACAGACGCCGGATTTTGCCTAATCCGTCCATCCGATACAAAAGATGGATTTCGTCCAAATTTCCCCCTCATTCAGCTGCTACAGAGGCTGAATTTCTTCCAGAAATCTTTCCCATTCTTCGCCCGATAAAACGGTGAAGAATTTCTTCCGAGGATCCTTCTCCGGACGCCGTGGCACGCTCGGAGTCGAATCACCTTCGCTGCTCGATTTCAGCAAGTGACAGTTGCTGGGATTGTCAAACATCGATTGGAGAAGGTGTAGGAAACCAATTACACAAATCGATCGTATTTGGGTGGAAATCCGATCGACGACTACGCCGCCCAGTTCTTCCGTAAACTTTAATTTCTATTCATTTTTACTATTTTTAGCTTCCAATAATACATCTTTCGATCCTTCATCATGTTTCAAAAAAAAGCTCTTTTCTATTAATCTCTTATTTCCATCATTGTGGCTTTGGTTTGATTCATTTACGTGTCGACATATTTTCGTCGACAGCGAATTTGGGGCTGTTCTTTGTAGGCTGACGTCAGCTGACGTCAATAACCCCCAAATTTGTAATTTTAGCTTATTTCGTTATAATTTGGCGAGAAAATAATTTACAAAATATAATATATCAAATAAAAATCATAAATAATTAATAGTACTTCATCTTCCCTATTGACCTGGAAAATCCACTAAAAAATATTTCTCTATTAAGAATTCCCTTATTTTCCAGAATATATAAATTTTAAATTTGCTGAATTTTCTTAGCAACGACAGAAAATAGTCAGACATGGCCTTAGCTGGAATAGGTAATCAAATATCTAGAGGAGTCGAGCAAAAGATTGCATAAGCACTAGCCAGGGGAATGGAGGAGCTTATAAAGGTCAAATCTGAAAATTTTTATCTTGTGATAAGTTGTCATCCTCAATTGCCTCTGTTGAGTCTATGGAATTATCCTATTCTAAGAAGGTCACTTATTTAATTATTGATGGGCATTTGTTGTTGGATTTAAATACCCATAAGCTAAGAATATTTATAACTAAAACTTAATGAATAAATAGTAAAGTAATCAGTCATAGGTTCGACACAAGTAGTAGGAATAACCTATCATGGATATTAATTTTGATTTTGTTATTTTAATGATTCTAGATTTTATTAAAATTTTTAAGAAGTAAATAATAGAAACTAATATTTAATAAATAGTGAAAAGAAAAAAGGAGGTAGACATTGGATTTAGACAAGATTAGAAGAAGAAATTTTTAGGGGATAGATGTGGGATTTTGACGGGACTCTAGGTTGAATTTTTTGGAGGTAGAAATGGGGTTAAGAAGGACAAATTTTTAGATGAAGGAGAGGATAGAGAATAAAATGATAAATAGGAGAGAGAAAAATGTGGTCAACACATCTTGTGCCTACATTGACCACAGTTTTTGGACGAATTCACAAAAAAGGTGTGAAATCACATTGGAAAATGCATGAATCAGTTTTAAGTTGGTTAATAAGGAATAAATGGTTAAAATAAAATTAGAAAACCAAAAAATTGCTGATTAATTGGATAGAAATTGCCAAAAAATCACTAGAAAATCGTTTCGCACAACAAAAAAATGACAAGGAATTTCAAATAGATTTCTTGATCGTAATCGATGGAAAACAATTTGAAATTACTCCTTGGATGATTCATGACAAGTTATGGAGGGTTTGAGATAGGTTTGAGATAGTAAGGAATCATTTTGCTCAAGTTAATTGTGTGTTCTTCAAATTATTTCTAGCAAACATCTAAAAATTATCATTCATAACAAAAACTAAATAAAATGGGAAATATGTCTAAAACTAACAGTCTTTCAATGGGTCTACCTCTGAAATAACAAGAGAAACATCTAGAAATTATCATTCATAACAAAAACTAAATAAAATGGGAAATATGTCTAAAACTAATAGTCTTTCATTAGTTAATTTATTTATTTTATAAAATATTAGATAATTATTTTTAATGTGAAATGAATCATAAAAATTAACTAAAATTCAAAAAAATATGAAAATGTTATAAAATGTTTTCTTCAACAATTATAATTTATTTTCATGGGAAATTTTTTGATTTTAACTCACATTACATCTAAAAAAATTAGATATTATCATTCATCAGTAGCAAGTTAAAGGTTCTCTTTGTATTTGAATTTTTCTTACTTTTGTTTGAGTTCCACAGCTCTATGTTAGGTGTGTATTATTTATTTAATCCCATTGATGAAAATGGTTATGATGATGATGGCATAGACTACTAGCATAGCCCATTTTTCAGGAG
Source organism: Spirodela polyrhiza (assembly GCA_024713555.1). Taxonomy (NCBI): domain Eukaryota; kingdom Viridiplantae; phylum Streptophyta; class Magnoliopsida; order Alismatales; family Araceae; genus Spirodela; species Spirodela polyrhiza. Next base: position 6,578,156 of record CM046532.1, read on the forward strand.
AAGGCTGAATATAATTTTACTTTTTCCCTATTTTGTGTGAACATTTCTATTACACTTCTGTGTGGTTAGTTTGGAATTCAGACTATGCTGACCCAAGCTGGAATAGATAATTAGATATCTAGAGAAGTCAAACAAGAGAATTTTAGAGGCACTAGCTAGGAGAAAGGAGCTTATAAAGTTGGAGTTTGAAAATTTTTATCTTGTAGTAAGCTGCCATCCTAGATTGCCTCCATTGCATTATCTAAGAAATTCTCTCATGTTCTATCTAAGAAGGTTGCTTATTTGTTCCTTAGTGGCAAGTCATAGGTCCTTTTTTGATGCTTTCAAAAGGGGAAAAAAACTTTATGTAGATGTTAGAGTGCATGACAATAGATTGTGATTTATAAGATAAAACTTTATCCTTAAAAGGACATTCCAATCAGAAACCTGCATCAAGTTATTTGGTTCATCTAGAAAGAGGTTCTTAAAGCCCCCTAGATCTCTTGTTCCATAATGACTCTTCAGTTTGCCTCGATGGATCCCAAAAGCAATTATGTCAAAATTAGAAAATACCAATTTTTGGAATTTTAAAAATATATCAAAATGAGTAAATCAATTATAAATTGATAAAAGATTTCAAAAATAGTAGAAAATTTCCAAGTCGATCAAGGGATGTAATATAATATCTGATAATATTTCAAAATTTCCTTAAAAGAATATAATTTTTTATGATTTTTTGAACTGAATGATCAATATAATGTATTTAAGAATTCAAAAAAGGAAATAAGATGATGATGTATTAGCGCTCAAGTGAAAATAGAGTTCCGCTTGATGATTCTTATGTAAATGATTAGCATTAAATTAATGGATTGAATTAAGTTTTATAAAAGTACAAAGAATCGTAACTCAATGAAGAAGGATATGTACATTTGAAATCATGTTAAATATCATCAATTTAAATGAAAATGAAGTTTAAAGCAAGAAAAATAGAGTTCAGGCTTTGCGACAATGATTGTTTGAATTTTGCGTGTTCGGAAGGAATTTCCTACAATGTCCATGGCCTCAAGGGCTATCCTTGGACAAAGATGATGGGGGTAGTATTTAAATCTTGCAAAGTCTAGAAATCAATGGAGTGTGTTGTCAAATTGCCTTTGGCGGTTGTCACCCAGCACAACTGAAAAATGGTAGCTTGTGGCTCTTCCGGCAGGTGTCACCTAGTGGAGATAGACTGAATGGAGGTGGGGTACATCTCAAAGGCTTTGTCCTCAAGTCAACACAGCAAAAGGAGCCCTTTATCACATCTTGTACACTCTCAAGAGGTGGTGACTTGTCTCCCACAGATCGTCCTCTTCCTAGTGACGGCTTGTTCTTTGATCAATCGAAGACGAGTTACTCATTGAGTTCACGATGTTTTGTCCAGAATCATTCACTAATTTTAGTAACTATGCTCCACAAATCGTGTTGACTAATTTTTTGTCGAGATTTTAACAATTTTGATAACTTAATCGTTTGTCGTAAATCACGATTTCCTCATTAGTTGTCTACTTGCAAGAGAGAGAGAGAGATGAAATAAGTACAATAATGCCCTTATAATGTGACATCATAATGATATTTTTATCATAATAATTAAGGGTTAGTTTGGGCATTATAATCTTATGAGAGAAAGTTGTGAGTGGCAGTTAAGTCCCACATCAGTCATCTGTCCATGAATAAAAGATGGTGCCTCTTCTATAATCAATAGATACCTCTCTCGCATGTGTACAACCACTCCTTACCCTAGGCCCAATTAGCCACCAGTGACGTTGAAGGGGAGTGACGTAGACATCAGCCACTTGAGAATTGAGCTCACAATTTGCACTTAGTTGCTTCTACCTCGAGCTCGTAGTCTGCACTTAGCCGCTTGAGCCTCGAGCTCATAGTCCTCAACCACCTGTGGCTCCACCCAACTGAGCCTTTGACCCATTTGTGAGCCCGATTGGCTAGTGGATTTTTTTACTTTTTATTTTACTCTTTTTTTATTTATCTTAAAGAATTATAAAACTATATAAATTCACATAATATTAATTAATTAATGAAAAATTCATATTAACCAACTAGAAACTAATTTTCACAACATAGCACAAATATAAGTTTATTTACCATGAGTTAAGACTAAAATTATTATATCACTAAATTATTAACTCATGATAATGAAGACTTATCACAACTGTGGAAAGATCACAACTATTTGATAGTGTGCAAGAGATGTTGAAGAGAATAGAAGCCCACGAATTTGATGGCCAGCTTAGAGATCTTGTTCTAGATGCGGCTGCAAAAGGAAGGAGAGTAGTTCTAAGGAGTTGTTGACTTATTGATATTTATAAATACATGGTAGGCATAAGTGAGATCAAACTTGGTCCATAGTGATTCATATAGATGAATTAATATTAACATTATGTTGATCAATAATTGAACATAGTTGTTAATAATGACAAATATTATGGCATATACTAATACAATGACACAAAATTGTTTACAACCACACTTTTTTTTATTAAGTTATGAGTTTTATATGACCCTTTGATTTAAACATTTCCTTCATAAATTTTAACATTATGTGGAGTCAAGAGAACAACTTTCATTCATAACTAAATGATAATTTCATGGAAGAGGCAGCTGAGATTAGCAAGCCAGACAACCAAACAATTGATCCCATTTGATGTGCCAAACTTTGATAGATGGAAACAAGATCGAATGATCAAACCAAATAGTCTCGAGAGAATCGAGGTATTTTTGTGTCATGCACATAGAACTTTTCAAAAGATTTTTGAGCATCTGGTTGTTCCGATGATCCTAACAAAGGGAGTGAAAATTGCATTCATTTGACCTCCTTTTCATGCAAAGTAGAGTGAGCAAATGAGCTGGACTACCAGAGCATGGGAGCTCTACCTCAGCCAACGTCCGCATTCACTAGTTAATGGAGTATTTCTCACATAATTGATGACACATAAATAGTAGGTCATAAATGCACATTTATTTTCTAAATTTTATTATTATTTGGGATAATATTCAATATTTACTCACCTCAATGGTGTGATTTAATATGCCAGAAAGTATATTAACATTTCTGATGTTTTCTTGAATTTTCCTGAATTATTCTTTTGATATACATTTGATGATACATTAAACATCACTTTGATGGACCTTATATTTCAAGGATTTTATTAATTCCCTTTGAGAAATTTTTAGTGATTTATTACTTGGGTCTAGGGTATCCAATATGTGGCTGGAATCTGGTCATTGCATGAAGCAAGTGCTCCTTATGACAGAAGCAATCTAATAGCAAAAGAACAAAGACAACAAGGAGGGAGTGCTCACCAATCAAACGGTGGAAGGTGACCTGATGGGGAACCAACTATCTAACGGGAGAGGAGACCCACAAATCTGATGGTGTGCAGCTAGCTAGAGAGGTGCAAAGTCACCAGAACCTTTTAATAGTTTCTCTCGTATGTAGAGAAGAAAGAGAGAGAGGGGAGGGTATTGCTCCATATATTGGGGGAACTAATGTGTTAAACAACTTTTTTAATAGTGGAAAATCGTGGTCATTGCACCCACCTAGAGGGGAAAGGGTTTTCTAAGGCTCCACTATGCATGTTTGTAGGTGTATTGTGACAAGAATGGAAGTTCACCCTGCCTGAACGAGGTCTCTCCCACTACTGTAAGAGAATGCCTCTTCTTGGCGTAAATAGGGAAGGAGTGGTGAAGCCAGGTTAGTTTTGTGGTAAATGATTTTCTATTTTATCTAGGGTTAGATTTCAGTTGAAATTAGAGGTAGGTTAGGTTTAGGAAACGTTGTTTTACACATCATTTGATTTCTGGTTTCACCCCCTTTGAATTTGAGAAATCCGATCAGGAGCTCATCTTCATCCTTCTCATCTCTTCCATCTACATTCTTCCTTTGCCCTCTACCTTTTCCTCTTCCTCTTTCATTTAAACACATGAGTATTAAATCATTTAGTCCAAATACATTGAGGATATGACCTGACTCAGCTGCAATCTATGGATTCTTGTGTGAATCAGATTTAGAGTTAACTTATCTTATTTTGATTGTAAAGATTTAGGCTTAATGAAACCTATACTAATTTGAACTCTGACTGTAGATTCTTTTGTGCCCTCGTTCCCCAAAGCTTATGGCATACAAACCATACATTTTGGTCATTACCAACAGTAATGATCCATGGATTTCCTCTTCTTTTTCTCTTATATTTCTCTCTCTCTCTCTCTCTCTCTCTGCAGAACCAAACTCGGAGTGGGAGATCATCACGCGAGCTGAGAAGCATCCAGCTTCCGACTTCTTTTATGCAGAAGAGATTAACGTCCGGGAAGCATCGACAAGGTTGGTTGTCAACCGGCTCGTCGCCCACGTTCCTCTTAAGGAGATGCAGGTTATCTCACTTCTGCCTCCGAATCTATCTTAACGCAGGCGATGGAAAAGTCCCACTAGACGAGACTCTCTCGCTCCCTCCCTTCCTTTCCTCTCTGTGTTGTCACACATAGCCACACATTCACACAGGCCAGTGAAGATTGTACGAGCTCTTTGTTAGATAATATGCTGATATTGCCGCCCGAACTTTGCCAGAAAGGCCGGAGGCGCTAAATCTTACATAATCTTTGCTTCTGTCATTGCTAAAGGGGAAAAATCCTGACAACTTGGACGACGGATGTTACTTGTGCTCCTTCGCCGTCAGTCGGTTTCCGTCGTTGACTTGTCGCTCCAGAGGTCGTTCATCCACAGCCTTATTCTACGTTCTTCCTCTGCGTATACGAGCCACCATCCAGTGCATCATCAGAATGAGAGCACTCGAGATGGATGGCGAGCACAGAAAATGTATGCTCGACTGATTAATATGTGCAGAGGCTATATACCTTGATCCATCGTGGAGCATCGATCCTGTTGTTCCTTGTTGGCGTCTGTTGGGTTCTCCCCTTCTTCGACCTGATTTGATCAGCACGAGGCGTGTGTCAGCAACGATGATCATGCCCGCTAGGGAAGCAGAATGTGGGGGGGAGGGAAGATTCGAGATGCAGACCGTCACGACGACGACCGTCACGTCGTCGGGCTTGCCGACGGTTCCTGGGAGGCACCCCGCCGCCCGGCAGGCCGCCGCGAAACGGTTGGCAACGAGGCAGCCGCCGAAGCCCGAGCGGGAGGTTTATATGGCGGGGTGGCGAGGGAAGGGAACCATTTATTTTTCGGTACCGGTATTTGTAAAATAAAATAAATACTTTTTTTTCGGCGGGCTCTTTCACCAATACGATCCACGCAAGCTCGAGGACCCAGCCCAGTCTGCTCAGATTTTTTTTTCTTTAAGTTTTTCCATTCTTTGAAGTCACAAAAAAACTCGGAAACAATTTTTTTTCCCAAATCTTGCCTAGTTTTGTCTTCTTTAATAGTTTTTCTTTTTCCGAGAAAAACTATCGATGCGTCTTCTTGACCCCAGATCAGGGAAGGTGACTGATTGAATTCCACTCACAGAGAACCCCGATTTTAGCCAAACACACACTTCTGATTCGCCAACTATGGAGAGATAAGGACGCGGTGATCTGGGATTGGAAGGGGAAATGTATCAAAATGTTGGGTGGAATTTTCATTCTTATAAATGTTGTGTAAATCAGTTGAAGAGTCAGAGGTCCCTTTACCACCAACTTAGCTGCCTTACTTCATGGTGCCAAAAGCGTATTTATTTTGCAAGGATGAAAACTCCTAAATATACATAGTCAGTTGTTGAAAATATGCTTCATTGCAAGATTTATTTTCCTGGCGAGGGATGGAGGGGGACAAAGAGACAGTCACGCACAAAATTACATAGAGTGGCATCACAGTGGCATCATAGGTTTCATCTAATGACTGTGAGAATAACATCATGATTGTTTGATTTCCAAAAGCAAGAATTGGGGGTTCAACAAGGATTTCAAATTTCCTAAAACTCTTATCAGCCCATAGAATTAAATTATAAAAAACGCTGAAGAATATTTTGGATAAAATAACTTAATTGTGAAAGAGATTAAAGTGATTTAGCCCAAAGAAGAAGTTATATTCTAAATCCGAGAATGAATTTCCACTCCCAAAAAATCACAGTAGATCTAATCACTTTTGACTATTATTACAAGTTACGGAAATCAAACTTAATTCCTAGGAAATGCACATAAATTAACTGTACCAGATGCGATTTCTGAAGCTTTATAGACCTAGGCCTTTAGAGTGTTAGTTCCCTAATAGGTCAACATATTCAATGAGAGGAGTCTGGTGAACTAGTTTCCTAATGTATTCAAGCATTTTTAGGCAATTTTAAGTCATTTCCTTAAATCTAATTTTATTACCAGAGAAAATTTTATGGGTCGACATAAAGTAATATGAGCTTGAGAGTAAACATAGAGGGTCAACAGATTGTCCTAAAACATAAACACCGCAAAGATATATTGATTCAACCATTCTTCAGCCTATATCTATTTTCGCAGAGTATATCGTAAAAAATTATAACTGAACTTCATGAGATTCTTATAACCAAAAAAAAAACAATTGCCGAGCAAGCCAAGGACTTGAGTTACTATTCATCTGTGCCCTAAATGCGCTTGTTCTCTTACATCTTCACAGTTTTAATCACCAGATTTTCCATGTTTTATCCTCCTCTCTCCCCTGGCTTTATCATTCTTTCGTATTTCCCAGCTAAGGATAAAATTATTTCCCTTATCATGTTTCAACCTTTTGAATTTCTCACCCTCTTAACTTATTGAAGGGTGTTATTGCCTCACCCATTACACATATAGTGTCTCCTAGGCCTATCTAACCTTTCACAATAAAATTCTTAATTTATATGAGTGTTTTTGAGGTGCAAGGATAATTAGTCATTCGTACGCTATATTTGGAATGAGAAGAAATACTTTTAGGTGTGTGATTAAAACTCATGGATTAAAACTCATGTATAATTTTGTGTCCTCATTCCATAAAAATCATGAAACTTGATGACTCATGACCTCAAGCTCCATGCATTTAGATCGTAACCAGTAATAATCTAGATTTCTTCTCTCCTCTCCTCTCTCTCTCTCTCTCTCTCTCTCTCTCTCTCTCTCTCTATCTCTATCTCTCTCTCTCTATCTGTACAAAGTGGAAGAAGCAGATGCAAACTAAGATGAAACTCGAGTTGAAACCGAAGCTCGAAGGGAAAATTTCTACTTCAAGACTTGGCATCCATGTGGGTTTCATGATGGGAGTTGAGATGGATTACGCTGATGACTCCCTTTATGTAGAAGAGATTGGCATTGGGGCAGCATTGACAAGAACAGTTGTCTGCTGGCTCATCATTTACTCTCTCCTTGAGGAGATATAGATCATCTCACTTTTTTCTCCGAATCTAGCTTAGCCTAGTTGATGGAAGAGTTTCCGTGTCTCTTCCATTCTCTGTCATTGATGCCAAATGTGTTTCCTCCGTGGGAAGAATCGACAAACTATGTTCAGTGCAACTTGAAACTGGCAGCAATGCGAGGGATAAAATTATACACTATGCTTATTGCTGCTTCCAATGGGACCACAGTAAGCCTTCTTCTCAATATTTATCTGGGTTCCTCAGTGAGCAGGTTTTCAGATGAACTTGCAGCGTTCTTCACATCATATAACATGTAGCGTTCTTCATATCAGTACTTTAGTTTCCAATTTAAAAACTCTTGAGATTCCAATACCATGTTTATTTTATTCCCTCTCTTCACATGTAAATTATTTCAGGTGGAACTTGTTGACCCATCCAATTCTGCTCGCATGTGGGAAAGAATTGTAAAAGGAACCCAATGCCCTGAATGAGAAGTTGTCCCTACCTGCGCTGGTTCTTGGGGAAAAGCACTGAGGTATGTGACAGACGTTCACTTAAGGGCATTTATTTCATGTGAGGTTATCTCAGCTGTTGTTTACTTGATCAACTACTTCCCTACACCCATTTATGTATAAGTCCCTATTCCTATTCAAACTTTCTTTAATATTTCTCTAAACTTTTGGGTGTGCATAGTATCCTTACATTCAATCTTATGCTACACACACAGCGACTTAAACATTGCATTTTCTTTGGATGCAGTAATATGAACCTCTGCTGCTATTGCCTCTTCCTATCTATTAAGCTTCTTTATATCTTCTAACATAAATTTTTTATGAATCCATCTATCAGATTACATATCAGTGAAATAATGTTATTTCATATACTTTAGTAGCCCCTTCACTAGAACCAAACACTGTTGGTCATTCCCAATCTGGTCTTTAGAGCTAATTGAAATTATATTGTCATCACCGTCTTCTACCTCTATTTCTACTGATCAAACTTTGATTTCTGTCTACTAGATTATGCTGAGGAAATTATTGAGCCTATCTCTACTGCAAAGGAATTGACATTTCCTATCCAGGCTAAGTCCAACCTTTCACCAATTTGCACTTTCTCTATTGGTGATGTTTATGATACTATCTTATCAAATACTTCTCATGTATAATTGACACAGTATTACCCTTCATTGCATGTCACACCACTTGTCTATCCTCAAATAAACCCTCTTTCTTAAACATTAAATGATCTGCATGGAGAGAGGCCATGGCTACCAAATTTGTGCACTTCTATTTAATAGCACTTGGTTGCTCATATCTTGATGCCTCAACATGAACCTTGTTAGCTACAAATAGGTGTTTCAACTCAAATGAAAAGTTGATGGGTCTATTGAGTGGTAGAAAATATGATTCGTGGCAAAATATTTTTAACATTAGTTGGGTATTGACTTTAATGAAATCTTCAGCCTAATAATCAAGTTCAATAGTGTTCATATTCTCCTTGCAGCTATTATCAGCCATCAATGATCTATAAAATATCTGGATATATCTAATGGCTTTTTCCATAGTCATTATAAGGAAATAATATTTATAGATCATTCACTATACCTTGTGCATCCTCTCTTTCTACATCATGTATGTCATGAGGAGAGTAGAATAACTTGAGGTGCCTTTTAGAGCATAAAGTTGGCTAACTGAAGAATCACTAAAGATCTCAATGTCTTTCATATGCTCACAACAAAGAAAAAACTAACTCACCTAGAATATTATCAAAGGAGTGGGCTAACCTTGTTAGTACAAAATTTAAATCAAATGAGACAATTCCATGACCCCATGCAATAAGGCAAATCACCCTCCCTTAGTTCAAGTCATTGCACTCCTTTGGAATGCGATGTAAACAAGAAGCTTGTCTTGTAAAAAATCAATGTCTTGTTTACAAGACATGTCTTGTAATTTTTACATCACTTTATTGGAATGAAAGTAAATGTACTTGGAAATGATTTTACTTGGGAAATATTTTCCTATGAACATATTTATATAAATAAATTCCTTTTAATGTTTGTATATATGGAAGACAAGAAGAAACAATAGATTATTTCTTTTATCATTATTTGTTATAGCTCTTACATCAATATTTTTATTTTTGGAAAACATTTGTAATTTCCTAGTGTAAGAAGCAACATAAACAAAGGAAAACGATATTATGAGACATTGATTTTTCTTTAACTTTATTCATTATAGGTCTTCATATCAACATTTTTATAGTTGGAAATATTTTACAATTCACTAGTGTGCAAAGCTACATGAACTAAGGAAAATGATATTATGAGAATTTTTCCTTTTTCCCATGAAAAGGGATATTTGGTGTTATTGACAAAGGCTTAATTAATTGCTTAAGTAATTATTATTCAAAATATATGTAGAATTTTTGAATTTTTGTAAAAAAAATATTCATGCTATTTACTCAAATAACTATGTGATGGAGGGAAAGATTTTGGGTTGAATTCTATGAATAGTTATGAATAGGATTAGGTTTGACTCTATAGTCCAACTTCAACAAGCTTTGTGTTGTAACAACACTATCTGACTATTATACAAAGATGAGTCATTCCTTTGTCACCCACATCTATTAAAAGCTCTATGATGATACATAAAAATCCTCATCCCAACCCACTCATAAATCTTACACTTTTCTCTATCATATCATAAAAATCAAAATGTCTCCCTATAAGAATATTACATTATGATATTTCTTCCTACGTTCTAATTTTATTTATGCATTCACTTCAAACATCAGGATCCTTGTTGGATTTTAGGGTAGTGAGGATCAAGAAGAGGGGGTTGAATTGATCTTCTTTTTTCTCTATTCCTTGATATTTCTTATTCCTTGATATTTCTTCCTACATTCTTATTTTATTTATGTATTAAATTTAGGCATCAAGATTCTTGTTAGATTTTAGGGCAACAAGGATCAAGAAGGGGAGTTGAATTAATCTTCTTTCTTCTCTTTTATTAACGAACTTCTCTTCATGAACTCCTCCCTCTCTTATTGGGCTGATCCTTATTGGGTTATGATCATGGATACACTATTTTATAGTGGCTCGGAACTGACCTACCTCCACTTTCTAAGGACACTCAATGTCCTTTAGTTCTATTATTAGATTATATAGATCACACCAACTGATTTCATAGACATAGCTCCCCCTCGATTTTACCCAAAAATTTCCTTCTAGATTCATGACTCTAGGAGGACCTCTATTGTTATTTTCATGGGACAACTCCCCAAGTAATCAAATAAATAATTACTAAAGTTAACCGACAAAAATAAAACTCTATCACCATGAGTATATTTGAAAGAAAAGCTTTCAACACTCTAAACTATTGTAGTAGTAGAAGAAGAATACTTTATAGATAGATTATGTCTTCTTGATATTTTCATTAGTTATTACACATGCTTGAAGACTTGTCATTAACTATAGCTCAAGGGTAGAAAATATCTTAAATGCTCTCCTCGAGAATAATCTTTCTTCAATAAATGCACCACTAGCTGATCAATCCTCTCTATCTACTCCTCTTGAAGCCATTGTGCAAAGATCTTTGAATTGAGGAAAAATGCATAGAAGAACAAATATCATTATTAAGGATTAATTCTTCCCATTCAAGATTAGTAGTATTTATAGATGAATCATGTGAAAATTGTTACTAGAATTTTGTAGATCACTAATGACTAGATTTACTTAAAGTATGATGAAATTCAAAGCTTGCTTGAATCCAATTTGATATGTTTTTTTACTAATTCAGATATCTTATAGGGAAATCAAAACAAGAATCTTTTAGGACTTAACATACATATCCAATGGTGATCAGTTCACAGAAATCTGATAAGAATTTGATAAGCTCAATTATTCGACATAATATATCTTACAGAAGTAATGATTTCTCATATAAATCAAATATGAATTCAGTCATATAATTTATGAGATATTCAATATATATTTAAACAAGTTATCAAGTTTGATTTGTATGATTTTCAACATATATTTAATAAATATTTTAAAAATCTTTTCTCATAGATTAGGCACTACTGATAATTTAAATGATTCGGTGTTTAAATCATTAGATAGTTATAAAGTAAAAAAAAATTATGTTGTTATCTAAATGAGCTTTTGTACCTATATTTTAGTTTACCTAAACTCATTGATTTTCTTAGTCAAATCATTACTCCTTTGACTATGATGATTTTTACAGATAATAATGTTTTCACACTGTAGCATATAGTATGATGCATTTCTCATGATCTTATGATTCAACTACTTTAATTCATATCATGAGATTTCATTTTTTTGATTAACTTATCAATTTCAAGCTTGAGATCATGACATTCATGCTTCAAGTGAATGATTTCTCATATGCATCATAGTAGATATTCCATATTTATAATGCATTTAACATTCAACAATGCATGTATATTAGTGAAGCATAATTCGTTGAGAATAATTATTCTTAATTGACCTTAATTGACTTCATCATCATCAAAACATGATACCTTCATGGCTCCAACAATTCCTGCTTATTGTTATGGTTAAAATAAAATTTTATTTGGATTATTATCATGATAACATTTTACCCAAACACTTGAGAGCCATTAACTATATATAAGTATAATATAAATATTTTAAAAAAATTATATACTAATATTTAATATTTTAGACCACTAAAGATGAAATGGATGTCAACATAAATGGGGGTATGTTTAACCTAACTAATTTTGCTACACAACAAATAATATTTTTCTCATCAATATGTAGTTGAAGTGCAAGCAAGACAAAGAGACTACTGACAAAAATACTTGCATAATTCATGTCAAAAGGTTTTTCCTTTTTCTGATTAGGTTAGGTTAAATAACTTATCATTGTGGGGGTGGGTGAAAAATACCCAAAAACATAAAAATAACATAAAATTTTGAAATTAAAGTTCCAATATATATCAACACTTTTAAGAATATTTATCACTATAACTTGAGTACACTTATAGGGTTAACATTCCTAGCTTTCTTAAAGTTCAAAACAACACTATAATGACATAAGAAATTTGACATCTATTAACATATCTTGAAAAGAGTGAAAATGTAATTAAAAGAATAAGTTGCTTCCCTCTAATTGTCCATTCTAACATTAATTAAAAGTTGTCTCATAAATAAAATGCCCCTCATTTCTTTTATTTTCACATGCCTTTTTTGCTTGAAGGTCTAACCCTTAATTCCCCATTATTCATTTTGGCACTTGAAATTGACTAATACTCAACTTTTTTGTGTTGTAACTTCACATTTGTCAAGCAAATATTAACCAGAATAAGAGATGCTTGAGGGCAATTATCCAGAATGGACAAAATGGTAATAAATGTTAAGTCAATGGATACTCCAATATAGAAAGAGAAATAATGGATTTTGAGTAACGATACTTATGATAATTTGAGACTGTTAATATTTTCCATAACATTGGAAGAGGTCTTTCTCATGTCTTACACTCTTAAGTATTGAACAGTCAACTTGAGGCTTTCAACCTTAAGTTAAATCATCAAGTTCAATGGTTGGAGGGTGCCATTTAATTTTGGATTAAGCTGCCTATATATTTGGGTGAATAAGCTTGTCATAAGCTGAAAAATGGTACAATGTAATAGTTGGTGTCATTTGCCATGTTATCCTTTATAATTGAAGAGATTCATCAATTTTCTATAAGAAAAAATTTAAAAATTTAAATAATATTCAAGATATTGGAAAATATATATTTATGACTTATTTATTTAACTTCTAAAGTGACTAAGTTGATCAAACATGAATATATTTGGCCTAAGTATCAGTATGTAACTAATTTATATAAAATACTCCCAATTTTATGACTTAATACCATTAAATGGAAATTTTTTACTAAAAATTTTGAAAATTTTAGTTGCATTTATAATTAGATAATTGAAAAAATAATTTGTGCTTTATTGCTCTAATCATTTAGTAAGTAAGTTTTGTATACTAGCCTTCATTTTGTTTGAAGACTAAACACTTAAGTTGTATGAATATAAATTAAGAGAAATAAATGCAAGAGACAATTATTTAAAAAATATCTATAGTTTAATGTACTTGTACATAATTAGAAGACTTTGTTAGTAATAAGTGGTCTAAAAGCCAATCACATTATGCACATCTTGTTCATTTTATTATAAATGTTATATTTATTAATATATATGTGTGTTGTTTATTGATGAAGTTCAATGGTATGTCTAATATTAAATAAATTATGATGACATCATACTACAGTGATTACTTATCTTTATAAGATATATCCTAAATATTTCTATTCATAGGATATCTACAAAGGACATTGAATACCCAAATAAGATATCAATGTTTGCTCCTACTCATATGATGAGAATAATTAATCTCATAATCATTTTTGTGGAGACAATGAGGGACATTATATATTCTTTGAAGAAAAATTTCATTGAACTGATCCATATGAATCTTTAGATGATATTGTACCTAACTATCAACTAAGTTGATTCATGTCATAGTTGTATAAGTGATCCTTAGACCTGAGACACTAGAGGTATCTTGTGGATGGACAATTATGTTTTGACTTTGACCTACGAGTTTTTGATTATGGGACTTTAAACTATTAAGAATCGGATACAATAAGATATTCAAGAAGGTGATTGTGTGGTCAAGATGGGATCATTTGGCCTCGTGTACTAAGAGGAGATAGACTCTGAAAATGGTGCACTCAAGTCCTTGGCTAAGGCAAAAGAAAATATAAAAAAAAGAGTTTTTTAGTGATTTCTGATTGCACTAATTTTAATTAATATGACTAATTAGGGTCTGATGGTTGACCATGTCCTAAGTTATTCAAAAAGTTTTGTGTAGATGAGGGATTATATATATATGGTAATAGCTAATAGACAAATTTCATGTGTGGGTAGTATAACCCCATTGTACTCTAGGACACATAGTGTAACTTGGTGCCTAACATGTCAATTGCTTGACTTATCTATTGAATTAAATTGATCCATGATTAATCAAATTTATATTAGATATTAAATTAATTAATTAGATAAGTCAATAAAGAGTTTTGACTTATTAGGCCATTAACTAGATGTGTACTTGGGCCTAGAGGGTCACATGCATAAGGTTCTTGAGCAACAAAGTAAATATAAAGATAAGTTTCATTTTTATGAAAAATGTAACTCATTATATATAGACCTCAAGGGGTGGGGTTTGAAGGACCCATGTGACCCTCTTCCCTAGAGCCACCCCTCTCTTCTCTTTCCCTCAATCTAGTGGCTCGAGTAATGGTTCAAAAATTGATGAAGATTAAGCAACCATTAGTTAGCTATTCAGATCACGTTCAATGAGATGAGTTTTTCTAGAGAATTATGTGGATACCACAAGAGGCCGGGCACGTGCCTAGCTTGTGGTGACACATTCAAGGAACACAAATTGAAATCCAAACAAAGTGATGTTATCATCAATTATTTATTATTTTTCTTTTTTCTTCTTCCCATCGCAGTCAAATCTATGTCGAATACCTCATCCCAATAGACTTGAGTACTGAAATTCTGTCAAATTTAGAAATTATTTTATAACAAATTGAACTCAACTTGTTAGAATGTTTGGCCCTTTTTTCTCAAGCCTTTTGTATTTTTTTAATTCTTAAATCTTAATATGAGGTGAATTTAATGTGAAGAGATTGGCCTATGGGCATAGATATCTTGCAATTAACCATCATTCTTGTCTTCTTCTCATCTTCATTTTATTTGCTCAGATGCATTAGATGTCCTCTTATTATCATAGTATTATACATTACAGAGATTGCAGTAGCATAGATGTGAGAATAAAAATGGGCATAGATATCTTGCAATTAACCATAATACAAATTGAAGATTTCATTATATGTCAGCAAATATGTTCTTTAGTTGAGAAACATAAAAGTGAAAAACATATGGGTTAAGAATGCTCAGTCAAATGTGTTTCCTTTTGTCAATTTTTCTCTAAAGCATCATATAGTCTTAATGATATGTACAAGATGTAACAACAAGGCCCTCAAAGAACAAATCATATGCAATACTGTTATTGGGAAAGAACAAATAAAATCTCTCCATCTAATAAACTGTACTTAAGTTAAAGGGGGCAAGATCAAAGGTGTGTTTCAAACAAGTAGGCTACCAAGGTCATCAAGAAGTAAAAGCCTACTAGAAAAGGAAAGAGAAAGGGAAAGAGAAAGGAAAAAGGGACAGGTTTTGGTGTCTTCCCACTTCTAGGGATTGTGCTCTAGTGTAAAGAGCCCACATGTAGAAAAACTAATCTGAATAGAGAAAGATAAGGAATTTTAGTATAAAAATCCTCATAAGAATTCCTAATGGGTTCCCTTATTCCACAATGATAACTATTTGGAGGAGGTTCATGGGTTAAGGGAAAGGGGACAGTTTTTGGTCTCCTCCTACGTCTTGAGATTGAGCCCTAGTTATACAGAGCTCTCATATAAACAAAATAATTTGAGCAGAGAAACAAAGGGAGTTGAGTGGAGAAATCAAAAAGGGATTCCAACTAAGAAGATCCCTTTTCACAAGTGGCACATAGACTAGGAGGAGGTTCATGAGTTATGGAGCATTTTGCAAAGGAATTTTTTTGGGAATTATAATATTTTCCAATAACGATAAGATGCTAAATTAATTTGCATTGTATATTAAAACACGTAATTTTTATTTACCTGGGTGGTAGAGTCTTGAAAAGGGGATTCTTGCACGAGTGGGCCCGGGCTGAGGGGCAGGTTCAGGCGGTTGATACTACTAGATAGTTGTGCTAGGAATGCGACCGGCACGTGGGTATTACTGGACGGCCCGACTTCTGCTGCGCTTAAAGGTGAGGTTACCTTCCTCTCCTCGAGTGGCCTCTGCTCATGTAAGAAAGAGGAGGGAGAGTGACCGTCGGTTCATCTCATTTCCTGCTCCCTTCGCCGGTGCCCGAGACCAGCCGGAGATCCTTCCACCGCCGGTGCAAGTAGCTTTCCGGCCTCCGCCGCCGCTGCTGCTACGGCCAGTGCGCAGTCATTGGCCACAGGTCCACAGCTCTCTCTCTCTCTCTCTCTCTCTTTGCGGTAACATCTTCTGCAGCTCTGGTCTGCTCTCCTCTCGATGCTATCTGAGTTCTTCCTTCCCTATTCAGTTGGATCCGAAAAACAAAGGCCATTTTCTTTCTCTTTTCGCTTTCCTTTGCCTCCCGGCAACGTTGAGATTCGAACGTTTCTGCGGGTGGATTAGAGATCCCAAGTCCATTGCTCCGAAAAGAGCGCCACGCCGAGACTCTTGTTTTTTACGAAGTTGTGTAGTGGCTTGCAGTCCACCTCGAAACCATTTCCATTCTCATTTCCATGTGACATTTCTCTCTCCGGCTCCGATTTTCGCCAGAATAATGGTTTGTTTTCAGGGCTCCCTCTATCAAGATTTTGAAGTAAGGGTTCTATGTGCTCTTTTTTACTGTTTTCTTGCTTAACCAGTTTTGCGATTCCATTTGGTTTTCATCGATAATAATGTATTCAATCACCACTTATCCCATCAATCAGGGGCCAACTTTGATCAAAGATCCTAAGTATTTACCTGGAACCAAACATCATCTCCTAATGTCTTCTAAACATATGCTAGCCGAGAAGCACAAAAATTCCACCAGAAACTGGGCACGCCTAACCAAAGTGGTGGTACAAGGTCGAAAGTAGCAGTCAAGAACACCGTCTGTAATTCTAACTTAGGCTCAAGTACTAGTTTAGCATTTCACTCGGGTTTACGTCAATGTAACACCTGGCTAAACCACTTTAAGCTGGCTGTCGTGACTGTTCTATTATCCCATGTCAAAACGTTTCGTATGCCATTTGTCTGACTGTTCTTTTATCCCTGGACTCATTCCACTTATCTCTCTCTGAAGAATCTTTGGAGGGAATTTGAGTAAAAGAAAATGTAGGATGAATTGCTCTTGCTTAAACATTTATGGGCGTGGAAGTCATAAAGGAAGTGGTCCTACTTCATTTTTTCATAGAATGATGCTGTAAGGGTTAATGATTGCTCCACAGTTAATTTTTCGTCGAGGACATCCTAGGTTTAATATTTTTAGGATGAAGGGTCATGGTATGGGGTTTGTGCCAACGTTTACCATCCAATTGCGGGTTTTAGTTTTTTTACCTCCCTTCTTTGTTTTGGGATGTATTATTCAATGTTAAAACATTACTGTTGATTATTCCTGATTTTTTATTCATTTTCAGGTATACAGTCATGGCCTTTGATACCAATCGTCTCTGCTGATATCGGGAATTCAGTATTCTGTGAGTACAACATTATTTTCCTTGTGGGTGCATCAAAAAGACTTGGGATTCGTATCATTTCATAAATTAAAACGGTTTGTGGCTACAGAAAGTGAGTCTATCGGATAACTGGAAGGGGCCAACGTTGTGAAACACTAAACAGACATGATGATCAACAGTCAACATATGCTGACTTACTTATACCTCTTGGTTTACATAGTGCTCTCCTCAGGAGTTATTTTATATAACAAGGTAAAATAGCTTTATGCATTCTTGTCTGTATATCATTTACATCTGAGTTTGATATAATCGCTATTGTTTCTATTAAGCCCTCAAAAGCTATAATTCCATGAAAATTGATATGTACCCAGGAGAAAAATTAGTTACAGTGCATAAGTTTCATCTTCACAACACCTGTGATAGATCTTGAGGTCCTTGTTTATACCCTATTTTTCTTAGATGAAAATGTGTATACAAATCTCTGAAGTCGGATAGTGAGAACTTCCCCAGGTATCACAGCATTGGATTTCATCACCTGCCAGGCAGTATCAAGTTCATGGACATTCTGAAATCATAGTTAAGGTTGAGAAAGTGTTTTTCACGTGTTTCTGCATCACCTGGACTGGGCCCTAAACTTCAACAAGAATATTATCTGTCAAAATCTACAGTGAATAGAGGTTTTATGTGATTCTTTTTTACCTCCCCTATTCAGTATCATTTCCATCGCCCCATGGCATTCCTTGAATATCTCAAAACTTTGGTGACTCGTTTGTGTCCTATCCTGTTTGTGTGCATTCCTTGAATATCTCAAAACTTGGAACCCTGTCTTTGCGTTTCAATCTTTGATTGGACACAAACGAAACCAACCATAGTGATAAAACCAAAGAAAGGAAGAAGGATCAATCTGCTTGGATTCGTTTGTCACCAATCCTGCATCCAAAGTCAGATAATCCAATTCTAGTGTGCTTCAGACAGAGTCAGATGCCAGTTGGAGTTATCTGGAAAGGGATGATCCTGCCTCTGGCTATAGATATATACTTATCTGATAGAAGTTAGGGAATATATTCAGGTTTGTATATCCCAAGGTGATTTTATCTTATTTTTATGGATTTCTCTGGATTGGGTTACACATAAAACAACAATCACAAGGAATGCTTACTGTGGTTGATGCATGATGGAACATGATGATTATGTTGCCACGCATTCTCACTGAGTTGATTGTAAAGGGGATTCAATTTTTTTCTGGAAAGGTTTGTGCAGAATCAAGAAAGATCTAGATTTATGAACTGGGATAAAATCAAGAAGAATAATGGCAAGGTATAATGGAATCAGACAGACATAAATTTTTCAACAGGCCTTTGAACTTTGGTTCAGGCAGATTTTCTTTGGGGTAAACACGACCATGGTTACTCCAAGTGGAATCCCTAGCAAAATTTCAGATTTGTCCTTCTATCTTTGAGGATCATTATCAGAAGAAGTACAGAGCTTTCTTCAATGTTGAAAGCCTCAAAGTTTGAGATGTAAAATCATTTTCAGCTGGTTTGGATAATGTGTGGTGTTCAGTTGTAGTATAAGATAAAGTTACCAATCTGAGCTGGTATCAAATCATTTCCATTCATCCTCTAAATAGAGTTCATTATCTGTGACATTACTGGTTTGCATAATTTAGGAGAAACGTTTCAAATACTGAAGAAGATTAGTTTTTTTCTTAACAAAGGTTATGGGGATTTAGCACACATGAAGAAACTTAGAACTGAGAGAGAATCTGGAGTATAGGGATGGAATGCAGTACTGGTAAATATTTGCCTAAAGTGGTTCAACCTGGTGAAATTGCATTCCCTTTGAGAGGCTTTGTTCTAAACAATTAAATTACTAATGGCATGTAGTTATTTCCCTGGAAATTGGCTTTAAAGTGACTTGCTTAACTTGATAGAATTAGAAGATGTAATATCTATACCGTGTGTGATCTTTTCTCATTGAAGCACAAAAATATTGACTATCTTGTTTTGAATTATGGTTTGATTGATCCAATGTACTAGAAAGTCTATGTCAAATTTTGAAATAGGCACCAAATTAGAAACCTCCAACCTGGAACAGAAATTGTCCACATATTTTATAGTTCTAATGTATTGAAAATTAGTGAGAACAATATGCAAGTTAGAAATCTCCGTAATTCTGAAAATACTATTTTAAGTTGGACTTGGGACGAAGGACATATCTATTCAACTATTCTGCTTTGTCTGCTGCAATGCTTAAATTTAACATCACTCATTTCATTACGTTTTTCACTTTGTAAATTCAAGTCCATTGTTTTTCCTCTTTTAGAAGTCTGACAACAGATAATGTTCACATCTCATAACACAGATTACGTCAACCTTGCACGGATTTTCTTGGCAGTCTTAAATTACTTTCGTGAAATTTATCTCTAATGCTGCTATATGATAACTAATGGGCTTGTTCCCATCATCAAAAAGCTTGTTATAGTTCTCTTATGCATGCCATGTCCCTCTTCCCTGAAGTTAACCTATTAGAAAGATTCGGATGAACTTTTGAGGTAAGAAGGCAAGGCTTTACGATGGTGATGATAGCCACTAGAAAACTGATTTGATGTTATTGTGATCTGTGGTATCCAATAGCATATACGATGGGGTACAACCTATGTAAGGGGATCCTATTCAGTGGAATGAATACACGTTCACTCCGGTGGCTTCTTCCTCTCTCCCCTTGTATTTCTCTAATAACCTTAGGTATGTGGGCAGTTCGCAAACATCATAAGATAATCGAGGTCAGGGAGATGCATTCCACAAGCCTAAATCACAGATCTCTATGTTTTTTTCAAAGCAACTACGGATTATGGAGATCAGCCCATTGAGAGCAGTAGTTTTTGTAGTACAACTATTGGATGTTGATTTCGTAGGTCTGTTGGAACCTTAATACTTCTTCTTGGATATACTTTTCGTAAGTAAACACAGGAACGATTGATTTTTTTTGTAGGTTTATCTGCCCTTATGATCTTGCGAAACTTGAGTTATAATATTTCTAGAAGTAGACGATCTGAAATTGGCTAGACAGTGGGAAAATATTTTATCACATTTGATTTCTAGTTGTGATCCAACTGGTGAATTGATGGAATGAAGACTTTGTTCAGTGTTTTTGGCTCAGTCGTCTCATATAAATAGCAGAAGTGCTCTTGGTTTTTAAAGTATCTCCACCATACGTGCTTCAATCTGTTTGCGAATGCCTTGCGATTTGTTTTACATCGAAAATATATATCATTTTTTATGCATTGACAGGCAGTTTGGTCATTGATTTGAAGTGCCTTTATGAGAGAAGTTAAATTTCCTAACATATTAATGATACGGTGTGTATATTGGCTTGTTTGTTTGCTTGCTTAGTTGTGATGTTTATCTTCCATGCTCCAAGTTATCACTTTCAGTCTGGCTGAACTTTCTGTTGAAGCTGCCGCTGTTCTTTTCGACTAGGCCGTGGTTGTTTATGTTTGTTGAAGGCTTACATATCTTGTTGAATTTTCTATGCTTCTTTTCGCACACACGGTACATAAGTACTCTGTTCAACTGACCCTTCACAATCAACATTCTGAAGCTGCTTCATAACCAATATAAGTGGGCGTCTAACAGATTTGATTCAATGACTCATTTGCAGTGGGTTCTATCACCGAAATATTTTAATTTTCCATTTCCCATTACGCTTACTATGATTCACATGGGATTTTCTGGTGTGGTGGCATTCCTTTTGGTTCGCGTTTTTAAGGTATGTTCACACTCCCCTGTTAAGAGTTTATTTTCCATCCATATTACTTTTTCAAGAGAGGTACATTAAACATTCTAATAATCAAGAAAATTTGGTGGCAATCTCGTATGCAACTCTGAATAACCGTGTAAGATTCTGCCGGTGACATAATTGGAAAAGTTAACGATCAATATAGGGAGGTATTTGGTGTCCTCTTTCTGAATTTAAGGGAGAATTGTAATTACTCTGAAAAGCTAAGGATGATATATGACAGACATTGATCAATCTCGCTTTGATCAACCGATTGCCTGCTAACCAGACCAGGGCAACCAATCACTTGAATGGGATCTTGTTCTTTCCCATCATAAGGGCCACCTACTGGTAGTCGGCTGTGGAAGAATGAAGGGAGCATGGGGCAGTGGAAGCAACTGAAAACCGTCGTGGTTTGCTCCCTGGCCTATCTGCGCATCTTTCTCTTCAAATATGGGTTGAGTATCAAATTTCATTGCCGTTTAAGGACTGAGGTATTGAACAAGGTGAGGCGTAGTGTAATTAGGATTGACGAACTGTCATGCAGTTATGCCCTTTCCCTATAAATTTATCTACAAACGTCCAACAACGATTAGTAACAGAATTTGTTTACCTGAATTGTCTTTGTCCTCCATAGTCTTTAATTTTGCCTACCCAGTTGCATTTTGGATCTTATTGGGTCTAGAAATTTATTGCGATTAGATATTTTTGAAAGGGTGCTGTGAAGAGGAAGTAGTATTCGTAAAAACCAGAATGTGGATATCAAGGATGTTGATCAAATATAAATTTGCATAATACCCTCGTGGGAGAAGCCAGTAACTAATCCAAATGTATCTGTGTGGCAAATCCAGTAGTTTGACGAAAGGGCCATTAGCCAAAATCCAATAATTTGTCATGTACAATGGACAGATCCAATAATTGAGCAGGATTGGTCCTTGGGCAAATCCAACAGTTTGTCCAAACCCACTGGGCATTTCAACATGTGGGCAAATGCAATCCAATCCAATCTAGCAACGTATGAAATTCACATGAAGTTCATCAGTGGGTCAAATATTCACTGGGCAAATCCATGTGTGTCCATACCCATTGGGTGAATCCAGCAATGAATCAACATCTAGCTCAACTGCTTAAAGTACCTCTAGATCGTTGCTAATTGAGTCTATAAACTAAAACGAATACAATCCCCATTTTGTTTAATGTGCATCAATTTATTTTACATCTGCTTCAGTGTGACGTGACAATACTTTTTTGTATTATAAACAATATTAGCGAAATGAAATGCCATAATTTATTCATTGTTCATGTTTGAAGAGTACTCCCACGTTAGTGAAAGCATTTCTTGCCTCTTCATTAGTTTTTAATTTGGATAATGAAGTAAGTTTAGCGTGGTATCAGATTTGATGATTGCTCGAATTTCACACATAGAGTTATGTTATTCACTTGAAAAGCCAAAATGTCAACATACACATGTAATGGCGTGTTAGCAACGTTTTGTATCAGTTTATGTAAAGAAAGCATGCGATTATATAGACGGACGTAGAGTCATTGAAAATTAGCTGAAATAGATGAATCAAAAAAAAATTGCAGTTAATGGCGTTCTTCGGAAAATGTCCTCAGTACTGACTGCTGCAGCGGGAAAACTCCAGAATATATTGAATTATTCAAAATGGTTATTCAAACGGATGAAATGCTCCAATGATAAGAAACGATTGAGAATAACGTCACATCACAGTGTCATAGCAAGATGCATGGTGCTTTGTCTTGTTCACTATTTTTCATTTAATATGCCTATTCCATTTGGTTAAGATGCTATACCAACAGGTATTTATCTGTTTGCAGCCACGGAATGAAAATGTTTTCTTTACTTTAGAACAAGTCGTGGATCTATGAACTATAAAAGTCTACGTTCCATTGAAATTCTGATATCTTGGCATTGGCAGGTTGTGGCACCTGTGAAGATGACTTTTCAGATGTAAGAAATGTGACATATTGTTTTTCCTCATTTAATCCGATATTTCACTTTTCAACGAACCTTTTTCCAATTCCAGATATGCCACCTGCGTGATTCCAATAAGCGCTTTCTTTGCATCCAGTCTATGGTAAGTGATCGGCCCTATGCTGAACATTTCTGCATTTTGGACCACCTGTCGGTCTTGCTTTTGTTTGACTGGCTGCTCTTTTTTTTAACTGGGAGTGTGTTCCTTTTTCTCTGATTTTGTTTCTATTGATATTGCCACCTACTTGTACAACGACTGGATCTGTTAATCCTCTCCCTAAATGAAATACATTGTTGTGGCCGGGTTCTATGTTTTTTCTGGGCATGAGAAAAAGACGGAACATGCCATTAAATAAAGAACAGAATCTCGCTTTCTTGATGTTTATTTGAGCATCGGAGTCTTACTTTTTTTGCGTAGGGGTGTGTGCTGTGTTGTGGGAGGAGGGGGGATGGGATGCTCTCTGGTGTTCAGGCCTACTAACGACATCTTTTGAAAGAGGATTTCATCTCCTTATTTATTTTCTCTGTAGCCTATTTAAGCTTCCAATCTAGAACCTAAGGATTCAAGAATATTAATCCTTGAAACTGCATTATTAACGCTTGAAATAAAATTCCTATTTTTATAATTTTTCTTGATATTACCAATGGTTTTTGATTGTCAGACTTCAATTATGATTTTCCATTGGTTTTTTGAGTTCATAACAAGGTGTATCTTCGGCTGCAGGTTTGGAAACACCGCTTATTTGCATATTTCAGTCGCTTTTATCCAGATGCTCAAAGCTCTAAGTAGGTGGACTAAACCCATACTCGTATGCTTTTATTTCGCCTAATCCCCCGCCAAATATTCACTCTCATTTTGTGTACAGTGCCAGTGGCAACATTCGTCATGTCTGTTATGTGTGGCACTGACAAGTTGAGGTGTGATTTGTTCCTGAACATGCTGCTCGTCAGTGTTGGAGTAGTCGTCTCTTCATATGGCGAGATTCACTTTAATGTGATCGGAACACTTTACCAGGTGTCAGGCATATTTGCAGAAGCTCTTAGACTAGTCCTAACCCAAGTCCTCCTCCAAAAGAAGGGATTAACCCTAAATCCGGTGACCAGTTTGTATTATATAGCGCCCTGCAGGTATTCTTCATCTTAATCTTCCTGTCATTTCGTCTTTTGTTGAAAGTTACCAACGTCCTGTGTTATCGTTAGATACTTCCATCGTGTATTAATAACGGGGA
Source organism: Spirodela polyrhiza (assembly GCA_024713555.1). NCBI lineage: Eukaryota > Viridiplantae > Streptophyta > Magnoliopsida > Alismatales > Araceae > Spirodela > Spirodela polyrhiza. The sequence continues at coordinate 6,602,816 of CM046532.1, forward strand.
ATGCACCAGCCTTGCCAAATCCTGTATCCTCTGTTGGCAACAAGGTGTTTTGTCAGCGACACAAATAAAGTAATATGAAGGTCTTTAATTTGCACCTATCATGTTTCAGTGAATATACAGTTCTTTTCTAATTAGGATGAACCTTGTCAGTTCTATTGATCGGAGAATGCATCTTTTCTATTAACAACTACCCAAATGGCTGCGTTTTTTAGTTTGAACTGCTATGTTTTTTTATGTCAAGGAGATTCTTAGAAATCAAATTTGATGACATGTTTGGGGCCACCATTATGAACCTACGCCATGGCTGACTACTATTTTGTTGTATTATATGCTCTTGCTGGTACCCCTTAAGTCGTGCCATCATGACAAGACTTTAACTTTTGATCCGAATCCTCATTACGTACTTTGTAAGTTACTGTTTGGCCATCTTTCCTGGAAAGCATCATACTTAACCGTTTCTTCTTTACTCATTATTATTGTTGCACCGGCCCGATTTCTTCTGCAGTCTCCGGTATTTATGCGTATTAATGGCCCTTATTATCCTCATTTTTATTGAATTCGTTGTTGCCTGTAAACCAAATATCCCGGTTTGCATTAATCATACGTGCGCAGAGTTTTTTCCCCTTCGTGGAGTCTGCAACACTGGGAGAACTTATATTTACTTGTTTCTGTCTGCAGTTTTCTTTTTCTGTTTGCACCATGGTACATGTTGGAGAAACCAGGAATGGAAATCTCCCAGATTCAGTTCAATTTTTGGACGTTTTTCTCAAACGCTCTATGTGCGCTGGCATTGAACTTCTCCATATTTTTAGTAATCGGTAGAACTGGAGCAGTTACCATCCGTGTTGCCGGAGTTTTGAAGGATTGGATACTGATTGCTCTCTCGACAGTTATATTTCCGGAATCTGCCATTACCGGGCTCAACATTATTGGCTATGCAATTGGTACAGTTCCTCTTTAATTTGATGCATACCAATTTTGTAACTTGAAAACTAAAGTTTAAATTATCTTAGTTCTTTTGTAACCATTCCCTGTAGCTCTGTGTGGCGTTGTCATGTACAACTACCTGAAAGTCAAGGATGTTCGTGCATCAGGACAAGCGCCAGATGAAAATATTCCAGAAAGAGCAACGAAGGTCTTATTCTGGAGCCACTCGCCTTTGATCTCATTGCAATATTTTCCGAGAAATCCAATAAGAAATATTTCACAGATATTCATATCGTTCTTTAGTGCCATTTTATAAATCTTTTGGTTCATTATTCCTGGAAGAACAATGAGGCCACGGATGCTTCGTCTAGAGGGTCCTTTCTATTCTAAATGAACTGTTGTGATTCTGTAGTGTACTTCCTTTTTTATTTATTCTTATAATCTGCCTAGATTGTGGGCTTTTCAGATCAGTAGGAGCATGATAGAACCTTTAGAGAAAAATTCAAAAGAAACAAGGATGCACATTTAATTTAAAAAAAAAATCTACTAGTAATGTAGAGCGTTACATCCAGCATTTTTTATGTCTACTCATTTATTTACCTGAATCGCTCTTTCATACGACCCTTCGTATAAATACCTTTTTTTTATTAAATGCGATCTTGATTTCTTTTAGTTTATTCCTCTAAACTGTCTATCAGCCCTCCTAAAATCAAGTCCAATAAATTCCAACCCACATTATTCCGAGGACGACTCTATCTGGCCAATTTTAATGTGGGCTCTTCAATTTATTCAGGACTGGAAGCTTGACAAGAGATCGTCAGACTTGTTCTCCAGCGACACTAAAACAGAAGCAACACAGCCACCACCAGCGGAGACTACACGGCAGATGAAGAGGCCCCCCTTCTTCCCTCCTCGCGGGTCTCACACGTCAGTCGAAACCCTCTAGGCAGCCACGCGGCGTAGCTGCCACAAGTAATTTCCCCTTCAGGAAAACCATTCATCCACATGTAATTTCCTCCCCCCCACCCCCTCTTTTTTGTCAAGCTTTCGCCTTGCCTATTCTTTAGAGAGCTGCCATGTTTTGGTGGAGAAATTATCCACCAGTTTGCTGTAGTTGGTCCTGAAGCGTGTGTTCCTGGTGATGTGGGTTGAACTCACACCCTTCTTTCTATAATGGTGATGGGCAAGCTCGGCCAGTTTTTGATCAATCAGCCTCAGCCTGCTTTCTATAATGGTGATGGGCAAGTTCGGCCAGTTTTTGATCAATCAGCCTCAGATCAGGGGGGACTCCCTACCATTATAGAAATAAACTGGTTAGAAGCCGGACAATCTTCCCGGAATCTGCCGAATCTGGTCAGGAGGGCCACTTTGGGATGTTCAACGGACGAGAAAGAAGAGGGATGAATAACAATAATAATAAAAAAGAAGATAAAGGAGTGATCCATAATGAGGGAGACGAGCGATATGATGGGCATGCGAAGTCCATGAACGTGTGGCCACTTGCCTGAACAGTCGACTTCTGGAAAGCATTCTGAGTAATCGCTTCCGGTGGGCCATTTGACAGGAAAAATGGTACATATAATAATATCCCTCCGACTGACCATCATCCGGAAGAATTGAGAATGGGTAGGGGCACACAACGTGATGGGATTGGAGATTCTGCTGCGGAAAAAAGATTGAGAATGTGGGTGGACGTTATATATAACCTGAGTGCGAGGGCAGAATCGACTCCAAGCTTTGGGCTGGTTATATCACCTGCGCCTGTGAGGTCTTTCTGATCAGTGCCACTGAATTCCAAACAGGCACAATGACAGGATCACACCTTGTGCCTCGAACAGTGATATGGTGCTGCTGCGGATCCGCTGGTCTCTCGGTTCCTTTCCCCCCAGGACAGTCTCATCTGATTTCGGAAGGGCCAAAGGTCTGATATGAAGGCTTACATTGACAATTAAGAGTCATGATTTCAAATGGTTTATTATATAATGCATGGTGAAAGAAAACTAACAAGGAAAATATTTCCTATTTAGATACCCTCTGTGCGCCTTTGAGAGTCTACTCCTGTCTTCATGCAGACAGATGGTTTCTCAGGGTGAACATTACAGGGGAAAAGAAAAAAAAATACATGGTGATCAACCTCAGGTGGTAGAAGAATTAGAAAGGAGCTCTAGGGGGAGGGGGGTTGAGAGGGGACTGCTCCAAAGCTGAGGATTCCAGCGAGTCAGATCATCGGTTGTTGATTGATTGACCATACAGGCACCACAAGGCAACCACAATCCAGAGATAACGTGAATCTTGGTAGCTGAAAAAAGTCTCCAATGGCAAGAAAAATATGTGTTTCATGACATGATTCCAAGGATGAAGACAAACTATTGTATCCTGCTGTGCTTCCTTTTCGAGGTAGCATTCAAAGGCCCCATGACCGACCCCCCCCTGTAACATGATATCAATCTAACAGCGAGATACAATTGGTGCCAATTATCTGTTTTGAGGGGCGTTGACGATAGTCTATTATCTCCAGCAAATGGGACTTTGCCTAAGATCCATATTTCGATCGAACGAAAGAAACAAGTGCCGTGGAATAGATCAATCAGGTCCGAGTTTATTCAAATGCCCAATTCGTCGTGAACCAAAAAAAAAAAAAAGAAGCGTCACAAATGGAGAAGCGGCCCTCCAGGAAGACCATTGTTGCAGCAGATAGTATCCAGAAAACTACAAAAGCTTGCTGAAGAAAAAAAAAATTAGCGTAACAAGACCTAGGCCTCCTCTGAAATACAAGAACCTACAGCCACCTTAATCCTACCTTGAGCCACCCGAGGAGGAACCCCAATTCGTGTAGTCCATCAGCTGAGCTTGGGATCAGGTACGGGGAACAGGCTGGCACCAGCAGCGCCCCGAGGCGGGGAGAAACCGAGGAACTTCTGCAGATTAGTCCGGATGCTGACGGAACAGAGGAGGTACAGGAAGGCCATGGAGCAGTCGGTCGGATCGCTCCCGGGAAGCCCCCGATGACTCATCTTGTAAACGAGGGATACAGGCGCGAAGGGCAGCTTAGCAACGGGCTTGCCGTCGAAGAGCGAGTTGAGAAGGCCGAACACAACGAAGAGGACGACCGCGACAACGGCCCCCGACTTGAACTTGAAGAGGGACAGATCTCGAGTGGACTCCTTGAGACTAGACTCCACCCGATCCATCTTCTTATTCTTGGAGGATTTCTTGACAGCGACGGACGCAGAGCCGCCGCTGGAGGAGGACGAATTCTTCATGGTCTCCAGCTTCTTCGAGGCCTTGTCAATGGAGGAGCGGAGGGACTTGTACGAGGAGGTCCGGTAGATTAGGATCCAGGAGATGATCTCGCAGAGGACGGCCGTGCAGAAGGAGATCCCTACCACCACGAGGCCATCGGCGTAGCGACTGCCTGTCAGGGACGAGGCCAGCGAGACCAGCGATGCCATAGCGGCCACCCGATCGGACGAGCGCCTCTCTGCAGACAGGAGGAGGAAGACGAGGACCTCTCCGCCGCCCACGCTATCACTTCTTCTGCGCCGCCTTGTCACGTCGGTGTATTTTTCGAATACACCCCTAACAACAGAGCATTTTAAAATCAAGTCCATTAAAAACCCATAAAATAAGCCTGTTTTTTTAAGAAATGTAACTAACGTCAATCACATAGATAAATCTTATAGCATAATTGGTAAGAGCCAAATGGTGACGCAAAATCAAATAAAAGTGGGAAGTCACGATCTACAAGGTGTTGACTTCTTCAATATAGATGTGCCTAAGTTATCAAAGATAATATGACAAACATAAATAGAATGAATTACAGTTGAAAAGTCAACACTAATGAATCATGAGGTTTAAGAGAATCACTCATAGCACCAAAAGAATTACATCTAGGGAAACAGAATGAAAGAGAACTTTACAATAACCTTAAATTTTTTTTCTTAACTTGATGTTAAATATCTTCCTCATCAAAGAGGAAATGAAAGTCAAAATAAAAGAAGCGAAACCCTCTCCCTTCCTTTCTTACCTAGCCTTGGCATGTACTCTCAAGCTTTTCCCACTATCTGAAATTCTCCCTGCTAATGTAAAAATAAAAGAGGAGAGAAATAGGCTAATGGAGTCTAAAGGGACAAGAGAAAAGATTTATGTAGACAAAAATAAGTGAGATAAATCATCCACACAAAACATACCATAAGCTCTATTATTTCTAAGATGGGTAAATTGGTCAACATAAGGTAATTTTGATAGGTCTTAAGGGGTCTATCACTCTATCCCTTCAAACTCACGATGGAATAATCATTGAGAGTTTGTCTAAAAGAAATTGAAAATAAGATAAAGTAAGGGTTTGGGTAATGAAATCAGCTAGCTACAAAAAGGACTAAACATAGGTAATTTTAGAGGGTTAGACTGAAGAAGACTTCAAATAAAATAATAGTTGTTCTCAATATACTTTGTATAATCTTGAAAATTTGAACTAAAAACAATCTGAATTGTAATTTTGTTGTCACAATAAATATGAGCCTTATGAGATTGCAGTACTTCTATATCATTAAGTAATCTTCATGACCAAACAATTTCTACTGTAGTAGAAGTTTTAGTTCTATATTCTACTTCTATAGTAGAATAGGTAATAACATCTTGTTTCTTACTCTTTTATCAACATCAGAAAAAGTACGAAGAGTTAATGAATAGTGTGCAGAAAAAAAGTACATAAACTTGCCTACTATGAAGATGATGAAGAGCACATAACGCAAACGATCAATGGGTAGAACAAAGAGTCGGACTAATGACCACCAATATGTACTGCAAACAAGATATCTGGACATATGATTGTCAAACTAAACAAGTGATTCAACAATTACTCATTAGCAAAATTGATTGTTTAAATGACTGACATCATGAGAAGAGATCTTAGAGTTCATCTCAAAGAAAGTATCCACTGTAAGTGTGTTAGAGAGACTTATTTGATTCGTCAAATTTAATGTACATTTTCATTAGGAAAAAATACATTATTGAATAAGAAAGCAATGTTAATACATGAAAAATAAAGAGGATTGTCAAGATATTTCATATGAACAATTCATGAAGTTTAGCTTTGATATGAGGACTACACTCTATGTCATCACATATAATAATTATATCAACTACATACAATAATAGATGGATCCATCCATGAGAAGAAGCAATAATAAATAAAATTAAATGATAGGGAGAGATAGAAAACTCAAGTTGAAGAAGAGTACACAATGTTATGAAAGAGCTTCTCATATTAAGTGTAAGGAGCTTGTTTAAAACCATAGAGTGCACGATGATATGAAAGAAAGTCAAGAGAGTAGATAGAGGTTAGAGATACATATCAGGTAGGTAATTCACAATTCTAAGTGGAAAGAGTATGATGTTCAGGTATAAGAAAATAAAGGGGATTAGTAGATTGACAAAGAGGAGTGACAATTATCTTCCATAATAGTGCATATTGTTTCTTTGTGAGATGGTGAAATGAGATTCTTAAATATCAGATGATAGAAAAGAGCCAAAGTATTTAGTAATGGATCAAGTAATTGTGTTTTAATTGTATCGATTTCTAAGTAAGAAGAATCAGTGGGATAAAGATATCATGAAATATTCTCTAAAAAGACCGCATAACATGACATCAAAAGATGATTAGAAGTAGAATCTTAAGACCAATAATTTTTTGCGACAAGTTATGCCTCTAAAAAATATGCATACATAAGTTGGCTAATAATTTAACGTTTTTAGGAGTAGAGATTAAGATAAGATAATTTAACCAAAATACATGAAAAATAATCAAGATGTAATTATAGAAATATTCAAATAGAGTTAAATTAAAACTAAAATAAGATAGAATGTGATTTATAAGTTAAATATGTTGGAGCCATGAAGGCAACATATTTTGATGATGAAAAAAATCATTTAAGGTTAATTAAAAATAATCATGATTAACTAATTATGTTTCAATAATATTCATGTATTATTGAATGTTAAATGTATCATAAATAAACATGTATACCTACTATGTTGCTATATGTTATATCTTACATATGAAGTATGAATATTATGATAATAAGTATGTAATTGATAAGCTAATCAATGAATGAACATTTCATGATATGAATCTAAGTGTTTTAATCATAAGATCATGAGAAATATATCATATTATATACTTCTGTGTAAAAATACTATTATTTACAAAAGTTATGATAGTCAAAAGAAAAATGATTTCACCAACCAAATCAATGAGTGTAAGTAAAGAAAAATATATGTATGAAAGCTCATTCAAGTATGTACAGATCCATGGGTCTACTTTATAAATTTTTAATGATTTAAATATCAATTCAGTCAAATTATCAATCAAGTGTTCAATTCATCAAAAAGATTTTTCTAATACATATCGAATATATATTGAAAATCGTATAAGTCAATCTTAACAGAGAAATTATGATTTAAAATATTGATATTGAAGTTCAAGATATATAATTATATCTCATATCTTATTTGACTAATTTTGAATTTGATTTATATGATAAATCATTACTCATGTAAGATATGTTTCGTCAGGTTCACAATAGAGTTACTAGACTACTATCGGGTCTACATGAAATGACTACTATCAGATATAAATGTTGTCTTAAAAGATTCACATGTTGATTTCCTTAAAAGATACCTGAAATAGTTATAAGACATATCATTTTAGATTCACACAAGCTTTGAATTTAATGATATTTTATGTGAATCTAGTCATTAGAAATCCAAAGAAATCTATAAATATTTTTCACCTGATTTATCTATAACTACTATCAATCTCCAATGGGAAAAATTAATCTTCAATGACTATATTTATTCATCCACATATTCTTCTTTTATTCTTGTGATATATGTGAAGTGTATTCAAGAGGAGAGAGAGAGTATTCATGAGCTGGTTGTATATTTATCAAAGAAATAATTGTTCTCGAAAGAAATATTCAAGACATCTTACTTTCTTTGAGCAATGCTCAATGACAATCCTTCAAGTTTGTATACTAGTTGACAATAATAGTAAGAAGATAAAGAATTTACCTACAAAGTATTCGTCTTCCACAACTACATCAAGCTAGAGCATTTAAAGATTATCTATTGGACATATCCATGGTGACCAAGTATTATATTTTTAGATTATTTTTAGTGATTACTTATTTAATCACTTTGGAGAGCTGTCATGTAAACATAGTGGTGTAAACCTCTTAGAGTTATAAATATATAATAATCTAATAGTGAAACCTAAGGACAAAGAATACTATTAGATAATGGATGTAACCCGATGCCGAACCACTATAAATCATATTGTTTATGATCACAACCCAATAAAGATCAGCCTAATAAAGAGGGAGGAAGAGTTCAAGAGAAGTACTTCTACAAGAGAAAAAGGAGATCAATTCAACCCCCTCTTCTTGATCCTTGGTGACTTAAATCCCAAGAAAATAACAATTAGAAGAGTTTCTCCTCATAATAGATAAGTTACATAAGTAGAGAGGAGCAAAAGGTCAATAGTTTCTATTAAAACTAGGAAGACAAATAGTTTTGATGCTGAAAAAATAATTAAATATTAATTAAGAATGAGTGAATGATTAAATTATGTCTCAACAATATATACATCTCATGATTATATGAATATCAATGAATGCATATATTACTTGAATCATGAATTACCGGTATACATATGAGAATTATTTTAATATATAAACAACTCATGATGTGATTTAATATAGATTGATTATAACATCATGTGAAATCATCAATATGTATATTATTGTGTGAATTATCATGATTTATATAAATTATCACAATCAAAATATGCATGATTAGAGCATTCAAATCAAGATCTAGTGAAGTAAAATATGAGTATGAAAGCTTATTTAGTCATTTATGACCTCATGATTTTGTTTAGCCCCTTAGATCTTTCAAAAGTGATCATCTTAATATCCTCTAATATCACACATCCTTACTAATTTGTTTCTCATGCATGAAATATGACATTTAAGAACATAGTTAGCATGTTGCATCATCATAATTTACTGCATTTTAATCTGATAAAAGATATTAAAATCTATAGAGTGAAAATAGGAAGAATATGTTCTAATTTCATCCTTGTCCCCAATATGAAATAATAAAATTCCTCAATGATATGAAAAATAATTCAGAAAATTTAACCTTTGTAAAGGAAAGTTTAGAAAGATATCACTTGGTTTCTCTTGCTACAAAAGTTTGTTGAAATAAAAGTTTCCTACACTAAAATGCATAAAATAATAACAAAATAAATTTTAATTACCCTAAATAATGAAATTTTGAATTTTCCTTCCCCCAACTTAAATTCGGAATTTTCCTCAATGACATGAAAATATCTCATAAAAATTTAGCAATTTAGATATGTAAGTATAATTTAAGAAAATTAATAGAAGAAATTTTGCTGAATAGGAAAAGATTACTTAGAACTATTATTCATTTATTAGAATAACAAACACCTAAACTATAAGCAAGGAAAAAAATTAAATTTCAAAAATAAAAACATTCGGTTGCCTCTGAATAAGCACTAGGTTTAACATCTTCAGCTGGACCTATTGGTTCTCACAATTAGGTCAAATAATTTCACCATCTAACCCTTTAATTATTTCATTCATTAACATTTCTTTTCAATTTCACCTATGCAATATTTCTATTGGTTGTTTCACCTTTTCTTCATCATATATACAATGCATGCAAAAGGCTGATCTATTCTCTTGAGATTAGTCATGATCTATTCTATCAGCTTTTCTTGATCTTGTAAACTTTCTAAAAGTTTCTTTTCCTGTTTAGAAGATGATATAATCATATGCAAAGTTTTATTAGTTCTATGAAAAATCTATCTTAATAAATTTAAAAAGGATTTAAGCTCTAATTTGGGAGGAATTTCTAAAGATGGTGAAAGAGATATTATATTGTGATCTAATGATTCGTCTCACAAGACTGATTATCCATATCATGCATGTCAAAATGAAAAATGAATTCATCAATATGATCAATATGATTCATATCTTGAATGCATGATTAAATTACATCTTTACGTTCTACTTTTTCATCATTTTCAAGTGAAAATTTAGATCTTCTAAACACATTTAAAGAAATATTTTGGCCTCATGCTTTTATATTAAAAAAATATATTTTCACAGTCAATATTTGTTTTGCCTATTACAATAAATGGTCTTCCTAAAATGATAGGAGTATAGGTAGGATCAACTAAAATAGGCATATCTAAAATAATAAAATCAATCAAAAATATATACTCTTTCACATTAATTATGAAACTTCTAAGAATCCCCAAAGTGTCTTAATTGATTTTTCAGCTAATTGACACTTCAATAAGGTTGGCTTGAACTCCTAAATCAAAATGATCAAAAATAGTAGTTGATAATAAATTAACACTTGCTCCTAAATCTAGAAGAACACTATAGAATGTGATATCTCCTACTTGACATTCAATTAAAGGGACTCCTAGAGCTTTACATTCCTAAGCATAGAACTAGAGATAATAGTATTAGCCTCTTAAGATAACGTTATCTTCTTAAGTGACAGATAAATCATTCAAAATATTAGCATATGTAGGTATATGCTTAATTACATAAAAAATAAGAATTGAAATTTGAACCTATTTAAAAGTTTTCATTAGCTCTTCATTATGAAATGGGACATTTTTTGTGTGTTTCTTGTTATTTTTCAAGAAAAATTTTCTCTTGATCTAGGTGTTTATTTTTCTCTTCTTTTGTTTGATGATTTTCTTGTTCTAGCTTCTCATCATATGAAAATAAATTACCATGATCATCATCAATATTATTAAGAATGTATTTAACTACTATTTCAACTGGATATGGATCATGAAGTTGTTTTCCACTCCTAAAAATAGTAACAGCTTCAACATTTTGAAAACCTTGAGATGTAGATGCATTATGTCTACTAGAATGTTGATTCTTGGGGTTCATGATGGGCTAACTAGGAAGATGACCGAATTCATGTTGATAATTAGATTATGCTAGTTTTCCAATCTCCTTTCAAGTCTAAGTATAGTTTTTTTATTTTCTTACCTAATTTGCTCCATCATTTTCATCATATTTGCATTACTTGCCTCATGAATTGTTGCATATAATTAGTACAAAAATGAGATTGAACTTGATTTGAATTTGGGTTTTGTTGTTTGAAATTAGCTTGATGAATTTTGCTGAAAATTTAGTACTAAATTTTGCTGAAAGCTGGGTATTGAATTTTCCTGAAAAGTAGAACAAGAATTTTGCTGAAAATTAGGCTGTGTTAGATGAGTTTTGGAAAGGAGGCCTAAAATAATTACAAGGCCTAAAAAATGATTGATAATTGAGTTTTAACATGAGAATTTGAACTATTATTCTGATTTTTCCAAGAAAAATTAGGATGGTTCCTCCAATTATAATCATTTAATGCATTAGCATGCTCTTGATTTGAAATAAATGTAAAATATAATAAATTAGGGCATTGAGATCATAATAATCATTCCTATCACAAGATGAACATAAAGAATGTGAAGTGCATGATGTTTGTGGCTGAGGATGCTTATGCTTAATTGTATAAAATTCTTCTCTTAGATTCATTGGCACTATGATCATAAAGAGCAAAAGATTCATGTTCAGCTGAATTTTTACTTAAATTTTCATAAAGAAGACAAATCTCATCTTCATCCTTACTCATAACTGTCCACCAACATATTGCATCAATGATGCTTTTATGTTGGTCAGAAATACCATCATGAATGTCCCCCCAATTCCATGATGAGGACATCTACTTTGAAGTTTCTTGAATATTTCCTAAGATTCATGGAATGATTCTCTTGATTTTTGAGTAAATTAGAGAATAGCCTTCCTCATTTTATGAGTTTTACCTCAATGATAAAATTTCTCAAGGAATACTTGCTCTGCTTTAGAGCCATGTGGTAATCTCATGAGGTAAAGATGTGATCCATTCTCTAACTCATCATAAAGTGCATATGAAAATAATCATAATCTCAATGCATCTTGAGAAATATTAGGAATATGAATGAGTTCACATGCAACTAAAAATCAAGCAATGTGTTGATGTGGTTGTTCACTTGTTAAACCTCTAAATTCAAGAAGCATTTGTAAAGTACTATGAAAAATATCAAATTGAATGTTAGGTTGAATTGGAGCTCTAACATGCAAGGTAAGTCTATATAAATCAAGAGCATAATAATCACACATGGGTTTAGAGGGTTGAGGATTCTCATCCCCTTGACCCATAGGATCTGGCATATGATCCATGGGAGATAGTTCAACTTCTAATGATGTCAACTTTTATCTTTTTCAGTTGCTAAATTTTCTACAGTAGACCCTAAATTTTGTCTAGGTTGTGATCTAGCTTGGTTTAAATTTGGTCTTTCTAGAATAAGCTCCAAACTTCTTCTACCATGCATAACATAAATGTTAGTTTAAAAATTCAACCAGAATATGCAATAATTTTTTTGAAATTTCCAAAAAATCTCAAGGTTCAGATTTTCGCCTAATTCAACAGATATTTTATTTTATTTATCTTAATGTTTTTTATTTTAAAGGCAATCCTAAATGATGCAAGCACTGTCAACAAAATATGAATAAAAATGATTCTTGTAATAATAAAAAATTAATAAAACAAGAATCAATAGAAATATTCAAATTGCACTGAAATTATTAAATAAAATGTTTAAATAAAATGATAAATGTAAATAAATGCACAAATTTAAATAATTAAAAATTATAAAGAAATAATAATTATATCATAATAAAATAAAAAGAAATGTAAGCAATAATATTTTTTTGAATCATGAAAATACTAAAAATAAATCAATAAACACCAATTAAAATCATTCTCCTCGACAACAAATAACTAATAAAGCAATGAGTCTTAGGTCAATCACATGGAATAGGAATAATCCATCATGAATATTAATTTTAATTTTATTATTTTAGTTATTATAGATTTTTTATAATTTTAATGAATTAATTAATGGAAACTAATATTTTTGAATTTTTTACTAAATAGTGAAAAGAAAGAAATATACATAAGATTTTGAAGGGATTAAAGGAAGCAATTTGGAAGATATATGTGGGATTTCAAAGAAATTTTAGACGCATTTTGGCAGGGGTAGAAATGAGCTTTTGAAGGGATTTCAAACGAATTTTTTTGGTGGAAAAGAGAAAATCATGGTCAATGCATCTCACACTTGCATTGGCCATGATTTCCAGATGAACATGTGAGAGAATTTACAAAAAAGGTGTCAAATCATGTCAAAAAATGCTTGAATCATTTAATAAGGGACAAATAGTTAAAATCAAATGAGAAAATTGCCAAATCGCTTGATAATCATTGAAAAATCACCAAAAATTGCTAGAAAATTTTTCTCTAGTGTGAAAAAATGGCAAGGAATTTCAGTTGGATTTCTTGATTGAAATTGTGGAAAATTATCTGAAATTGCTCCTTGGATGATTCATGATGAGTTACGAAGGATTTGAGATAGAAAGGGACTTTTTGATCAAGTAAATTATGTGTTCTTACAATTATTTTTGCCAAATGTCCATAAATTATTGTTCACAACATTACTAAGTAAAATATGAAATACATCTAAAATGAACATTGTCCTTCAATAGGTCCCCTCTAAAACAACAAGAGATGCTTGTGGGTCAACTTTGTATTGTATAGTTGTGTCACACCATGCTAGAAGGTGTAGAAATATCATTTGGTAGCATTGAGTTGCTTGTTGAAAGGATTTTATGGAGTGAGGGCTTAACACCACTATCACTACCATATGGAGTAAAGGAGAAGATTTGTGGCAACTAACTAGAGGCTCTGGGTGTGACCAAGGGAGTAAATAAGGGGGTTCGCCTATCATTGAAGGCTTTGACCATGTGGAGGGGGGAGAAGATGGAATACATGTCATCGACAGACCTTCGCTACTTTTATTTCCTTGGTGATAATCCATAATCATGGTTTTACCTACTGATAATTGATAATTGATAATATGCCACTCTATGATTGAAGTACATAGCATCCTATGCCATCCAATCAACTTGTCTTTCATTGTTTGATCAGTCACTTACACCTTAGGGTATGTGACACTCTAGATGTCTTCAAATCAGCACACCATGATCTGTCAAATTTAATTAAATATCTAGGGGGTATGTGGCACATTCTAAAAAATTAGAAATAAGCATGTTATAGGTATCAAACCACTGTTGATCTGCTACCAAAAAATGGGTGATGTGGCATGTCTAGAGACATCTGATTAGGTGGAAATTGGATGGCTATGCCCAACAATAGATACTATTTATTTATTTCATAAAATAGTAGGTAATTCATTTTAATCTGAAATAAATATTAAAAATTAACTAAAATTCAGAAAAATATATAAACATGTTTTTAAAAATTATTGAATAATTATAATTTATTTTCATAAAATTATGCAATAACTCACATTGCATCTAAAAAAATGAGATATTAACATATATTAAACTTATATGTGGACTTAAAGTTGAATAAGTATGCCAACTATTAGCGAGTGTTATATGATTTATGGATATCATAATCAAATATTTGAATAGAGAGGTTACTTAGGTACTTAGAAGTAGAAAAATTAATAGTAGTTGGATGAATTGATCTAGAAGGCCTAGATTCACACATACAAATAAGTTGTTTAGATAGAAAAACTTAAATTTCATTAGCATATATTGTTGGAACCCTGGGGGCTATGTGAAACATCAAGATATGTATATATGTTGTTGTTTGTGTTGACACATTTGTATCATGATAAGACCTTTCAGCACTCTCACCAATTATACTAGGACCTAGAAATTTGTTTGTCCCTCACCCAACTATTTATATTTATAAAGAGAAGTTCCCTCTAATATTCATTATTCCCTCAAAGATACATGTTGATATTATGTTAGACACCCAAGCACTTCAAGTTCATCTCTTTAGAGACTCAAGTACCATTAGGTCAAATACAACTACCAATATCTCATCCTTTTGCCTAACACACTCTCCTCTCATAACCTTATTACGTTATGGTCTAATATAGAGCAAGAGCTATGATGGTTTAATTGATCATTTGTCAAAATAAATGATAAAAATGATATAATGTTCTAACATGTCATTGATATGTGCAACAAAAAGAGCTAAATTGTAAGGCTTGATTCCTAACGTCTTTAATTATTTTTCATTTTATAGTTTTTCCTGCAAAAGTAAGAATTCATTTTGAAATAACTTTACTATTTTATTAAATATCTACAATTTAAAATCTATATTTAAAAATTGATTATTTTGTAGAATGAATGTTAATGACTTTTGTGAAAGATCTAGAGGTTAGACAAAATACTAAGAGGGGGGGTGAATTAGTATTTTAAAAATCTCAGATTTTCTTCTCATATGCTAGATGTATCAAACACATGTGTTAACACAATTCTACTTGATTATATGCGCACATAATGACTTTCTCTCTCTTTCGGTAGGGACTCACTATGAGGCAAAAGCTTTTTATATTGGTTCATCCCTCACATGATTACTTCTAGTCCTAGAAGATCTTTCATACCAGTTTTTACTATTTCTCTCAAAAATACACATTGATTTTAACAAGATCAGCAGCCCCAACACCTCAAGTTTAACCTCTATAGAGATATAGCCCCTTTCAAGTCAAACAAAGCTTAGAGCACCTTGTGCCTTTGC
This sequence comes from Spirodela polyrhiza, assembly GCA_024713555.1. NCBI lineage: Eukaryota > Viridiplantae > Streptophyta > Magnoliopsida > Alismatales > Araceae > Spirodela > Spirodela polyrhiza. The sequence goes on from CM046532.1 coordinate 6,618,506, forward strand.
CCAACTCACTATCCACTCACTACCCACTTACCTTAGGGCTTGATGGAGAGCCTCCTTAAAGGATTCAAGCTTTATCTTGGTCACCAATCATTGATGAAGCCGAGAGATACAGTCTACTTGTAGTTAAAGCTTGGTAGTGATGAATCCTGATCGTGAGAGAGATTTCTCATTATAGATCAAAGTAGAATTATCTTCCTTTACTTATAAGGTGTCATCCTCTAATAGATTTCTATAATTTACTCAAGATACAAAGTTAGAAGGTTAAATCAAATACTTACTATTTATTAGAATGTACAGTAACAACCTCTAACTATTGTGAATTTAATATCTTTTTTATTCTCTAGTTCATTTGATTTGAAATTCAAATTGAAGATTTTCTTTCATGAACAAACAATTTTCCTATTGACTTTGTCTTTAGATTTGAACGTTAAGTCAACTATTTTCTCCATGTAAACAACTGATGTATCATCGTTTAAATTTCTGGTTCGAGACTCATTAGAGTTCATTTTATATTTCAAACATTTTCTTTTTCTTTTAATGATGCACATGATTAATAAATAATAGCTGCACTTAAATAGTTAAATAATTATGGATAAATAAATTTAAAATATAACCATCACTTAGTTATTAAATTTTTTTTTTTCAACAAATATTTATCTATATGTGATGCTCACCTACTCATGATTTCACTCAACCTCAAAGTTAGTCATAATGTCATAAGATAAATAATATATTGATTTACATGAAACCTATGAGTCATAACCTTGTGAATAATATCAATTGTAAATAATATATTTTCTCATATATTTGTAATATCAAAATCTATGCCTAAGGGCATCAACATTTTGAACCTTCTAATCTTCAAATCTCATTATTCCTATAATCATTTTTGCTAAAAATTGAACTAGGGTTTCCTAACTTGATAGATAACATTCAGATATCCACCTTGGATCTAAATCATTTAAATCTTTTATCCACATAAGTAGTTAACTTGTCACTATTGAGAAGCTATATTCTAAACTTTTTATCTCATTCTTTTCCTAATTTTTTTATGACTCAAAACACTACATGATATAATTAGATAAATATATAATAAAAAATAATATATTTCAGATGATTTACTTTGACTTATACCAATTGAATCATATACTTATCCTTCCATTTGAAGATGATCTGTTAGCTTATTTGATACTCTTTGTTGATCAAGTATTCATAAAGTAAAAACTCACCTAATCTCAAATATTAATACCTTATATTTGATTGTTAGTGATAAAATCATGAAATTAATAAATATAGTTCTAACAGAATTAAGGTCAATGCATCATATATTTTAGAGATATAAATGACATGCATAAATAACCATCAATATTAAATAATAACTTTTTCTTTTTTTTTTACTTGTAGTTATCAAAATTATGTTCACCAATTGATATTTCTTAAGGAAAAATAATGATGGGTTGCTCAATAAATTAATTGATGATATTGATACAGTCAAAACATTAATTCGATAACCACTTATGTCCATGTGTAAGGTAAATGTACCTTGTCCTCATTCACATAAATGACCTTTTCTTTGTAACCGAGGACAATCTTTCTTTTAATAGCCTTTAATATGACAATAACTATGTGCATCGCATCAAGTGAGATATATAATTTCTAAGAGCTTGAGAGATATTAGTAGAATTAAGTGATTTTAAAGAGTTTTTTCAACTAGTAACTCACCATAGACAATAAAGACCAATAGTGCATGGATCTATGAAAAGCTTAAAAATCATGAATGAATTGAATACCTTGATGGGAGTTTTTCTCTCACCTTTCAGTTGATATTATTTTCAAAACTAGAATATATATGAAGATAAGTTAAAAAAAATCTAATGTAGCTTTTGCCATAGAAATTTTGCAAATTATTGTCCAACAAATTGTTCCATAATGTTAATAATTCTTATAAGAATTCTAGAAGTATTCAAATGTAACACCTTTCATGTCCCTCACCCTTTTGTAGAGCAGGGAAGGGGAGATGAAGAGAGAGAGGGAATGATTAAAACACCTTCACCTATTCAGTGGGTCATCTTAATGCCCATCCCATAACACTAGCAAGAGTTAATTCCACATATTTAATGAGTCAACATTTCTACCTTTCACTCAATTAAACTAGACATACAAATTAAATTACTCTTCGAGGCATTATTACCCCAACATAAATTAACATTGGCTAAGTTCTGCTAGTGATGAAACTTAGTTGTTGATGATGACCTAATCATCATATTAGCAAGATTTAATTTGGATGTTGTTACTTAATTTATGTAACATGTGAAGTTGAACAGAAATTTGTTTATCTTTGAATATTAAACTAGATCTTTTGCAAGATAAAGTAGATTTAATCTATAACAATACTAATATACATATTCTTGGTTAATGGCAAGTTCCTTTACCAATTCTCTGAGTTAAAATATTTATTTTGTAGTCTCAACTAAACCAACATAGCTTTAGTCGTTGAAAATAAAACAATGTCTTGGTACTTAATTAATTTACAAGGCATATACCTAGATTGAAAAGGGATCATGTTTTAGGTCTCTTCTTCTTGAGATTACATGCATAATCTTGGTAAACATTGTCAACAAAAACCCCTTGATGAATAAGACGAATATTGTCCATTGTGTTGCAGTGAAGGTTGACCGTAAATAATAAAACATCCAATTTTAGAGAAAAATTTATTTTACTAGATCCTAATACACTTTTCCTAAACTTACTATATATCTATAGATATATATATATATATATATATATATATATATATCTATTAACAACACTAGTGGTGCACACAATAACATACATTAAAGAATAAATTGCATCTACATACATATGTTACATTGAGAATTTTCCATTATTGTTTCTAAATTTGGGACACTACTATAAAGATAATATGAAATACTAGCTTAAAGATGTAATAACAATATTAGCCGTTATCATGTTGAATTTAGTTAATACTCTTTCAAATTCCCTTTCTTAATCAACCATAATCTCTTGCTGCATTGATTACTTCAAATCTCCATACTTACGATCTTTTTAACACAGTTTTTTCATTGCAAATTGGGTTCATGTTCAAAATTATTATCTTTTCTATAGATTTGCAATCACAACATGTTATCAACATATAACATGAGTAGAATAATATAATAATCATTGAGAAAATCGAAATATACTTAATTTTTGTACATACTTCTTATGTAGTAATATGTTGATATGAAGTTATTAATTATTTTGTGCCACTAATGTTGTGCTTGTTTCATACTACAGTGAACTTTTTTAAGCTTGTATATAAATTTTTCTTTGTCTTGTTGAAGAAAATCATATAATTGTAACATGTATACTTTTTCCTTAGATTATTTCTATGAAAAATATAATTTTGACAGCAAGTTACTGCAACTACATATCAAACCTAACTATGATATATTTTTGATATTATAATTAAATGAAAAAATAAAAAAATTGATATTTTTATTTTTCACAAGATTATCATGAATGTCTCATAGATTTCATGTAATAAAATCAATTATTTATCTTGTGACATTATGTTTAACCTATTGATCCAAGGGATTAAACCCTAAGATTAAGTGAATTAATGGATAGGTGAAGCACCACATTTATATGGATAAATATTTGTTGGAAAATAAATATTTAATGGGTAAATGAGATGGTAAATGATGGCTATATTTTAAGTTTATTTATCTATGATTATTTGACCATTTAAGTGCAACTTTTTATTTATTAGTTATGTGCATCATTAAAAAAAAATCAAAATAATTTAAAATATTAAATGAGTTTTTGTGAGTCTCAAACCAAAATTTAGATAATGAAACATCAGTTGCTTACATAGAGAAAATGACCAGCTCAATATTCGAATTTGAAGATAGTTTCAAAGTTGTTTGTCTATAAGAGATGAATATCTAATTTAAATTTCAAATTGAATAGACCAAAGAATAGCAAGTTATCAAATTTGCAATGGTCAATAGTCATTGCCACACGTTTTGAAAGATAATAAGTATTTGAACTAACATTATAATTTTATCTCTTGAGAAAAATACATAAATCCGTTATAAGACGACGCCCTATAAGTAAAGGAAGCTAGGGAGATCAACAATAATAATTCTACTTCGATCTACAATGAGAAATCTCTCTCACAATCAAGAAATATCACCATCAAGCTTCATCTGCATGCAGATTATATCATCTTTCTTTATTAGTAATTAGTGATTGAGAAAAAACTTGAATCTTTTAAAAAGGCACCCCATTAAGCCTTGAGGTAATTGAGTAGTGAGTGGATAGTGATTTTAGGCAAAGGCATGAGGTGCTCTGAGCCTTATTTGTCTCATAAGGGATTAGATCTTTGTAGAAGTCGAACCTAAGGTATTAGGCTGTTGATCACATTAATTTTAATATGTATTTTTGATAAAGATAATTGAAAATTAGTAGACATAATCATTTGGGACTAGAAGTAGCTAAGTGAACTAGTATAAAAAGTCTATCTTATAGTGAGGAGAGAAACTCATGAGAGAACTAATCGGAGGATAGAGAAAGTAAACATACATGTAGATAATCACGTAGAGCCATATTAACATGTGTGTTGGCACATCTATTACTTAGAAAGAAAATATAAGATTATTGAAACATCAATTCACCCCCCCTCTTGGTATTTCATCTAGCCCTTAGATCTTTCAATCTCTTTATTTTGCGTCACCTTAATCAAACTACTCATTGTATTCTTAGTATAAGTCATATGTGAATCATCTTTAATGTTTATATTGTATCAAATATCCCATTTATGTTGTGTTAAAAAAATCTAAAACTTATATATGTTAACCCTCTATATCTAAGGAGAATTTAGACTTATTTTGTATATTCATTGTCCTATATTAAGACACAAGAAAACATTCAAAGATATGTAGATTAGAAGATACTAATTTACTATAGAAAGCATCTTCTAGACTCTTCACTCCAAATAATGTAAAAGATGTCAAATTCACCAAATAGCATGTTGTGTTAATTGGATTGATTAAAAATTATTTAGTAATTCCTACAAAAATCCTTATGCGATCTACTCTCTCAAATAATGATAGGCTCATTCTTTTAGCTCCTCCATTCTTTTGTTGCATTTTTGAATAATCAAGTGATGAAAAATAAATCATTTGAAATAAAAATCCTCAAATTTCTTGAGTTTGAGGATTTTTAACATTGATATATTTTTAACACCAAACTATGTTAGCAACTCCAAATTGTGTTTCAAAGAGTATATTCATATTTTTGTTGAGAAACTATTAATAAAATTGAGATATAACCTAAACATTTCAATGCATATACTCAGGATATTGTTACTTCTCTTAGTAGAAGTAATAAATTGTTTTTTACTAGTTTTCAAGAGCATAACATTTTAAAAAATTAATTTTACATATTTCCTATCTTAGAGTAACTTTTGACCTTGTAATTTTAATATCCCTCTTTCTATTTACTTATAATACCAAGCCGAGCATGTCACAATATAGTTGCCTCATCATGTACAAAATATAGTATCTATTTTTGCAATAATTGTATCAAGCAATTTGTATAATGATCTAATCTTCCTTCTCGTCATAACAACCAAATCACTTTTTTTAATTTCACAATACTATTACAATTAGTATAACTACAGCCATTTGCATCAAGAGTTATAAGGGAGATTATTCTTTCTTTTGTCTTCCACAGATCTAACATTTGTCAATAATCTAACTATTTCATTAAACATGTTGATTTTTAATGTTCCTATCCCTTCAATTTTACTCTAGTTGTAATAATAATTATACTTTCATCATGAAACGTGTGTCAAACCAATATCTAAGTTTTGTTTTATTTTCATCTTGAAATAGCAATATTTATTGTTATTCTTTGACTTGGGCTTGAAAGAAATTTTCGTATTGTCTCTATACTTTTAACAAACTATTTATTAACCGAAATCTTCTATTATCAATGTTCATAAGTGATCTTAAGACTGAAATAAAGATGAGAGAAAAATAATAACTTCCTCTTCATCTTTATTTTTTTAGATATGAAAAGTTTATACAACAGAAGCAAAAGTAGATGCAAATGCCAAATAATCATGGGAGGGATCTCAAAAGTGTTGCCTTCTTTAATATAGATTTGTCTAAAGATGGGTGACTAGAATTCAAATTGAAAAGCAAACTCTAATGAGTGGTGAATACAAGGTTTTGTAGAAAATACCCCCCCTTCCACAAAGCAAACCATCATAAAGAAATAAATGAAAGAGAACCCTACAAACTGCCTTGGATCTCTGTCCTTGATGTTAAATCGTTTAATCTTCAAGATGAAAGAAAAATCAAAATATAAGAATTGGAACCCTCCCTCTCCTTCTCTAACTCAGCCATACAAATTTCACTCATGCTTTTCTCTCTTTGCAACTCTTTCTACAACACTCACAAGCTGTTGGATACAATAACCCATGTTTCTCCCCTTCTTATAGACGAAGAGGGATGGGGAGACCGAGAGAGAGAGGGGGGGAGTGATTAAAACACCCCCACTTATTTAGTAGACTGTGTATAATACACCTCTCATGGCTCTCAAGTTTGTTATAGTGTTACATGATTTATTAGGTGGTTATAACCATTGATAGATTTAGTGAGTCAATAAATTATGAGATGATGTGATAGACAATGGACATGAAAAATGAGATCCCCACCACCATGAGGCCATTGGGTTGGCAACTACTAGTTAGGGACAATGCTATTGAGACCAACAATGCCATGGAGGCATTTGGATCAAAGAAATGATTCTTCAGAAACAAAGAGTAGAGCAAGGGCATATAGTTTAAGGGCCGATTGCCCATTATGTTTTCATAGGCCATCAAGTAATAAAATAATGTTGAATAATTATCATGTTTTGCTATTTCCCTGAGGAGTTGCCCAATTGGGCGTTCCATGGATAACAGATTTCATGGACTCTCTCGGGCTTAGTGGGCCTGGTTCGACGTTTCTAAGAGCTTGGCCTGGCTCGGTATTTTTTGTGTATAAAAATCCAATCTTGGGAGGGGGGCGAATGTCGGGGTCAGCGGAGAATGCGCGCGAGGGGGGGTATCTATCTTACACGCAATTCGTGGGCTCACACAGTCACACTATCAGAATTTAAGACGAAAATGCCCTCAGGTAACGTGTCTCAAAGTAACAATGACAGGTGGCGGCTCCGGGAGAACCGAGGTTGTCCAAATGATCCCGCCCTGGACCACTCCGTTTTCCCTCCCTCGCGCTGAATTTTAAAATATTTTATTATAAATTTCTCAACTGTTTATACTTGCATAGAGCTGCCGCAGTAGAATCAGAAGCAAAAGGACTGCCGCCTGCCCTGCCGCAGCCTCCTCCTCCGGCGAGCGCCTCATGGAGTCCGAAGCTCCCGGCGCCGCTCGCCGCAGGCCGCAAAGGAGGTCCTCCTCTTCTGCGACGCCGAACGACGGCGGTGACGGCGGAGCGAGGGCCAAAGCGCCGGCGGTGGGATGCGTGCGGGAAAGGGAGGGGTCGACGCCGGAGGAAGCGGAAGGAAGATCGGCGGCGGTCGGGAATGGTGGTGATGGTGGTGGGAAGAAGAGGGCGGCCAATGCTGCGGCCGGGAAGAGGTCGTCGTCAATGACGAAGAGGAGGAAGGTGGAATCGTCTGCGGAAGGAATCCCGGAAGAGGAAATGGCTGTGGGAGATGAGGAGCTTGTGGAGGAGGCGGATGAAGAGGTTGTGGAGCCAAATGCTCTGACTAAGAAGGTATCTGGAAATTGCGGAGCGAGGTCAAAGGCGGCGAGCAAAACCGTGAGAGAAGGTAGCGACGAGGAGCAAGACGGTGTATCGGGGTTCATTGGCCAGCCCTTTTCCCGGGAAGAGGCTGGACGGAGATGGCCCCATCGATATAAGGTGCCTTTTCCAGCCATACGGTCTTTACTTATCGAGCTTGCCTTTTGTAAGCCTTTTATTTGATTATGAATCAGGATATTTTCCAACTCATTTGTTTATCGTGATGCCAGGGATCCAAACGGAAGGGTGGACCCTTGGTCAATGCGTGAGTGTCAGCGAGATGGCGTCTTGCATATCACTGTGATACCTAGTTTGGTTGAACTCTGAAGGACATTGTACTGCTATTTTTGTGTAGGGAAGAGGAAGAAATCAAGGCGAAATGCCACTACCGCAGGGCGCGAGTTGATCATTACACATACGAATTATATGATCATGTTTATGTCCAGGTAAGTTGACGTTTTAAAATTTCAGCTGTATCTAAATGGTATTGATTACACGAAATATGCTTGTTTCTAGTTTTTCTAATCATCATGGCATTCTCCTCTGTCATGGTCGAAAATTGCACATTATATCGTTTTTGTGTTCTTCCCACGTTAATTTTCTGTTGTTGTATAGTCCTTATGCGCATTTGCTTGGCATGCCACCATCTTGCCTCTCTAGTTGATATGCGATGTTTTGCCTCGTTTTCCAGGTCTATTGCCATTTCTCTCGATATTTTTTTAATCTTGGCCTACATTTTATTGTAATAAATTTCTAATAATTGTTTTGATGGTTTACACTGCAAATGTTGTTATCCTGAAAGGTTAGTGGTATCATGCTAACAGTTACCACAGGGTAAATATTCAGGAAAATCTTACATTCAAGTGGATCTGGAGTAGCTCTGTGATTCCTTTCTACATGAAACTTCTGAATGCAGATCATGTCTGAAGTGGATGAGCTGCGCTTGATCTTGGATCAGATTGACTTTATTATTAGGTTTTTGGAAAAAAGCGCCAATTGCACATCAGTCAATTAAGAGTTAAGAGAGCGCCACGAAAAATGAGAACTAATGAATGCTTGTACATTATTTTTTTATTCATCTCCTGCTCCGTACTACTACTTTCTTCCCTTATTTCTCCTCATTTCCTTGTCCATTGTATTCCCCTGAGATCTATGAACCATTCTTTTAATTTTATTTTTGATGACCATTCCCCTATCCTTATTCGTCCTCTTCATAACCCTCCTATCATATTGTGTTTTACATTTGGGGAAAATCAGTCTGGAAATTGCCAGGCATGTGAGATATGAGAACTGGTCATGGGTGTTCAATACTCATGGGTTGAATAGTCATTTGTCGGCATTACATGTTGAAACTTATAGGACCTAATAATGATGATTGAGACAGAAATTGTACATCATAATTTCAAGAAATCAGCCACTTTAAAAAATTGATATATTGACACACTGACCTACTGTCGCATGTTGTGTTGTGTAGGGGCTTAAGCCCAAAAAGGCATGAAGAAAACCCAAACTTTATATGACAAAAACTTAATTGGAACTATTTTTTTTTGTTATAACTGAAAATAAACCCTTGTATACGCTAAAATGACAAAAAAAAAAACCAGATTACACAGGTTTGGACTGAATGGCCTTGGAACTTCTTGGAGACATCATCTCTCTCTCTCTCTCTCTCTCTCTCTCTCTCTCTCTCGCTCGCTCGCTCTCTCTCCTCATCTTTCTCTGTCACAATCAGTACGCCATTTTCTCACTCATTTAGAATGTGATTTAGTTGTCTTAAATATGTGATGAAATATCCTATATCTACATGTTAGCTGTATCGTTAAAAAGCTTTTTATGCTTGATGTAAATTTCTTATGATTCACCTTTTTCACTCCTTTAGTGCAATGTGCTAATGTTTAATTCTTATCTTAATTTTATTATTCATTATTTGTTGACTCAACAAAAGGAACACCATGAGTGAAATGTCTTCACTCGTGTTATTATTTTTATTTTGTTCCATTCATTTTTATTATTGTTGCATAATTTACTTTGTTGACGTGGATTCAGAGCAAAATGTGTATTAAGATCGGATTCCTCAAGTCTTATGTTTTTTTTGCATCAAACATTTTTATTTCTTAGTTCTATTTGGAACCCTACTGTTCACTTGCGTTTTTTTTTTCTCAGGCTGGAGAAGGAGAGCCACATTACATTGGGCGCATAGTAGAGTTTTTTGAATCAATGGACCAAAAGTATTATTTTACTTCACAATGGTTTTTTCGAGCAGAGGACACTGTAAGCTATTTAACCCTTTTTGGCACTTTTAATTAATAATATGGCGCCTCATGGTATTTCCATACGTTAAAAGGTTTTGAAGGATCATGGCAGAGCCCATGATCAGAGGCGAGTATTTTTGTCGGAGGAGAAAGATGACAACATTTTGGATTGCATTGTCTCCAAGGTTAAAATTATTCGAGTTGCACCCATCGTAAGCTCCCTATTGTTGATAAATAAACTCTTCTTGAACTTGAAATTCATGACATATTTATTCTTTATCTTTTATCGTTCCAAATGAACTTGTAGCTTGATTTGGAGGTTAAGAAGAGAAATATACCACCATGTGATTTTTACTACGACATGGTGTACAGCCCTTCATATGCAACATTTACAAATCTTCCTGCTGGTAGGCTATTTGCTGCATCTTTTCCTGGTTTCTGAATAACCTATGCAATTCATGTACTTGATTCGCTATTTGTGACGTCATACCGTTCAGGAGAAGGAAGAGGTGTTAGTGAGACCTCATCTTCCACACTTTCCTTAGAAGAAGATTCTCCTAGTCATTTGAAGCATAAATCTGAGTCTTGCTCTGCTCGTGACACTGGTTTGAAGGCTACTGCTTCACTTCTTGACCTTTACTCAGGCTGTGGAGCTATGTCCACGGGATTGTGTTTTGGAGCACAACTATCTGGAATGAACCTGGAAACTGTATGTGGAATTTTTTTTTATTTTTGGTTTTTGAAGATTTCTGCAATTAATTCGTTTTTAATCAACTTTGACATTCTTGAACTCTCTCTGTGTAGAAATGGGCTGTTGACTTCAACGAATATGCATGTGAAAGCCTGAAGATGAATCATCCTAATGTGGAGGTATTGTTATTAGTTTTATAAATGGTAAAAAGGTTGAATATTCTATAGTAGGTTCTTACTTATCATGATACCCAAATCGTACAGTTGATGCGACACTTCTTTCAGGTAGGGATTCTCTTTTGCTTTCATTCATTCATTGTCTTTTTTGATTGGTTTCTTTACACTGTGGCATTATGTAAAACAATATTTATTTATTTATTTTCACTATATCAGGTACGGAATGAAAAAGCTGAGGATTTCTTGGCACTTCTCAGAGAATGGGAAACACTTTGTAGGAAGTTCTCTTTAATTGATTGTGATAATTCTTCATCTGATGAGAGAGAATCTTGTGTGGAAGATGAAGATTATTGTGATGAAGAGGGTACCGCCATCCCTTGTGGTGAATATGAAGTAGGCCGGATTGTTGGTATTTGCTATGGTGACCCTAGCAACATTGGGAATGTTGGTCTTAAGTTTAAGGTATGGAAAATGAAAAATTTTTGACATGTTGGAGCACCTGTCCAGTGTTTAATTGTGATTCCTTCATAGACACATATGTTGATTATATTTGATAGTTGGAGATGCTTATTCATTAGAATTTTGATGCATTTTACAATGAAGTTTATGTTGCACCATTTGGCGAAACATAGAAAATGAGCAAAGCAATGACCTACGTCCTAGCATCTAAGTCGCCAGTAGGCTGCGAAAAAACTAATTTTACTTGGGTTCCACTGATAATTCCAATTCTTAACTATCTATGTTATGCTGCTGGTCAATCTGTGATTTGTGGGGATTTTATTTACGGTTTTCTAGTGGATTGCCACATTTTTTACATTTCTGAATGTACTCGGCGGTTATATCTAATTTTTATTTTAATTCGAAATGCTTTTTCATTGTAAATGTCATGAAAATTCAGGTTCGTTGGAAGGGTTATGGTCCCAGTGAAGACACGTGGGAATCAATCGATAATTTAGGGTATTCATTTGCTTGTAACATGCACTCTTTCTGGTCTACGTTCACTCTTTTCTTTTTTCTTGGTTTTTATTATTAGGGTTCAGATACCCTCTACAATTGCTTGCTCCTGTTAGATGTTTGTCGGAATGATTTGTTGACCGATTTTTTTTCATCAGCAAATGCAATGAACGGATTGAAGACTTTGTGAAACGAGGTCACAAGTCCCACATTTTGCCTCTCCCTGTATGTCAATGTCTTTTCGTATCCTATTTCCCTTTACATGTATTAGTTTATTGATGCACTGATTATGCTTTCTACTACTTGGTACTGTTAGGGACAAGTTGATGTTGTCTGTGGGGGGCCTCCTTGCCAAGGAATCAGTGGCTTTAATCGCTTTAGGAATTATAGTGCGCCTTTGAACGATCCAAAAAACTTACAAATGCAGATATTTATGGAGATTGTGGACTATTTAAAGCCAAAATTCGTATTGATGGAAAATGTTGTAGACATTCTTAAATTTGCTGGAGGTTATTTGGCAAAATATGCTGTTAGCAGGCTTATTTCCATGAACTACCAAGCTCGACTCGGAATGATGGCTGCAGGTTGCTATGGCTTGCCTCAATTTAGAATGCGGGTTTTTCTTTGGGGTGCACATCCAAGGGAGGTGAGCTTAATTGATGCGATTATTCCCTGTAATTTCGTTTTTATGACTTATCAGACTCTTATTTTCCAATGCAGTCCCTCCCCCAATTTCCTTTGCCTACACATAACGTCATTGTACGAGGCAATATTCCTAATGAGTTCGAGGTATGTAATTAAGTGTCTTTGATGCCATTCTTTTTTACTTTCTCAGGATAATGATTTCAATGATATAATTGCAGCAATGTGTTGTGGCTTATGATGAAGATCAAGCCCGTGATCTTGATGATGCCTTAGTACTTAAGGATGCGATCTCTGACCTTCCTCCGGTAAGGGGTTAATAATGATAAGTTCGCTTAGTGGCAAACACTGTTCTAAGCTGCCGTGCCCTTCTAACTCATCCAATTGGCAATGGCCTGCATGGTCTCTATACATTCTCCTAATATTATTTTGGTCTTTTTCGTTGCAAGACTATTCCAACAAGGTCTTTGTCCAATAAAAAAAATAGAAATATGATTTTGCAGCCAGAGAGTGAACATTACCTTCTCATTAAATCTTAGGAAATCCAAGGCAAAATAAATCAGTAGAACAAGGTGTGTATATTTTATATGGATTTATGTATTTCAACATGGGATTGTTCTACCAAAGCTTTTCTGATGCTATGATTTAGATGACAAAAACGGAGGCCCATGTAGCCTAAATGCGATAATCAGTATTAACATCTTTTAAAAGATTGTGCCATTCAACTTATAAACCATTTTGGAATGAAAAGAAAGCCCATCTGTACAGCCACGTGTTCAGACATGTCCTTCAGGTGCAAGCAAATTTTTGGGACCGTCATAACAACAAAAACACATGACTTGCTTACCTGCGCTTCATTATTTGTTTAGGTCCGAAATGATGAAAAAAGAGATGAGATGTCATATGGACGGCCTCCTAAAACTGGCTTTCAACAATTTATTCGAGCTACTCAGTCAGGTTAGTGATTATGGTCTTACTGGCCTTAGTTAATTATAAAGTTCAGTTGAGACTTAAATATGTTCCTTCTCCATCCTTCTATTCTCCATTATTTTTCTTGATTTTTGTTAGGACATTGGTGGGCCATACGTCAGAAGTTAGAAGGTGACCACACAATGGTAAGTTGAGGGCATTTTTGTCATTATCTAGGAGAGGGAGGGGGATGGAAGGAGATATTAGGGCTAGATTATGACTAGGGTTACAGAATATTTTTAGGGTATTAAGTGGATGTGTTGTAGAAGAGGGTTAGTCTTCTCACAAGGGCAACATGCGGATTCTAGACTCTAGGGCTCCTCAGATGGTATCCAGTGTAATTGTTCTATTTTGTGTTCTATCTTCATTTTGTCTTATTTTGTTTCGAAGTCCTATCAGAGTTCTGTCAGAGTTCTATCAGCTGGTAACATAGCCATAGAAGAAAGGCCCACATTCTATATGTTTCAGTTTTGATGGCACAAGTCCCATGATGGCATGCCAGACATTTTGGCGAAAGAACCAACAATGGTGAATTTTGAGAAGGCTGAGGTGAAATTTGAGATGGTTATGGTGAAGTCCAAGATTGGAGAAATGATGTTCAAGCTACAAGGACTAAAAACCTGAAGTCAAGAAAAATAGAGAGAACCTAGATTGGGGCATGGCTCAAATCCTATTGATATGTTAGACGACCTGCAAACGTCAGTCCAAGCATTGACAGGGTATGAAGGGAAAAAGAGTTCTGGAAGAGGGGAAAAAGGAGCGCATTAATTTTTGAGAACAACTTGGGATGATGAACAACCCATGAAGAAAGGGAGAATACAGGCACAACAATTGAATTTTATGTAGGTCTGAGATTAGTAGTAGAGTCAACTTAGACATCGAAGCTTGAGGACGAGGATGATTTTTGGAGATGCCACTATTCTGTGGAGGGAATCTTGAGGCGTGTATGTTGAATTATTCTTCTACATGAACAAAATGATGGAGACAAAAAGGTTGCTGGTGTCATAAATTTTGAAGATGAAGTATTGGTGTGATTTAGGTGGACTGAAGTGAAAAATCCTTTTATCAATTGAAGGGATGTGAAACACCAATTGCTGCAGTGTTTTGGTTCGTCATAAGTGGGAAGCTTATGCAAATAATTATTGTATGTAAAACAGCAGGGATCAAATAGAGAAGACGAGAAAATTTTTAAATCGTGTTTGCTTTGATAGAAAGACTATCTAAGTAGTAGAATAGAATGTTTGAATCCAACCTATTTTGTGGCAGAATAACAGGAGGAGGTGTGGAGAGAAAGATATTCTCTTATTTGTGCTTAAAAAACTTTATTTACAAATGACATGGGGTCAGCTATTTATACCAGACCTTTGAAAAGTTCTAGACGTACAATCAATTATTTCAAAAAACTTGATAACAAAAACTAGACACTTCTTGACAACACTTCCCCTCAAGCTGGTGAGTGGATGTCATCCATTCCCACCTTGGGAATAATCTTTTCCAGCTGTGTGCTTGGGACACCTTTAGTAAACATATCTGCTAGTTGGTTGTGTTTTGAAATTTAAGTGATTGTCAAATTTCTTCTTTCTCAAACCCTAGATTGCCAGAACTACAGCTCCAAGCCCAAAATTCGAAAAAGACACTGTTATTCTTATTCATTAATCAGACCCATATCATATATGGGTTACAACCTGACCTCAACAATCTTGATCGAGGATCCGTTATGAGGATCCATTATAACTAATTGGATCTCATAAGGGTATTATTACAATGTAATAAAAAATACAGACTAAATATAAAATTGAATAGTTTAACACCCATATAAAATTGAATAGTTTATTCTCAAGCTGGTGTATGGATGTTTTCCATACCCAACTTGTGAATTCACTTGTGGAATGCAGGAGCTAGAAGACCCTCAGTAAAAATGTCCACCACTTGTAATGAAGATTGAATAAATGAAGTGTGGTGATTCCTTCCTCAATTTTCTCTTTGATTAAATGTCTGTCCACTTTTATATGCTTAGTTTGATCATGTGGCATAAGATTATGGGGAAATATTAATTGCTGACTTGTTGTCACAATTTAACACAATAGGTCCATAGTGCTAAATTTTAAGCTCATCCAAAATACCTTTGATCCATAATGCCTCACAAATTCCTTGTACCACTGATTTGAACTCAGCCTCTGCATTTGACCTTGGAACCACATTTTGCTTCTTACTTTTCCAAGTGACTAGATTTCCCCTGATGAAAGAGTAGTACCTTGAGGTTGACCTTTGATCAACCACTGATCTTGCATAGTCTGCATCCATGTAGATTTCTATTGATGTACCACCATTTCTTTCAATAGGTACACCAGAGATTTTCTCTTGTTTCTCCTTTATACTGTTTTCCACTGATTTAACTCTTCTTGTTTTCCTGTTTTCTGATCTATACCTGTTGATGATATTTTTGATTTAGTTGCAAGTACAACTCTTATATCTTCCTTGTCACCACCAGGTACCAACTTTAGACGAGTTTCCTCTTCCACTACGATCTGAATTGATTCTTCTAAACTTGGCACTTTCTCTCTATTCAGTATTTGGCTTCTCAAGAACTCATATTCTAAATTTAGTCCCATGATAAATTTATATAATCGGTTCTTCAAGGTATATGCCCACTATTGGGAGTTTGGATTTAGCACTGGCTGATGATGATAAATTTTTCTCTGGATTACTTGTAATTCACAAGCATATTTAAGTACTGATCCCTAACCTTGCGTGATATTTTTATTCTTGGTTACAAAGCTATAAGCCCTTCAATCATTATTTTGATTTGAGCAGCTCTTATGAATTAAATCCCATAATTCTTTGGTGGTTTTCAAGAATAAGAAATTCTCATATACATCTCTTGCCATTGTGCCAAGAAGCCATGTATGGATGATAGCATCATTCGCTCTCCATATACTATACCTAGAATTGACGGATCAAGAATCTCTGTCAAATGAGAACTTAATCCTCTTCCTAGGAGAATTAACTCCACGTATTGCCTTCATTGATTCAGATTCTTTCCATCGTACTTCAGTTTCCATCGTACCTGAAAAAATCTGGACTAATTTTTTCTTCTCTGTAATTGATGATTGTACGGTTGAGGTGGATGATTCATTAACCCCTGATGTCGTTGAATGTCTGGTCTCCTCCATCTTAAGTTTTCAGATGTTCTTGGCACCTAATGGATTCTCCTCTTATTCCTATTTCTTCCTGATCCCTTAGCGTCTCAATGGAGTCTATGGAATGTGGATAGAGATTGTACAAATAGTAGAGAAGAGAGGAAAGAAGAGTGGAACCCTACTGTGAAAGAACAGGCTCTGATACCATGTCAAATTTCTTCTTCCTCATACCCTGGATTACCAGAACCACTGCTCCAGAACAAAAATTCGAAAAAGACACATTGTTATTCTTATTCATTGATCAGATCCATATTATATATCGGTAACAACCAGGCCTCAATAGTCTTGATCAAGGACCCATTATGAGGATCTATTATAGCTAAATTGAATCTCATAAGGGTATTATTACAATACAACCAAAAATATAGACTAAAGATAAAATTGAATAGTTTAACAGTAATACAAACTAGATTTGCCTCCAGCTTTTCTTTGATGAAATGACAGTCAATCTCCACATGTTTGGTACGATCATGTTGTACTAGTTTATGCAAAAGATTAGCTACTGACTTATTATCAAAATAAATCTTCATAAGATCAGATAAAGAGTTCTTTAACTCATCAAGTATATTTTTCACATGGAGTAATTCACATACACTTTAAGCAAGTGCCCTAAAGTCAACTTCAGCGCTTGGACGAGCAAGTACATTCTGTTTTTTTTCTTCTCCATATCACAAAATTGCCTCCAATAAATGTGAGATAATCAAAAGCTGTGCTCTATCAATCATTGATCCTGCATAGTCAACATCTGTAAACATGTCAACATCTACTTTTGAACTTCGTTTGAAGAGAATCCCTCGATCTGGTGTGCCTTTCAGGTAGTGTAAGATCTCATAAGCTGCATAAAGGTGAGATTCTCTTGGCTGATGCATAAATTGACTTAATATATTCACTGCAAAGGAGATATCTAGTCTACAATGCATTAACTAAATGAATAGACAAAGGGGACGTTGATACATCTCATTATCAACAGAAAGCTTTTCCTTTGCCATGCATAATTGGTGATTAGGATCGAAATGTGTGTTGTCTGGTTTATAGGCACTTTTCCTATCTGTCAATAGATCTTTGTGATACTCACACTAGGAAATGAAAATACCTCTAGAAGAATAAGCCACTTCAAGTCCCAAAAAATACTTGAGTCACCTCAAAGTCTTTATATCAAATTCTCTAGCCAAAAGATTGCTTAGCTGATGCATTTCCACTTCATCATTTCCTCTCATAATAATGTCATTGACATAAACTAAAAGAATCTTAATTTGCCCTGATGGAGTGTTTGAAGAATAAGGTATGATCACCATTACTTTGACTATAATTCAATTTTTTCGTTACATATGTAAATTGCACAGACCAGGCTTGGGTGATTGTTTAAGTCCAATGACTTTTTTAGTTTACAGGCAATTTTCGATGAATGTTGACCCTCATCCTGGTGGAAAAGTCATATACACTTCTTTAAGGAGATCTCCAAGCAAGGAAGCATTCTTGACATCATATTGTTTAATATCCTAATTGAAAATTACTGCCAAAGATAATAAGACTCTAACTATGTTCATCTTTTGCCGCAGGTGCAAAAGTCTCTTGAAAATCAATTCCGTAAATTTGTGTATACCTTCTAACCATCAACTTTGCTTTGTATCTTTCAATCGAGCCATCTAAGTTGTATTTCAGTGCATATACTCATTTACAACCGACCTTCTTCTGATCCTTTGGTGATTCCACCAAATCCCAAGTCTAATTTTTTTTCTAAAGCTCTTTTCATCATCCATAGTTTCCACTCCTTTTTAGATAGAGCTTCTGATATATTGTTTGGTATGGTGGTGGTGTCTAAGGAAATAAGGAAAGAATGGTAGGGTGAAGAGAGTCAGTGGTAGGATAAAAAATTGTCTGAGGGGTATAATGGTAATTTAATGCATTCTCGGATAAGTTTTCTCAATGCAATGGGAAGTGAATTCTCTTGTTCTTGAGCATCTTGATTTTCAGATGGGGTAGGTGAGGAATTCAGGATATTATCTAAGGACGAATCAGAATTTTGGTTTTGTGTTGAGCCTTGGATTTCTCTTCTCCTAGAGTAGACCTGGCCGAACCTCTGTATTTTAGGAAATGAATCAAGAAGCGGATCTGTTTTTTTCAGGGACTGAAATAAGAATAGACAAATTTCCTGAGAGTGATGGAACTGAATGATCTGTATGATCATCAATGTAATCTGTAGAAAGTAAATTTTGATCACTAGATGAATAATTTTTGAAATAAGGTTCTGATTCATGAAAAGTGATGTCCATAAAAGTAAAAAACTTCCATGTTAAAGGATGATAGCATCTATGCCCTTTCTGATTATTAACATATCCAAGGAATATACATTTCATTCATCATGGTTTTAGTTTCCTTTTAGTTTGATCACGTTGATGAACAAAGGAAATACAACTGAATATCTTGAGTTCTAATGTGGTTTTAATTTGATGGTTTAGAAAGTGGGCTATTAACATGTCTAGAGGACTTTTAAAACCTGAAGATCTGGTAGGTAATCAATTAATAAGGTATGTATCTGTTAGGATAGCCTCTCCCCATAAATTGTTTGGTACATTAGTTTGAAATAGGATTGATCAAGTTACTTCTAATAGATGTCGGTTTTTTTTCTCAGTTAAATCATTTTGCTGAGTATATATACATGAAGATTCATGTATAATACCCTCTGATTGTAAATATGAATTCCAACTGTGGCTAAAGTATTCTTTAGCATTGTCAATTTTGAATTTTTTTAAATTGGTTCCAAATCGGTTCTTAATCATGGCACATAAATTTTTCAAAGTTTCATATATATCAGACTTTTGTTTTAATAGAAAGATCCACATACATCACGTACAGTCATTTGTAAATGTGACAAACCACTTATTTCCACAGATCATTGAGGGGACATGGTCCCCAAATGTTGCTATGAACTCGGAAAAAATATATCAATTCTTTCTCCTTGAGGAAGAAAAGAAGAATGTAATTAGAAAGTTCACACACATCACATTTAAGAGTGTGAGGGGAGACTTTTTAAGACATAACAGGGAAAAGAAGTTTCAAAGTGTTGAAAGGAGGATGGTTCATTCATTGGTGAAGTTGTTGAATTTAGCCTACTGTGTGGCGGACTAATGGGAGGTGGTGAGGAGAAAAAAGACATGGGGTCAAGTATTTATACTAGACCCTCAGAAATTCTAGACATACAACTCAATTATTACAAAAGAGAGTACATTTCACTTCTCAACAACTAGATACATCTCAACGGCAAATAGAGAGTACATTTATCAAGGTCTTTAGTTAGAGATTAAACAAATATCAGAGTTTTTAAATCAGTTGGTTTGAATCAAACTATTTCGATGGCACAGTTAGCAGAAGAAAATAATAACATCACTCAGAATTGTGACGACAATACAACAATTTCATGGATTCCACCTTGAAGAGAAGGTGGGCCTCATAGGAGGGGAGTATTGTCAAAACCTTGATAGGCCTTTTACCAGGAGTTAGAGGATATGTTGGTCACGTGATGGTTAAGCTGGGGGTATTTTTGCAATTGCTCAGCAGTGGGGGGCGGTGAATGGGGATATTAAGGCTGGAATATGGAGGAAGGTTTACGGACTGTCTTTAGAGTTTCAGGCAGTGGCATTGCAAGAGAGTATTAGCCATCTCAAAAAGGCTAACAAGAAGATTCTAAACTCTAATGTTCTTTGGAGGTGATCCTGTGTGATTTTTCTGCTTTGCATTCAATCTTCACTTTCTGTCTTGTTTTGTTTTGGAATCCTATCACTTTCTTCTTCACTATCAATCACGTTATTTCCTTTATTTTATTTATACCAAATTGGCGATGAATTGTTGGGAATTGGAAATATATTTCTATGGAAGAGAACACGAAAGTTTTTTTGCCTCATAAATCATCTAAAGGTGGCCATAACAATAGAATTGTCTGTAGAAATACTTCCATATGTTGATTATTTTGTAATAATAAATTTTATATCATCGTTCTTGCTTTTCGGTCAGTTATGATAAACAATAGGGATTTGTAAACTTAAGAAATGAAAAGTGTATGCCTTTCTATGAGGTTCATAAAAGCATGCTTGTTCCTTAATATAAAATATTGTTTGTTTTATTGTAGAGATGGGAGGCTCATCCAATAAGGATAAATGCTTGTCACAACACAGCAAACTCTATGACCACCGTCCTCTAAAGTTAAATCAAGATGACTATGAGAGAGTGTGCCAAATCCCAAAGAAAAAGGTTTGTTGTAATTTCATACATTGTAAGTTTTGTATTTATCAAATAAAATGATGCTAATATTATTTTTTATCAAAATAGGGGGCCAATTTTAGAAACCTACTTGGTGTACGAGTTCGTGATGATAATACTGTTGAATGGGACCCTGATACTGAAAGGGTTTATCTGGCTTCTGGGAAACCATTGGTACTCTTTTTAAATTGGTAACTGTATGATTTTCCATTTTAGTGATAGAATGGATAATGATATTCATACTATCGGAAAAAAATTTCTTGTGACATAGGTTCCGGATTATGCAATGAGCTTCATAAAAGGGAAATCTTGCAAGTATGTATACTCCTTAACAGTCTTTCCTTTTGACTAATTTAGCATCTTATTCGGGTTTAAAAATACTTTACAGGCCTTTTGCCCGACTATGGTGGGACGAGACAGTTCCCACTGTGGTTACCCGAGCTGAGCCTCATAACCAGGTCTGATAATAGCAGTAGTTTTTTATTTTTCTCTACAAATCTTTACTGTCTTTGTCAGAAATCTGCACTAGTGGTGTTCGGACAATGACAATTTTCAATTTCTTGTTACCACTTCGATTAATTGCATCACTACGATTGTATATGATTGTATATGATTTCATTTTGGTTGATTACAGGCTATTTTACACCCTGAGCAAGATAGGGTTCTAACAATAAGAGAAAATGCAAGACTTCAAGGTTTCCCAGATTACTATAGGCTTTGTGGTCCGATTAAGGAGAGGTATCCTACTATTTTTTTTTTTCATTTCCTTGTTGGTCGATAATGTGATAGTCTTGTTCCATTTCCAGGGTTATTATCTTCCTCTTTCAACCGTATATGATAATCATCATGTTGTAAGCAGCTACCAATACACATTTTTTTCCATGTTTTTTGCCGAAACAATGCTATGTTGTGGTTAGATTTATGTGCCAAAATTCTGGGAATAGATATCAATATGAAGCATTTATTGCAGAGGATAAGTGAAATAATATCAAAATTCGTAGGAATAACCAGCCGTGCTTCGTAGGATAGAAGGCCAGAGAGTGAAGGTTGTATGTGGCCCTCTAATGGTCTGCTTGATAGGTCTTTGATATTAGTTAGTCTTTCGTCGTTGTCAATTTCTACAGTCAGTTTGTTGTAATCAAAAGGAGAGGATGTGATAACAATTGATATTGTTGCAATAGAGATTGCAAAATTCTTGAGAGGGTGTGTGATGCCTTGTTGTCATTGCTTGCCTTGTATATGATTGTAACATTGGTTCCCATGATCTTTGCCAGCCATTTTTGCTCTTTGAGTGACTTAACATTGTTCAAGAAAACATTTTAGGTCAATTTGATCTGTGTAGACAACAAATTGGTGACCCATAAGGTAGTATTTTCATTTAAGAATAAGAAATACTATATCATGAATTTCCTTTCATAAATTGATTTTAACTTATTCTTGAGAGATAGAGCTAGATTGAAATAATTGACGGTGAAAATTTTGCATAAATAGTTCCCTCACACCCACTTTGGAAGCATTTTTTTTGAGTTCAAATGAATGAGAAAAATTTTCACTGCCAATGCAGATATTGTTGTCTTAACTTGTCTACGCCCCTGAAATACTCTGTTTCTTTATGCCATGTGAATGCCTCTTTCTTGAGCAGCTGTGTGAGAGACCAAGTGATGCTTTCGTAATTCATCATGAGGCAATATTAGTATCTTGTCAGACCCAAGAAACCGCACAATATTTGTGAATTAGTAAGAGTGCGTGAGTGGACCATTACCTAATCTCGTTGTCATCACCACTGCTCTGTTAGTTGAAACCCAATGACCAAGGTATTCAGTTTATCTACTAGAAGATACAAACTTTTTTGTATTTTTGATGCAGAGATGATGATCTTGAAGAAGCTAGAATACTTAAGATGATGATCATGTTGTTCTGCATTTGAATCATAGATAAGTATGACAAAAAGATACTAATAGGAATTTCCAGAGGAATGGTCTGAAAATTTGACTCTTTACGGCTTGGAATGTGGTTAGCATTTTTAAGCTCAAAGGGTATTAATGAAAACTGTCCTACACAAGTTCTAAAAGTTTTATGTACATTGGCCTCATGCATTCAAATATGATGATAAATAGAATTTAAATCTAGCTTAGAGAAGTTTGTGGCTACATGGAGCTCATCTAATAGTTTGTCAATAATAGGTGTCGAAAAATTATCTAATATGGTAATCTTGTTCAATCCCGTGTAATCAACACAAAACCTCTATTATCATTTTTCTTTAACTAACTAGACCAGACTAAGTGACTTGTTGAGGGCTAATTGATTTTGGTTTCACACATTTCTCTCACTAGTTTTTCAATTTCATTTTTTGGAAATGTGAGTAGTGATAGGGATGTATGATAATAAGGCCCTTACCTGCCTCAAGCGCAATGTAGTGATGGACCTTCTCTCAAGTGGAAGTCTCGCATACAAGGCAAAGACCCTTGGGAAAGCATCTGTAAGTTGTCACTTCATCGGTTGTAGGGTGCCTCTATTTCTCCCCTACTTCAGCCACATGAGTTTGTGTTACCCACTTGTAAGGGCAAATAATCGTCAGTCACCTTATCCTTTGCATTTCCAAGACAACTCTTTGACATATTTGTAGAAATAAGAGTGTTTACTTGTCATGTTTCTTGCTGTTTCACCTTACTGTATAGGGAACAGTTTGGCTTAAACCGGACCGGTTTGGGTTAGTATAAAGACTAACCAATTTGTAACCTCTTTTCTTGAATCAGAATTTGAGGGCCTCGGCCTCTCTTTCCCGTTTTTCCATTTTTCCTGTGTGTGTGGTAGCTGCTGCTACAGGAGACAGATTGAAAGTACTTGGGTGAGATTTCAGCACCTGGCCAATTCTTGTCACTTGCCATCTAATTGTTGTGGCATTTCCCATGACCATCCCATAATGTGTGGTGGTAGAAACCAGTAATTTCAACTCCCAAGATTTGAAGTTATAAATAGCTTCACAATCTGTCAATGGTGAGATGCTTGTCTTTGATCAGCCCCTTCAGTTCCATTATACTTAGTATAGATACGCCAATGACTAAATTAAAAGAAATTCCAATATTAGCTTTTTCATCACCTTGCTTATCGGTTGGCTGGGCTATATTGCACTATTTAGCATCTTTTCCTAAGTCTCCTTCATCATCATGAACTAAAAATAGTTATAATTCTTTTTTACAAATATGTACAGACTGCAATTTTTCATTGCATGAAAAACAGAACCCCTTCACTTGTCTACCTTGTAATTCAAATTTAGTAAGGGTTAGTCTCTTCCTAGTGGCTGTAGCCCTTGAGTTGATTTCGGTGCCCTCAATAGGGGTGGTCTGTCCTTCTAGTGGCTCGCCCTGTTTAAGGAATATTCTTGGTCCTTGGTCTCCCCTCTTGGATTACCATAAATGCTTTCCCAAAAATAGTTGATTTCCTCATATTGCATCTCCTCTACAACTTCAGCCGCATCCATAATTTCATTGTCCTTTTGACTTAAATTTTGACTTTCGCCCTAATCTCAGGCGTGAGTTCCTTAATAAATGTAATTTTCAAGGCTTTTTCTGAAAGATCATGAATTAAACTTGATAAAAATTCAAATTCCTTCTGATAATTGGATATTGTACCACATTGTTTGAGATCCAATAATTGCTCACATAATGTTCTTGCTGATTGAGAACCGAATCTTTTTTGTAAGTGTTGTTTAACATCTTTTTAGTCCTTAAAATGCTACCCCGTATCTGCCCACCTGTACCACACCAAGGTTGCTTCATCCAAATTGGTTGCTGTGATTTTCATATTATCTTGTTGTTGATTTCCTGCACATTGAAATACATTTCCACCCTTAGTATTCAGTTATTTAGGCTTTGCCCCTTCAAAAGAGGAATTTCCAATTGGAGTCTACACCAATTGCTCACAATTAGGTCATCCAAAGGGTGTCTCACCCTTGGTTCTATTAGGACATGTGTCCTTTATCAGTGCTGCCAAGGGAATAGTTCACTCTATCTGCTCCCTCCTTCATGTGTCCTTAGAGGACCTCTTGTTGTCCTAGTGTCTTCCTCATACCGTGTTGGTGACTTAAGCTGCTACTCATTTGTTGTAGAATTTGAGCCATCTAGTGTGTGTATTTTGTCAGCTTGTTTTCCATTTGGATTGTCCCCTTCAAAACTTCGACGGTTTTATCTAAGCTCATTTTTTTCGTCGTTTTTAGCACCATTTTGATAGGATCCTCTTGAGGATTGGGTCTGAGCAGGTGAGATGGAAACTAGTTGTATAGATTCTCAAATCGGAGGAAATGTTTGACAAGCTAGGACATCCTGATAACATATCACAGTACAGGAAAGGGAAAAGGGAAAGAAAGTGGTGGGAAATAAGTTCAAGAGGATTTCCCAGCCTCTCATAGTGTGGACTTCTTCCATGTCCTATTCTGTTCCTTTGGGGTCGATTTATAGTCCTCTATCAGCCTCATCTGAGACTTCCAGTCTGCGGATGTCCCCTGAAGTTTCTTCCACGTGTTGTGCGCATGCCTCCCACTTCTGTCATGTACATCTTATTAATGGATCATAACACATTCTTTTAATACTAGTTGGTACTCTTAAGATGAGACTTGTGTTGAGATCAAGGAAAATAGAGAAAACCTGAATAACTGAGCATTTAAAAGAATTGGAAAACAGGGTTAAAGGAATTTCCACACATGATAAGTTCTTGTTTTGAGATCAAGGAAAATAGAGAACACACAGAAGGATTGTAGCAAGAATAGACTGAATAGAAAAGAGGAAAAGAAGTAGGGAGAGTTTTGAAAGAACCCTAGGACTAGTTTGGGGACAAATTCGAGAGTGCCCCCAGCTCCTCCAAGTCCACTACAAAAGTGCCCCCCCCTTCCCTACAAAAAATTAGGGCCCCTCAAAGACCGTATATACCAACTTTTTTATTGGGTCCCTAGGCTCAGTTTTGACTTTACTTTCCCTCTCTGGGTGTAACTTGGGCAGTGAGCTTGGTAATGGACCCAACAATTTGGATCCTAATAATAAGTAAAATATGAAAGACTGGGAATAGAATTTTTACACAAGAAAAGAATTTGTAACCTTTAGGGAACATGCACTTGCAAAGAAACCATTGGTTCATTGTGACCTTCATTAGAAAACATTGACTGCCCAGGATTCTACATAGTCATGTGTCCTGTTATATACTGTTATGCACCTAGTGATGTGCAATGTGTTATGCTTATGTCATTGCCGTTGTATCATGTGGTCGTTTAGACAATAACTTATTTATTTTGTTATTATCATGACAAGAAAGAACTTAATTATTACTTTTTTGGAAAACCCTTTAATGAAATGTGGAAAGAAAATAGAACAAAGAGAGGAAGATGAAGAAATAGTATTGCCTTACATTGCTCCCATCACTGTCACCCTCTACTTTTCCTTTTTTCATGCAACATAGGGTCCAAGCACAATCAAATGAGATAAGGTATCGTTAACACAATCACCCAGTGGTTTTTTGTCCTGTTTAGCAGCATATTTTTCTATGTTTACATTTCTACGTCGTTTTAGGTGTATTGACCCGAGTTATGCTCTCAAGTACTTCAAAATATATTTGAAGGTGTTGTCTAGTCACGTTACCTCGTTAGTAAGACACTGGGCCATTGCACTGGTTCCCTTAGCATTCCCTAAGTGTATACAAGAGACGATGGATGCTGAGACTTGTAACCATGTTTCTTTATTCGGCAATTTATATGTCCTTTAAGAGCACATTAAAATGAAGTTGCTGATATCAATTATCTGTGCACTGCGGTTACCATGAATTCATGATAATCATTAATTAGGTACTATGGGGTTAACGGGATGTGTTGTATGAAGGTAAAAGTGTAGGCTGGAGGATTGGTGGAGGCTGCATAGAGGAAGTGGGATGAGAGTTGAGGCTGACAAATAAAGTTCCTATGTGAGAGAGAATATGGCTGGTAATGTGGACGGAGGGCTGATGGTTTCGTCACTTGATTTGCATTGTAATTTCCTCATTTGGAAGTTTACAGAAGGATTTTAACCAGAACAAAATGAATAACTAATTAGGATGGGCAGATTAAAAACTATGATTTGCAGTCATTTCATGAATAATGTTGGAGAAATAGAGGAACTTATCTCGTTATCCATGGGATTTGTGCACTCTGATTGAAGACCCTCCTAATTTAGTAGCCATATCATTGAATGATTCTTGCCATTCATTGCTTTCATATGAACCACAGGAAAAATTAACATTTTTCTAGATGAATTCTCTTTGACGTAAAAAGGTGAATTTGTGCCTTAATTGGCATCCTAATTCATAATCAAACATTGATCTTTTCCAGGTATATCCAAGTTGGGAATGCTGTTGCTATTCCGGTTGCTCGTGCCCTTGGCTATGTGCTTGGTCTAGCATATCAAGGCATATGTGGGGATAATTATGTTCTCGAGCTTCCTCACAAGTTTCCTCAGCTTGATGGCCTCTCATCAGTTAACACCTCAGAAACCGAGAACGATGTCATTGACAACTGATTTCGATGTCATACTTATAAACTATTCCATTTATGGTATCAAATGATTCCTTGCACAAAAATGTCGATCTGGTTATTTTTATATATGCAATCTGATGGTTCATATTTACTTGGCAGGACCTGTGGAGTTGGCATCATGCATGCATTTCTCTACTAGAGTTTTGATGCCCTTAATTAGTATAATGGATGTTTACACCGTTAGTCTATTTATGGAAGACGCCCTTCATTAATCACTCTTTGTTGATAATATAGTCTTATTTTGTTGTCGTCTTTCTAATATTTTTCGTTGCCTTCTAATTTTTTAGTTGTTATGGATCATATCAGTCTAATCTTTTGTTCTATTTGGCCCACATTGTAACTAATAGGCTGATATAAAAACCAATCTTGTGATAAATCTAATTGTGAATATGATTTTAGGGCTTATGATGCATGTTTTGCCCTTGATACTTGTGGATCCCATCGATTGATTAGTATTATTCATTGTTGTAATTGTGCATCTTTTGTTGACTTGAGAACCTTGAAATTTTAATCAATATTTGTTGATTAGGTGTTATAGAAATCAAGAAAATTGAGTTATAATTCAAATTTTAATCAATATTTGTTCATTTATATGTAAATTTCTCATCTGAGGATTAATCAACTTTTTGATGTGAATTTTTTTAATTTTTTTATTAATATTTTTATAAAGCATATTTATAATTTACAACTAATTGAGAAAAATAATTGAGAAGACTTAACAGATTTCATGATTGATTTCAACTATAATTTTTGGAAAGTAACATTAAAATCATTTTAGGAAGTTTAAACCCGATTTTTCCTAGTTAAGGTAATTTATATTTTATTGTGTAATTATTGAGAGTTATCACCCCTCTCTCTCTCTCTCTCTCTCTCTCTCTCTTTGTATCATCTCATTTTCTCACTGTCGCTAGATTTTTTAGAGAGAGTATAAGTGAGAGGTTATGAGTTTGGAGTTTGGAGATGATACAAAGAGAGAGAGAGAGAGAGAGAGAGAGAGAGAGAGAGAGAGAGAGAGAGAGGAGAGGGGTGATAACTCTCAATAAATCAAAATCTAGCATGAGTTTGAAAGTAATGGTCACACTTATATTCTAATTTAATAATATAAATTAACAGTCATAAGTTACTAAACTCACTTTGTGAAACATTCACATGGGAAGCTTAAAAAGGTTGATTCATCTCTAACAACACACCTTTTCATTCAATTAAGTGAATTTATAATTATTATTAGACTAATTGTTTAAAACACTAATATTTTTTCTAATTTCTAAAATTATTGCATCATGAATTCACAAGATAATGAACACATGATAAATTCTTCCCTTTTTTTTTTAGATATGACTTTTGTACTAGCAATTGGAAGGTTGCCACTATTAAGGGCTCCTTGATTTTTGTAGCATACATAGTAAATATCTAACTCCTTTCAATCTTAGATTCCAAAAAAATCTATTAAGTCTCACTAACCAAATAAACTCTTTTGTACTAATTCAAACAATTTTTCCTTCCATCACAATATGAAAATTAAAAAACTTCATTATATAGGGTTCATAACATTTGTGAATTTACAAAACATAAATATATTATTTTCTAGAAAATAAATAAATAACTCTGTTCCTTTTTTCTATATTTATATATAGGATTCTTCCACAATTCTAAATTTGTTGGGAGCTGATAACTTATGAAAATTATATGTTAATGTGTCATTAAATCAGGGAGAATAATATATATTTGATAATTATTTCACAAGTTATCATGTTAATTATTTTATTTGTCATTTTAATGAACCTCATGAAATCTTGATTTAAATGGATATTTTATGAATAAAAAGAAAATAGATGAGATTTTATTTCATATTTTGAAGCTTAATTCTCATTTAGTCTATTTTTTAAAATAAAAATCTATTGTGCTCAATTTTTATAATTTTTAATGAATTATTTATATTGAAACAAATTTTTTAGAATTTTTTTGAGAATTTTTTGAATTAAATAAGAATAAAAAATAGTTTAGTGGGCTCATTGGTTAGTGGGCCTATGTGGGCCCAAGATTTCATTCATCTAATGTGTTTCTAATGTCATAGATTTAACAAATAGAAGAGTGACACATCACCAAAGGGCACGACTATTTGACGACATAAAAGTGGCCACGTCACCTATCGATTATCGTGGATCGACAGTGCATAAATCACACAATTCTCAACTTGACAAGTGGTAAGGACACTTGGACATATTTACAAATATGGATTATTGTCTGGTAAAATAGACAATTCTATTATTCTTAGGTGCAATGATGAGAAAATTTGGAAAAAATGAGGAAAATCAAGAAAATTCAAGAAACATATTCAAAAAAATAGCAAATAAAAATATAATGCTTGATTTGTAGATCTAGAGAATATAAAGGATAAAAGAGGGAGAGATGACATCTTTTTTTGAGTTATTTTTGAATTATCATTGAGAGAAAATAATTGTTCTTCTTTTTTATAGGAAAATAGAGTTCCAAGAAATGCACTATTGATTTTTTATCGTTTTCTTCTATCCTTCTCACCTTAAATCTATTTCGTTGAATTGGATGCAAGATTAGGAAGTGCTACCTAAAGGTCGACATCAAGTCGTACATTCTAAGGGTTGTAAGTTTGATTTTTAATAAAGTTTTCATTATTTTCTTATTTGATCTGCAAAATAAATTTATTTTCTTAACTTTAATCATTTCTTTACTTGTTTCTTTTCCATTTTCATATTCTAAAGTATATTTCATTTTAGTAAAAGTTTTAAATTCACATCTATATTTATTTACTATTTTATTTCCTTCATTACTTTAAATATCAAATTTATAATCCATTAAATAAGAGAATAAGAGACAACCTAGCTCACCACTATATTCATTTAATATTATTTTTATTGAATTTAGTTCAATAAATTATTAAAATTGAATGATGATTCTAACAACAACTTAGGGTCACATCAGGAGTATGATGATTTGTAACACATTGATTTTTGGATTTCTTACAAAAACATAAATCCAATGTTGGTATTATTAGTTTTAATTTTTATCTTGCAACAAATATAATTTAAAGTTACTATAAGGAAATATAGGTTTGATAATGTCAATGACTATTTCAATAAAAAATCACCTCATATTTAAATAGAAGGGATGATACATGAACCATTATTTGTTAATGAGTTATGGTGAAATATAATCACAAACAGATAAATAATCATTTATTTGCAATAACTTTAGCTATTCCCTTCTAAATTCAAGTACCTAGGCCTTTTTTAGGGGAAGCAATACTGCCAACTATTTATTTGATAAATTGTGTACCTTCTAATGTCTTTGAATTTAAAATTTCAATAAAAATATTGTCATCGGTTCATCCCAATATTCTATTTAAAAATTACCCTTGTTCCCAAGATTGTGTGTGGCATTTGCTTATATACATGATCACCATAGGGACAAATTAAATCCTAGACTATTAAAATATAATATTACTAAATATTCCCAAATTTAGAAAGATTATAAGTGCTATCATCCTCTATCAAATAAAATTAATATTTTAATAAATGTTATCTTTAATGAAGATAATTCTTATTTTACTCTGTATTTTCTTTAAGAAGATGATCAAATTGGCAAAGATAGAAGTAACAATCTTTTTCCTCTTACTCCAATGTCTTTATCACCTAATTTTAATCATGCCCTTAAATAGATAAGTGATAACATGCGTAGATTCATGTATTTAAGTATTAATTACTTAGGATCTAATACATATATGTAGTAGAAACCATGCATGTTATCAATGAAATCTTTTATTTCATGAAGTTCATACATATTTGCCTATGTTCTCTTATTTTGATGTATTTATTAGATTTTAGAGAGTAATGTTGATGGACTTCTTTGAGGACTAGAAACTTAATTCTAGTTATTATTTTCTGAACTTATTTGTGCATAACTTAGGTAAAATTAATAGAGAAAATGAACACAATTTTGGGAGCTAAAAGGGCTAGAGAGCTAGCCCAATGGAAGTTCAAAGACATGGGCACATGTCCAAGGAATAATGGGCCTGAAATGGAATGGCCAAATCAAGGACACTTCTTCCAAGACTCAAGGCCAAAGGCAAGGAGCAATTAATGGCAAGAAGCTCGTTATAATTTGGCACCAGTGCGTGGAGTAAGAGTGTATGCATATACCCCCTGAAAAGCTGCTGTGTAGAAGAGATAAATGATAGTAAATAAGGGGGTAAAAAAAGGAATGACCAAGGATATTTAATGTAAGGTTCCCCTCTTGTTGGGGGCATTCCGTAGGGTTTTAGATGAGGGTTGGCCACATAAAAGACCCACAAAATCTCTCTTACAGTTATCTAGTATGAATGAATTTGTTTCATCAAGTCTAGTGTGATTAAGAGAGGTGAAAAGAAATCAGGGAAGAGATTAACACATAACAAGAGGCATGCCCACCTACAGGTGATTAGAGCCCTAGGTTGGCGAGGTAGACCCGCAGTGAACACTCAACCTCTCATGCATTTATTCCCCTCCCTAATTCCGAATTTAAGTAGATATAATAATAGTATTTAATACTAAATTAAAACCACATCATTCACCTCTTAAACTCTCCCCTTGGGCGTGAGATATCTAGACCTAGATCCACAGCCTCTCCCTCTTTAATCTCTCATTTATTACACACCTCTCCTTCCCATTAAATCCTAGAATCAATTATTAACCAAAATTAAGGGCCATTCCTAGAGGAGACAACCCTAGCTCTATTAAGAGTTAGGCATATAAAAAAAATTATTGATTAACCTCTAATTAGGATCACGACACCCTAAAAAAGAGTTTACCAACAACTTTCTAGAAATATGAGATTTCCTAAGTCTTATTTATGAAATAAAAATATACTATAGAAATAATGTGTTTAAGGAACTAACTTGGATAAACATGTCTAGGAACCTCACGAGGTATGAAATTTTCCTTTGGTTATTCCTCTTGAAGCCTAACTTCATACTAATTGGGAGATTAAGTCATTTGGCTCATATATCTCCTAATATTGTTTATGTCATGAGAGTAATTAGTCAATTCATGCACAATAAAAGATAAATACATTTATATGCAGTTAATTAAATATTACCTTATTT
Source organism: Spirodela polyrhiza (assembly GCA_024713555.1). Lineage (NCBI taxonomy): Eukaryota > Viridiplantae > Streptophyta > Magnoliopsida > Alismatales > Araceae > Spirodela > Spirodela polyrhiza. Next base: position 6,651,136 of record CM046532.1, read on the forward strand.
CAAACAAATATTAAAGAAATACATTTTTTCAAATCTGATGCAGGGTCGTCACTTTAGGTATACTTTAACACTGATTATGGAGGATCAATTGTCAAAAAAAGATCTACATGGGAATATTACACCATCCTTGGTGAGAATCTTATCATTTGAAGAAGCAAAAAACAAAATATTGGAGAATTCAATGAATACTTATGACAGACCTCTAATTGTTGAAAGCTTTTCAAGATTTGCTAAAAAAAATGAACATTTTTGTGGTTTCTTGATTCTAATTTAAGGTACCATATGTGAATGATGCAAGTTTGAGTAGAATGATTACTACCGTGAGAAAGTTGGAACATTCTTACTTCCTATTGATTATGCACAATTCTTTTTACTGAATTCATACTGATGTTTGGGAACCTTCATCACAATCTAATACTTTAGGAGATATTTCATTTATCGCCTTTATTGATGACTATACATGACTTGTATATTTGTATTTAAAAAAATCAAGAACTTGGAAAAAAATTCTATTTTCACAATATCTTAGAACACGTACATGACAAGACATCTTTCCACATTAGGAGAGAAATAAGAACATTTCTATTTTGCAAGCTCACACATCACAAAACGTTTTTTTAACAAATTTTCTTGAAATAAATAGGGAAATAATAATTCTAAAGTCATGAGGGATGTCCTAGTTGGCTATGGCATAACATGATTTTGTTTGATGTCAATGGAGTCAGCCATCGATTTTGAAGCAGAACTAGCTGTTACTAGATGAAGTTGAACATCCTCTCCAAAAAGATTCAAGTTTCCTTCATCACTAGCAAGTCCAATCCTCTAGCCCAACACCTTGTCAAATATCACATGTGTCACTAGTAAATAACACATTACACCCAGTGTTATCCATTAATTTCTTAATAGATATAAGGTTCTTCAAAAGCTGAGGTACATATAACTCTTTTCTTAGGATCCCTAATCTTTCTATCTTTATGTTACCTATTCTACTTATGGTCAGTTTAGAACTTTCTATGTCAGCCACTTTATAACAACTATGACATGGTTTATAGGTGAGAAAATTATGTGATGACTTGGTCATATGGTTTGTAACACTAGAATCTACAATCCATGGTATGGACAAGGATTCGTAAGAGGTAGCTAAACAAGGAGATGGAGAGGACTCACATTTGTTGATGAAGTTGATGACATCACAACCTTCAATTTCTCAACTTCTACCTTGAGGTTCTCTAGTTATTCTTCTCTAAGATGTCCCTGTGAAGTTCCATGTACTATTGGTGCTTGATTGTGTAGGGTCACAACTATTTGAGGTTGTGGCCCTTCACTTATCTTAGAATTAATAGGATGTCCTTGAGAAATTGCAGCAACCTCCCATGTAGTCAATAACATTTGTCCCTAGTATGTCATGGTTTTCTACCAAAGGAGCACCAAAAGTTGTCCCTTGGAACTTTTTTTTTTACCCTTAGTTTGATTTCTATTTCCTAGTTTTTGATCTTTATTATCCTTTTGCTTGACCACAAATGCAGAAGCATCTGGGTTTTGAGTGTCCAATATCATATTTCCATGACTCTCTTTATTTCAGGTAAGTGTGATAATTTTTTTGTAACTTGGACCTTTTCTCTACTAAGGATTTTGCTCCTGATCTGTTCAAATTCCTGATTGAATCTATTCAAAGATGTATATTTTATATCTTATTCAATGTATCCTCAACATAATATGCCTTCTTCTGAGTACAGACTCTTTAAGGGGTCAATAGCGATTCAGATTCTTGCCACAGACCCTCAAACTCACTGGCACATTCTCCTATTGTTTTTGTACCTTGTACTCATGGCTTTTACTAGTACTTAGTAAATTTGTGCTTCATCACTCTTCTTGGAGAAAGCTCAACTGGCTTTCTCCCATATTTCTGACTGTAAGAACAAATAAGAAGTTTCCACTAATTTCAAGAGCCACGGTGCTTGACAACTAGATTTTAATAATAATCTTTTCTTCTTCCAAAGGCAATTATGTACATTGCCGACAGAAGGAACTGAATCACTTGGGCCACGGTGATTTGCTTTTCCACGTCCTATTAAGATGACTAAGATGACTTCAATATACTTGCACCGTTGCAATAGGTTCTTCCCATCCAATCTGAATTGGGTGGGAATAGGAGGTAACTCCAGGTACAACCAAGACCACTGGGGTACTGGTGGTTTAGACTTAAATGACAGATCTGTGTCATCAGACATCGAGCACTACCAATAGCTATATCATTTTCCCCTAATCCGGAAGGAATGGGCTTAACATGTTTGTAATCTCCCCAATAAGCAAGAGTCTCACTCCAAGTGATCTAGGGTTGTGCTAGACCATGATGGGCAGCATTTCTTTCCCAAAGAAAGGCTGTCCTTACGGATAGACTCTGACACCATGTCGAGAGAATGAGAATGAGAAAGATGCGTGTAGCTATTATGAAGCCCTAGATGTGATGTAACGAGAAGAAAATGAGAACAAACTAGTCGGTTCTATTAATTGTGGGGTATATGAAACCCTTGTTTACATAATGGGACGAATCTGGTTATTTGGGTCTAAGGAGGCCCATAAATAGATCCGCCTCATGAGGATACATACATAAAGAGGAAAAAAAGTAGAAGTACAATTATCAGGAACCAAAAAAAGAGATGTAAACATCCTTCAACATTCTAAGTATTGAATGCTCTTGAATATCTCAACTGATCATCCATAAGGCAAGGAAATTTTCGAATTAAAGGGCCCTGAAGGACAGATTCGCTCATGGAAAAAACATCTACAATGATTTGGGGACAATGAGTTTGATTTGGGTGTTTGTCAGAAACCGAGCTGGATACTCCTGCTGGGTAGCTAGAATGTACAAGGTTAAGCCGCATGATCCATGCTAAACATTACAGGCTAACTAAAGGAGAGTTTACGGGAAAGACCTGTGAAAGAGACAAAAACTGTTATTTTGAGTACGGATCATGGAAAATACGGCGGAAGGTAAAAAGCATGTATTATTCTAGAAATTTTAGATTATGGACTTTGAAGTCAAACCCAAAAGTCTGTGAGCCAGGAAAACAGTTTTCAAAAGTTTTACAGAGATGTATCTATCAATGGAAAAATGAAGAACACAGATCTATTATGACGACAAAAACTCACTCTGGCTGTCAACCCTTGAGCTTCCTGGCGGCTCACATATTATCTCCCATGACACATTATATCCAGTTGATAAATTACGAAATATGGCTAGTCAAGTTAACAAGTCTAAGAAAGGTTTGAAGAAACCGGCAGTCTTGGGAATGAATTAACCGAGGGTTGAATTGATGTAATCACCGCGAAAAATCATTTTTTCCCTCTAAAATCACCCAGTGATCTCGGAGAGTAACCAAATAAAAATTGACGAAGTCGCTTCACGCGGAAACTGATCCTTCCGTGCCATGCTAAACAAATATTTTCCGACTTCGCGTGATTTGAACATTTCTAATCTGGGTGAGGGAAACTCGAAAATATTGTTAGAAATTATCACCCATGCCGTGCTTAATAATGCCGATGAACTACTACCCTAGACAAAGAGCTCTTAATCCCTCGACTCTACCCACGTTTGAAGCAGAAATGAATTCACATGGTGATGAGAATGCCTTCTAAATTAATGGCGAGTCCAAAATAATCAGCTGGCGCACACGGCCCACGTCCTTCACTATATACGAGAAGTGGCACAAATATCTCGCTCAAACGATCGCTCAAGAGGTCATTTCCAAGGAAAGAAGGACAATCCATGCCATCCATCGCCGTAGAAAACCTCTGGGTCATCGGAAGGTGCACAGATCTTAGCCAGCATAGAACGAGCTCACTTCACATTACCTCTCTTCACTTTGCCATCGCTGTTTGGAGAGGTAAGAAGCGGAGGAAGCCTCAGCACGGCCTGTTCCGTTTCAATGGGATCCGACCTCAGGATCTGACCAAAAAGGCAGCAGAAAACTGAATGTATGAGAGATTAGTCCCCCTCTAGAACGGACCTCTGCGCGTCCGCCTCTAATCACTCTACGATCTATCGACGCAACGACGGCGACAAACGAGTTTGAAAGCGAATTTGGAGAGCCAGGTGAGTTGGGGAGCGATGATCTCACCGGATCTCGGAGGAGGGGCTTCGTATCGTCAGCGGCGAGCCTGAGCGGGGGCTTCTCCTTCCTCGCTGACTCAGTCGCCGCCGTGATGCTGCTTCCGCCGCCGCCCTTGCTCCTCCATGAACGACGTTGGAGCTATGAAATTTAAATGCCCGGCACCTCAAAGTGGCCCCCCTCTCTGATACCATAAGAGCCTCGGGCCCGTCCAGACAAACTTCCAGAAATTTCTAGGAATTTTAGTTCATAACCTTATTTAATTAATATTCTGTAAGAGTTAGCTTTCAGATAAAATCTGAATTTATCAAGGAGTTAACGGTAAATAAGATCCATTTTTTATGTTTAGTTACATTATGGAAGAACAGAGTATTTACCAAATAATAAAAACAGTAAATACAACCAAAAAAAAGAACTTTTTTGTGCTTCTAGACAGTTTAAAAGGAATTCTCGTCTCTCACTAAATTACTTCGTTTGAAATAAAAATTAATTTTTTGATTAAAAATACAAGGCTGACATATCATTCTTCGATATGTGGTAAGCTAATATAGAAAATAAGGGGTCTTTCTCATAATTAAAACACTTTCCCAGAAGAAAATAAAATAACGCAGAAAATATTCACATATTTTCGAATACCAAGATTAGGTGGAGGATGAGATTGGATTAACGACGATGAGAGAGGGAGAGAGGGAGAGAGAGAGAGAGAGACGATGGCTTTTGTCGTGGGCTGTTTTATAGAGGACATAAATGATATCATCCAGAAGGCTTAAAATTAATTTACGATGATATCTTGGAGCCAAAACTAAAAACGCCATGGATTAATTCTTGCCGTAGCCTACCCTACGCTGACAGGTGGACCCACCACAAATAATATTTAAATTGTCTAAAAATTTTGAACTTGCCCCACATTTAATGGTCAGGGAGTGTATGCGTACGGATTTTTTTGGTGCATAATAATAATAATAATATCGGCTTTTAAAAATCCTAAATGCCCAGCGAATCTGCTCTTAAAATTATCGCCTCATTGAGCTTCTAAGAACGAGATGCCTTTTTCTTGGTGTGAATAAAAATAATAATAATGTGAACAATAGATAGAAAATAAGGCGAAATTCAAATTTGACGCATAATTAACATCTGGCCTAGATTTACAGAAATATTCATCAACAGGCAGAAACAAAAGCAGGGCCCACAATCACAGCGAAGTCATGAAGGGGGTGAGAGATAGGAGGAAACTCAGGAAAGGGAGAGAGAGACGGGGGTGGAGCGAGATAGAGGCAGGGGGGAGAGGGAGACGGAGGTGGGGTAGAGTGAGAGTGAGGAGGGGGAACGGGGAGAGAGGGGGGAGAGAGAGAGAGAGAGAGAGAGAGAGAGAGAGAGAGAGAGAGAGCGAGAGAGAGAGAGAGAGATTCGGATATCACTTCCCCCAAGTAATTCCCCAGTTCGTCCCAACTTTAGTATATACGATTGCGAATGGAAGGGAGATACGGGCCCTCCAGGGTAGGTCTGCTTCACATTCGCGGCATCTAAGGAATCCCCATGAACGCACCCACCCACCCACACATCGCCAGGGGGATTCGACAGCTTTCATACTATAACCAGAAATAATTTCACCGTCGTTGGAAGAAACAAGAAAACTAGATCTGGGGAATATGTCGATCATAATAAGGGGAGAAAATTAGCGGAAGCAGGAAGATGAGAGCCCTAGTTCTTCTCAAACTTTGGTAGATTATACATACAGGTGTGTGACTGGTACGGATCCGAGAAGCTTCTCGCAAAGGAAGGGGTCCACAATCGTCCTCCCCGGAGATGAGGACCATCGGGGCAGGATGGAGGCGCTCTTCACCGGCGGAGGGGGAACCAGTGCTCGTGGAAGTAGGACTGGTAGGACACCATGAACAGGAGGAGGACGAGGGCCAGGGCGACGCCCCAGGGGGAGCCGCCGGAGAACTGGAGGGAGTCCCTCTCCAGCAGCGGGATGAAGAGGGGGAACCGCCCAGGCTCAGCGGCGGAGAGCCAGTGCACCACCAACAGCAGCACCAGAGGCGACAGCGCCACCACCAGCTTCACCTGGTCGAGCAGGCTCTCCAGTGCCGACTCGTAGTTGAGGTACCACGACATGCTCAGCAACAGGAAAGTTATCAGCAAGAAGAAGCACAGGTGCAGCGGCAGCGGCTGCTCCTGCTGCTCCTGCCGTTGCCACCCGTAGCTGTTGTACATCTCCCCCCTCGGCACCCCTGCACAGAGAACCACAGAGAGAGAGAGAGAGAGAGGTCTGGTTGTTTAGGAGGAAGATGCGGTTTGTAGGGTTATATAAGGGGGAGCTTTGCCGGCGGCGGGCGGAGGACGGTGAGAGACGTCGAGGGTTTTCGAATCTCCGCTGCCGGCAGTGGGCGGGTGATTGTTATTTCCGACCCGTTGGCCAAAATCCTTGGCGAGAATGCTTCCAAAGAGGCCAGTGGGCCCCACAGAATTCCGCCGGTGAGATGCCACCACGTAAGACCGACCATGCCGACACGACGTGGCATCAAGTCAATGTGTGGGGATAGCCCGGATAGGAAAGTAGCGCAAGAGATGCCCGCTTTCATTGGAGTCGGTTTCAAATTTTTATTTTACCGATGAAAGGTGTACAATTTTAGTTTTACTCTTTCGGGCCCTAGCGGCGAATAGAACACCGCCGCACAATAGGGGCATAAGCAGAAATATATTTGTGATGTCGATGCTTCTCGGAGTATTGCGATTTTTTAGGGGTATCGATGAGAGGAGGGGAATATCGGTTACGTCCCCGCCCCGCCCCCCCCAATCCCACGTGTGTGGCACAACCATCGCCTCTCACGTGCGTTCTGACATAACAACGTGTCCGAGCAAGCAGGACATTTCGCGTCGATTTTCCCGCTATTTTTAGCGGTCACCCGATCCGTCCAGCGCGCGTGTTGGCGCACCAAAGTCGCGCATTGCGTGCGGTGACAGCCATTACGACTGGCAACCGGTGACAGGACTCGAGAATTCGCGTTTTGGCCCGAAAAACCCAACCGAAAGGGGCGCCGGCCCAGAAAGTTGGTGGGGGCCACAGACGGATGCGGCCCAGCGACATTAATGCGTCAGACACTTCATTTTCACATGCTCACTTGTTTATACAAAAATTAAATTATATCGTTATGTTGGTACAACATTTATACGTTATTTAATCATATCCCAATAATAATTATTATTCGCAACCACTCCCCGTCAATCAAGAGCTACAACTTTGCCTCTTTTATTCTCCTTTCGTCCGCTCTTCCGCCTCTTCCGCCTTCTTCCGCCTTCTTCCGCGTTCGACTATGGTGCCCATCTCTCTCTATTTCTCTCCCGATCTATATACATATATATTATCTCGACATGTGTATATCTATACATCTCAACGGTAGAGGCGCTGTTTTTACATGAGCAGTGCCGCTGGGTCATTTTTTTCGGCCCCCTAATATTACCTAATATTGAATTTTCCTGGATTAATTATAGTCATAACCCACCTTCGATAACTAATTTTTCTGCCATTCTTAATATATAGTTTTATTATAAAGAGAGAATTATCTAACTACGAGAAATTATTTTAAAAATGAATAAGAACTCCCATGGGCCGATGATTCAATGGTGGGGAAAATTATTGCGTAAGCTTCTTCTTAGGCGCCCCCACCCAGTTGCGTATCTATGGGGTATTCTCAAATATTCCCAATGAAGTTTAATAATAAAACTTTCTGAGACTCGTTGGCAAAATATTGATTACCTGAGAAATTTTCTGAAATTGTTTGAACGGCTTTTTTGACATTTGTATTCAAACAAGAGGCGGCTTATGTTTTCGCTGCATTAGTACGCTTGTTGATGATTTTTTTTTACGTCGCGGCACACAAGATGAAAAATATCCACATTCATGATCTTATTGCAAACAAAAAACGAAATTGAAATGAAGAGATCTAATGCAGGCGCTAAAAGAGCAGTTATTTTAACTTACTATTAATTTACTATAATTCAATGACTTTAATCTATACCATTAATTATACTTGATTCTAAGTTCCCAATTGACTTCCGATCCTAGAGAGAGAGAGAGAGAGAGATAGAGAGAGTAGGGGGATAAAAATAATAATAATAATGCGTCAGATAGGAATTAAAGCTACTGCAGCAAATATAATCATGGAAAATATGGTTCTTGTCCCTATAAAAAGAAAACTTCATAAGACAAAACGGATGGGCCAGAGGAGCAACTTGGATCTCTTGTCCGAACACAGAACAACCTGAAACAAGGACTCTAGATATGGTAGTTAAATAAGGGAAAACAAATCCCCGGCAAATCTCCTCTGACAAGGAGCTGAGCTTCACTTCTTCTTCTCAGCAACGCCACCAGCCCTGCAGATTAGCCATGTAAGGGCATTAGCATGAGAGATCGGCTGATAAACATGCTTTAGCGAAGAACATTAGCTTTCCAATTAAAGAACATGCTTCAGTAATAGAAAGGATAATCTCTGAATGCCAAAAATTTATTCATATATCAGTAATCTAATGAGAAATTAGATTATCACGGGGTAAGATAGGCCTGAGAAATGAGGCAGCCGCCTGAGAAAAATTTGCCCTTTCAGAAGGCAAGATTGCCTGGAGCTCTTGAAGATGAACAGAGGTAAATGAAATAAGAACAGGTACCATCTAAACTCGGGAATCAGAAAAATTATCCCCAATTTATTTTAGAATATAGTTGGCTAATTTAGACAGAGACTTATTTTATAATTAAAAATCCCCATAAGACATCACCTGGCCTCTTTGACATTCTACAAGGAAGCAATTGAGATCAAAAGAGATGAAGATGCCAAAACACCAGAAGATGCTTCATGGGGAAGAGGCAGGAAACGATAAGTGGAGTTCGACACAATGGACGAAAATTTAGAAGATATAACCAGTTTGACTTCTGTTCATGGTTCTAAAATATATGACTTAAACCACAGAGAATCCTAGCATCATCTGATTAATCAAGGAATTAATCAACTGTTTATTTAACTACGTGATCATTCGGATAGGAGTGAACAGCTGAAAAAGTCATCGAATGTCCCCACAGCGAACGAATTAAATTCTCAAGTGAAACAGCTAATATTTTCTTTATTTTCAGTGAAGAAATCATCAGGCATGTTTCGGGTAGCTGAAAACGAGTAAAACGAGGGGGAACCATCAGTGCGAACCTCATCTTCCGCAAGACGTTGGCCATCTCCTCACGCTTCTTCTTGGCCCTCTTGTGAGTGCCCAGCTTTCTCTTTGCGAGCTTAAGAGCTCTCTTGTCTTTCCCAACTTTCAGAAGCTCGGTGATCCTCTTCTCGTAAGGAGCGAACCCGGCAACTTCACGAATCACGTTCCGCACAAAGTGCACCCTCTTGCTGGTTTTCTGGATCACGGGAGATGGATTAAAGGAGGAGGATCGGATCGGGCAATGAAAGTGGGATTTTAAAACGGGAATGCAGAAGTTTCCCACCAATCTGCGGAATATAAATGAAGAGACCGTGTCAAGTGGGTGGATTCATACCCCTTTCCGATCAGAAGGGCGCGGCGGCAGCTCGCGCTTGGTGACGATGTGGCCCTTGTTCAGCCCGACGAAGAGGCCACTGTTCGGCTGCTTTGGAGCCATCTCCGGCGACCTCTACGTAGGAGAACGCGTCATCGGACGAATCAGATGGACAAAAAATGAACACATAAGAAACAAAGAGAGATACCATAAAGGGAAGAGGAAGGGCACGCGCAGAGAGGGAGAGAAAGAGAGAGACAGAGAGAGAGAGAGAGAGAGGGAGGTGGGCGAGAGAGATACCACTGCCGCCGCGGTCGCCGACGAAGAGAGAAGGGAGGAGCAAGACGGTAGGAGGCGGCGGAAGCTGCCTCGTACTAGAAAAGAACCCGGAGCGAGAATGGGAGATGTGTTAGGGCTTTGTAGAAGCGGATGGTCATACGAACGGCCCAGATCTCTTATTCTCCGAATAAACAGCCATGATTGAACCTTTGTCAGACGGGCGACAGAAAGCTGGACTGGGCATGCCGGAGGCTCTTGGGCCGCAGGCCCAATCGGACGATATGCTTCGCCAGACAATTTTACGGCTACAGGGTGATCAGATTTACGATCCGACCTAAAAGATCCGAACTTTAGGGTTCATTATTTAAAGGACGATAAACGAGAACTTCACCTTCTCTCATTTCCCCACGATTCTGATCTCTTACTCTTATTTCCTATCTTATTCTATACAATTATAAACCAAGTATTTTTGGTATTTGATATGATTCAGTTTATCCGTATTCGGAAGAATTGCTAAAGTAGAGAACCTGTTTAGTCAAGGGATCTCCTCTAATTCAATCAATTCCATGCTATTTTCTAGGTGTGCCCTCATCTCCTACAAATATTTCCCCAACATTGAGACCGTGAAGAATTAGGGGCCCAACCATTTATACTAAGGTATATGACATTTGGGTACCTTGGACCTAGTTAGGAGGATAAAATAAATTTCATAAGGAAAAATAAAAGTTGAATACACCATTGAACATAAATGTACGACTATCATTTCCTAAGTGTAAGGGTAACAACTCTTTGAAGTGATTGATGGACATATTATTTCTAAATATACCTTGCACATTTGAGAATGAGGATAATCTTTTGAATACTTAAAGGTTGGTTTTTCTTGACTTTGATGCCATTAATGATAGTATGAATTGGGTTCTGTAAAAGATATTGTGATTTTTCTAACCATAATCTTGTTCATAGGACTACTATTGAGATTATTCAAACCATACTTTGAGTATATAGAAAATGGTAAAAACATGATATCCATTATTTAAGGTGAAGTATAGATAGGCTTATGATGGGCATTTGTCGTTAGATTTTAAATACTCATAATCTAATAATATAAATAACTAAAACTTAAAGAATAATTAGTAAAATAATGAGTCTTAGGTCGATCACAAAGAGTAGGAATAATTGGTGGAATATTTTTGGATTTTTTAATAAATAGTGAAAAGAGAAAGGTAGACAAATGTAGGATTTTGAAGGAATTATAAGAAGAATTTTGTGGGATAGATGTGATTTTGAAAGGATATTTGGAAAAAATTTTAGGAGATAGAAATGAGATTTAGAAGGGATTTTTGATAAGTTTTTGGGTGAAAAAGAAGAGAGAGAAAGAAAATAGACAATAATTAGGAGAGAGAAAATCATGGTCAATGCATTTGTGCTTGTGTTGACTATGATTTTTGAATGAATACATGAGCAAGAATTCACGAAAAAAGTGTGAAATCATGATAAAAAATTCCTAACTTAATTTTTCACCGATTAATAAGGAATAAATAGTTAAAATGAAACTAAGAAATCACAAAACTACTAAATAGTCACTAAAAATCACCAAAAAAATCATTATGTTAATGTAGAAAAATGGCAAAGATTTTTAGTTGGATTTCTGAATGAAAAATTATGGAAAATAATTCTAAATCACTCTTGGGACGATAAATGACAAGTTATAGTGGACCTTAGATACAAAGAAACCCTTTTGATTAAGTACTCATCAAGTTTTTGCCAACATCTGAAAATTATCATTGATGAAAAAAACTAAATAAAATAGAAAATAAATCTAAAACTAAGGGGTTCCTTTGACATGTTTACATCTAGAATAGTAAGAGATACCAATGCAACATCTTTGTATCATTTAATTGTGTCGCATCACGTCAGAAGGCATAAAAGTATCACTCAATAGTGTTGCGCCAATCGCTAAAAGGATTCCATAGAGAAAGGGGTCGACGTCGCTCTCATTGTCGTCTAAGATAAAGGAAAAGTCTTGTGGCCACTTGCAAGAGGCTTTAGATGCAATCGAGGGAGTTAAGAGGAGGGTTCGCTGGTTCATTAGAGGCTCTAACTGTGCATAAAGGGAGAAGACGGAATACTCATTGCTGATGAACCTCCACGACTTTTATTTCATCAACAATAATCGATATTCATAGTTTTACTTGATGATAATCGCTAATTATTGATATGCCCTTCTATAACTTTAGTGCATTGCTTACACAATGTGTTCTCTATTGTCTGATCAATTCATCTGGCACCATTTGATCATTCACTTATATGCCTTGGGGGGTATGTGCTACTCTCGATGTCACTAGATCGCTGCATCCTCATCAGATTTAATTAATTGCCCAAGGGGTATGTAGAACATTTTGAAAAATTAGAAATAATGTTAGCATGTTATAGGTATCAAACCATCACTAATCTGCCACCAAAAAATGGGTGATGTGGTATGTGCAAAGGCACCATATTAGGTGGAAATCAGATAGTTATGCATGATAATAGATATATTAATTATTTATTTCAAAAAAACTAGGTAATTTATTTTAATATCAAATAAATAATAAAACATTAAATAAATTCACTAAAAATATAAAAATTCTTAAAAACATTTTATTCAACAAATTTTACTTATTTTAATGAAATTTATGTAACTTTTTAATATTTGAACTCACCCTATATCGAAAAAAATGAGATATTATCAACTTAGATTTGAGCTTTCATGGGTGAAAATGACGCATTTTAATATTATCTATTAATTTAAAACTTTGTTGTTGAAGATTTACAAAGAAGAAAATTTCTAAATCATGTGGTGCATATGATGTATGTAGGGCATCACTTCTAAAAAGGAGAAAGGATAAAAGTTGATTAACTCCTTTTAGGGTCGCTAAAAAGCCTAAAAAATAGTTAGTCAACAATATTTATACTCCTTTAGATCTTACTCTTAATTAATTCAATATTGTGGTAAGCTCAGGGGTCGATCCTCAGGGAATGGTGGTCGAGTTCACTTTTGTTAGTTACTTCAAATTGATAGGAATGACCAAGATAACGAAGAAGGCAATGTGAGAAGCGGAGGGGAAGAAAAGAGGAACCAAGGTACGAAACAGATTTATCTCTACGTGGAAGATATCAGAAGATTAACTCTAACACTAATCAAACACTACTTTTCTACCTAAGCATTTCTGTCTCATCAGATCTTCGAAACCAACCTGATTATCACCGTGTCTCCTTCCTTATTTCCGCCAAGAGGAGGTGATAGCTACTAACTGCGGGAGAGAACCTCGTTAAGGATGAATCACCTGATGAAGCACAGATTACACACCCCTAATCGTGAGGTATGGAGCTCGAGACACTTCAAACCCTACAGGGATGGCGAATACCTGAAGTTCTACTCAAAATTAGCTACCCCAAATCGTTTGATACATCGTAGATATACGACGGCGCCCCCCTTTCTCTCTCTCTCTTGAGACTAACCCTCACTTCGACGGTTGTGATGCTCCTGTCCATCGTGATTAACCTTAGATCCTCACATCATCATCTCATCCGTCGGATCTTCTCTTGTGCCTTCTTGTGTGCCTTTGGGTAAGTACACATCTTGTCCCTTGGATTGGTGCTTCCTTTTGCTTGAGTGGACGGTGGATCTTCCTCCTCGCCCTTAAGTGATGCTCCTTAGGTGGTTATGGGCCTTACGCCCATAGCCCTTCATTTGGGCCCATTTTGCTTGCTTCCTTTCGCATGCTTATGAGCTCTATGCTCATAACTTCATTCAAGGCTCAAGTGCAAGCTTTTTGCTTAAAAATGAAGCTCACATAGTTAGAAGGCAAAGGGTTACATCATGTTTTCACATGATGTACATCAAATATTTAGAAAAATATATATTTCAGTGAGGTATGCATAAAACACATAACATCTGTATGAACATGGATGCATGCTCTAAACATGAGAGTTCACTAGTAAATCAGTAAATTTATATCTTAAAGTTATGAGCTTTCAATGCTATATTTCTCTTATATAATGTATTCTTGATGCATTATCAAAAGTCTTTCACCAAAGTCACCCAAAATTGGTAGGCAAAACATTTAGAGATATGAAGCATTGGCTGCATACATAAGAAGACTAAAAAAGGGCCCAAGACAAATTAGGCCCAAAGACAATGTAACAACAATGTGCTAGGGATGTCATTTTCTAACTATTCTAATATTCGTTCACTTTAAATTTAATTTTAAAAAATATCCTATTTTCTAAGAGAGTTGCAACTTATTTAAGCCTATTTAAAGGGAAGTATGCAGTTACTCTAGATACATTCTAGTTATGATTTTTTATTCTATTCAGAAGATTTCTCTTTTGCTTTTATAACTTTCATGGAGTTAAGGGATATTATTTTGATCTTTGTGGATTTAAGGATTGCTCAAATGAACCTTTTTGGATTCAATAATGTAATTTTGATCTTATAAATTCGAGGGCTGTCCAAAAAGTCCTTGTGAATTTAAAGATTGAGGATAACCATGCTTTGTACATTTAAATTTTCGTTTTAATTCTTTCATATTATAAAATTATGTCTTCTATATTCAAGCTCATACCTTCTACTTCTTGCATCAAAGTAAATATGAAAGGCCTTCTAGGATTAAGGGGAGTTTTATGATCCTTATATATCAAAGGATCTTGATAGTTCCTTGAATTATCATGTTAAAAAGGAGATAAGATTAACAATTAAAGCTTAAAAAATATAGGAATATGATAATTACATATGAAACACTTTACTTATATATTTTCACACTCTTGTTCATGAATTATATCATTTTCCTATTTTCTATAGGAATGTGAACTTCAAGATAAATGACAAGGGAGAAAATCAATTTATTATTATCATGCAAGAGTATGAGAGGAATTTATAACGATGATGCACAACCAAGGGCACATACTTTCCCTTTAATCCTCTAATTTCATCATAGGAATTTATATAATATGTGAACACAAAAAGATAAAATTATAAAAAAGACTTATAAATCTTGCAAGATTTAGGGACAAAACCGGAATGCCTAATGTAGGGCGCATGATCCCAAAAGAGGGGAGTTGCTGCTAGCCTTCTCCTCATTCATGATCATCTCTCTCCTTCCCTCCTTGGTGTGTCCCTCTCCTACTGTGGGGACATCCTGATCCTTCTCTCTCCCTTGGTACCACCTACACACCATAGGTGGGCCAACTCATCCCTTTTTCCCCTTCCGGTGGTGACAACACTAGTAAAGGTTGTCGGCCTCCTCCTTTGGTGCAGCAAGTGGAGGATCAACTGAAGATGCCCCTATGTGAGGCTGTTATTCTCTCCCCACATCTAGCCGAAAAAGAGGGAGAAGTTATTTCATTTTATTCCTTTGACTTTTATGGAATTGAACCTCTTTTATCTTAGTTTAATACAACCCAAGGTTTATGACTCATTATTCTTTTTTGCTTCATCGGTTTTGAAAACTTGAAATTATTGAAGGAAGTGAAGAATCGTCCTTGCTGGCTATCCATAATTTATATACGAGGTGGCTGGTTGAACCTTGAGAGAAACCCTCCTCTCGACATGCATTGAAACTTTCTATTCATGGGTGCTGAATTTTAGAGTATAAATAAATCAAAATACGACCATTAATCAATACACATCAACTAATTCAAAACTCTCCTTGTGTTCAACCTAGTTTTCCACTAATTCATCAAGAAACTAATCCAATGAAAATCAGTTTATAAATCTAAAATTGATGATCTTAATAACATTGGTCAATTTTTTATGTAGTTGCCCTATCCATGGATTTAAGGATTATGAAAATTGTGTCTTAGGGATTCAATGTCATAGTTTCACTATTTAACAACTCTTGTTTTGTGCCTTGGGTTCAAGGTTGGATTTTAAGGTATTAAGGAATCAACCATTTTGAGATTCAAAAAAAATTTAAAATTTAAGATTTATTCTCATAAAAATGTACCATAGACAAAAATGATTTAATGCCTTGATGATGTTAGTAATGAAGCCAAAAACAACTACAAGAGAAAAGTTCAAAGACTAACAAAAATGATGCACACAAAGGGATATCAGTTAGAGATAAATTAAGAGGGCCAAAAATTGGTAGGCTATGTTTTTGAAATGTGAAGTGTAGACTATAAACATGAGAGGCCTGAAAATGTCATAGGCCCAAATAAAATGTGAAAATTGTATGTTAAAGTAAGTTTGGTAATTATCTTGTTATTATGTGATTTTCAATTTATTTATCAAGAGTCACAAATGATTTGAGCTTATTTCAATTTATCTATCATGTTGTAACTTAGGAATATCATAGCTATTAAAACTTTTTTTCTATTTTAGAAATTTCTCTCTTGCTTGTGAGTTCAAGTAATCTTTGTGGATTTAAAGGAAATTATTTTTATTTTAGTAGATTTAGGAAAAAGCTCAAATAGATACTATCAATTCAAGGATTGATAATTTGTAAAAATTATATGTTAATGTGTTATTAAATCAGGGAGAATAATGCATATTTGAGAACTATTTCACAAGTTATCATGTTAATTATTTTATTTGTCATTTTAAAGAACCTCCTTAAGTCTTGATTTAAATTGATATTTTATGAATAAAAAGAAAATTGATGAAAATTTATTTCATATTTTGAAGCTTAATTCTCATTTAGTTTATTTTTTCAAATAGAATTTTGTTGTGCTAAATTTTTATGATTAACTGAAATACATTTTATATAATTTTTTTGAAATTTTAGGCATTAAAATAAATATAATAAATAAAATAAAATAAAAGGATAAAATGGGCACACTATTAGTGGGCTGGAGGCACATCGCTTAATAGGCCCAATGCGGGCTAGAGGCCACACCATGTATGGAAGTGGGCCCAAGGGGGCACACCACCTCACGACCCATGTAAATTAGGTCACAGATCTAAATCATGTGTTTGGGCCAAATAGATCGCCTCCACCACCTATTGAGAGCCGAGTCTCAATCTGGATCATCTTTGAGAGCCGGTAGTCAAGTTCGGTCATCCCTTTAGGAGGTGCTTATGGTGATTTAAGAGGCATTGATCAATATATAATACTCTATCTGCCCTATATTTTTGATATGGAACCAAATGGCTCTGCTTACCTTTTTTTAAATCTGACAATAGAGTGATAGTTGTGGCAAGATCCGATGATCTAGAAGTTGCCACGTCACTACCCACCATCTCACAAAAAAGGAAGCCATTGATCTGTGGTGATGACAATTGTATTTGACACATGGGAACACACCACATCGCCACCCACCAGGCACAAAAAACAGCACTAGATCTAATGGTAGTTGCCATCTGATAATTCCCTGAATTATCATGTCTAAAAGAAAATATAATTAATGATTAAAGCGTAAAGAATATAGGAATATGATCATTATATATTAAATACTTTACTTACATATTTTCACACTTTAGTTTATGAATTATATCATTTTCTTATTTTCTACAAGAATGTGAGCGTCAAAGCAAATGACAAAGGGGAAAATTAATTTGCAACTATGTTATATGGCACATAATGCGATTAAGGGCATTTATGTAATATGTGAACATAAAAAAGGTAAAACTACAAAGAAGACTTACTTGTAAATGTTACAAGATGTAGGGGCAAAATTGAAAGGTCTAAGGTAGGGCACACAAGCCCATAAGAGGGGAGCTGCCACCAGGCCTCTCCTCATTCACAATCAGCCCTTCTCTCTTCTTCCTCCCTTGGTGCATCCCTCTCCTATTGTGGGGATGGCTTGCTCTTCCTCTCTCCCTTGACATCACCTATAGCACACCATAGGTGGGCCAGCTCACCTTTCCCTCCCTCGTCTGGTGGTGATAGCACCAACAACGATTGTGGGTCTCCTCCCTTGGCACATCAAGAAGAGGATCAACCGAAGATGCCCTTGCGTGAGGCCGTTGTTCCCTCCCCATGTCTATCAGAACAAGAGGGAGGAATCATTATTGTTTTGCTCCTTTGACTCTCGTGTAATTGAATTTTTTTTATTCTAGTTAATTCAATCAAAACCTCATGCAATGAAAATTCTTGATTGTGGTTGCTGAATTTTAGAGAGTAAACAAATCATAATATCATCACTAATTAATTTACATTAGTTAATTCAAAATTCTCCTTGAGTTCGACCCTAATCCACTATATTTAAGATATACATAGATTTGGATAAGGTTTATAAATATAGAATTTGAGGATTTTAATTATCAACGATTGAAGTCTATCACCATCAAATCTGACATACCAGAAGCGGCCACATCTCCATCCGCTAGCACGTGATCTAGTGCCCACACGAATCTAAATGACTAACAAGAAAAAGGAGTGAGAGGTGAAATAGATTTAATGGTGATTAAGAGGCCACATCATCCCCTTCAAAGTAAAATGATGGTGCAAGGATCCAACGGTCTTCATCAAACCACATGTTAGAGGACATATTTACAAATATTGACCATCATTTGGTAAAACAGATGATATCGATTATTCTCTCACATGGATAAGGGTATATTTGTAAATATTGATTATCTTCTAATAAAATAAACAATATCAATTATTGCCACATGAAAAAAGGGGAAAATGCTAAAAAACTTGGAGAAAAATTAAAAAAATATGGCGGAAAATGGGAAGTTAAAATAAAAAGCATGATATTCGGATCTATGAAACAAAAAGGAGGACAAGGAGAGTGAAATAAAAATAGAATTCTAAGGAGTGTATCGTTAATTTTTGATCGTTCTCTACCTTTCTCACCTTAAATCCATTCCATTGAACTATATGCAAGATTGGGAAGTGCAACCTAGAGGTCGACATCAAGTCATACATTCTAAGGGTTGTAAGTTTAATTTTTTATAGAGTTTTCACTATTTTCTTGTTTGATATGCGAAATAAATTTATTTTATTAGCTTTAATCATTTCTTTACTTGTTTTGTTTTCATTTTCATCATTCTAAAGCATATGTCATTTTAATAGAGTTTTAAATTCACATCTACATTTATTTACCATTTTATTTCTTTCATTGCCTTGAATATCAACTTCATAATCAATTAAATAAGAGAATAAGAAGATTTCTAAAAGCTTTCCCTGAAGAGATGACCTAGCTCACCACCATATTCATCTAATATTATTTTTGGTGAATCTAGTTCTATAAGTTATTGAAATTGAATGATGATTCTAATAACGACTTAGGGTCACATCTATTTTTGGCACCGTTGCTAAGGAAGGATATTTCAAAATATTTAATTCTCTTTAAGAATTTGTTTTTATTATTTTTATTTTCTTTCTTTTCTTATCTCATTTATAAAAACAAAAATAAAAAAATTTCGTGAATTAATAATTGCATGTTAGGAAGGAGGTCATTAAAACCCAAATTAGCAGAACTATCTATATCTAGAGTTAAAATCACCTCCTAATTTACTTAATTCATGAAAAATGGAGGAAAATAGAGAAAACCCTAGACCTATTAGAGATTTTTTTAATCCACCATCTGCACTTGATTTTTTGCAGCAACCTATTTGGAAGCATGATATTAAATTAGGAACTTTTCAATTACTACCTACATTTTATGGTAAAAATATTGAAGATCCTTATGATCATTTGCAAGAATTTCTTAAGGTTTGTGGTACTTTCAAAGAGGCTAATGATGAATTAAAATTAACATTGTTTCTTTTTTCTTTGAAAAGTGATGCTAGCTATTGGATTTCTACTTTAGGAAAAGAGATTAAATCATGGCCTGATTTAGTGTAAGAATTTTTGAAAAAAATTTTATCCTAGGAGGAAAACTATGTTGATGAGAAAGAATATTATGAGTTTTACACAAAACAATAATGAGCCTTTGAATGAAGCATGGTATAGATTCAAAGCTATGATGAGAAGATGTCCTCATCATGGTATTCCTAAATGACAAATAGTTCAAATTTTTTATGATAGTTTATGTTCAACCAATGAACAAATGATTGATGTATCATATGATGGCACATTTATGAATAAAAATGAAGATGAGGGATATTCTCTTTCAGAAGAACTTAACGAGAACTCTTCTAAGTGTCTTCATCTTCTTTTGATAGATTTAAGGGTGGAATTTATGAGATTCAAAAATCAGATGAAAAAGAA
Organism: Spirodela polyrhiza; assembly: GCA_024713555.1. NCBI lineage: Eukaryota > Viridiplantae > Streptophyta > Magnoliopsida > Alismatales > Araceae > Spirodela > Spirodela polyrhiza. Next base: position 6,671,184 of record CM046532.1, read on the forward strand.
TGGAATAATGAATTTGATAAGCTGAATTCTAAGATGGAAAAAATTCTTGCTTTTTAGGAAAAATTTAAGAGACAAATTTGCTCAATTTTTTCAAGTTTAAATCATGCTGAAAATGAATGTCCTCAAATTATTCCTCCATCATATACATCTAAACAAGTTTAATTAACTCAAGTTTTAACAAGCCTAATCATGATTTTCTATAGAATTCTTATAACCCTAGATGGAGAAATCATCCGCATTTTTCATGGAAAAATTAAAATATGTCTAAGTGAGCAAACATCTTCTAGTTATCCTAACATGCATGTTAGACCTTAATAGCAAACATTTCCACATGTATGGTCAGTCATGTCTATCAAATTTTCAAGCATACCCACCTTTAGGTTAAGGATCACAAGACATAGGAAATAATCAAGACATAGATCATAAATTGAGTGGTTTACAACAGATCATGATTCAACAACAACAAACCATTCAACAATTATTGCAACAACAATAAACCTAATAACAACTAATTCATTAATTTCTACAACAACAACAACAACAAAATCAATCTATGCATCAATTCACATAAAAACCATATGCATTTCAATAAATTAGACAAAATGGAGGCCAGCTACCAAGTCAACCTATAACCAATCCACAAACCATCCTCCTAGTTTTCAACATCAAACTAACATGGTAAATGTAGGTTTTGAAGAGCCTTTTGTACCATCTCAAATGGAAGACATGAAGGCCATTTCTCAGCTACAAAATGGGAAGGAGAGTGATCCTTACCAAAAAAAAGATGATGGGAAAGACCTCTCTTTCATGGACAAAAATTCAAAAGATTAAAAACAAAAAAATATGGAGGAAAATGATGATTTTAGTGATGATGAAGAGGTTGAAAAATCAAAGGTTTGAAAGATTTAGAGGCTAGACAAAATACTAAGAGGAGAGGTTGAATTGGTATTTTAGAAATCTCAGATTTTCTTTCTAAATGTTAGATGTGTCAACGCACGTCTTAACACAGCTCTGATCTTCATGCGAGATTACTTTCTCTCTCTTCTGGTGGGATCTCTCCACGAGGCAAGATCTTTTTATACTGGTTTGCCCCTCATCTAGCTACTTTTAATCCCAGAGGATCTTTCCTACTGGTATTCTAATATTTCTCTCAGAAATACATTGATTTTAACGGGATCAGTTGCCCAACACCTCAAGTTCGACCTTCGTAGAGATCTAACCCCTTTCGGGCCAAATAGGGCTTAGAGCACCTCATGCCTTTGCCCAAACTCACTCTCCACTCACCACCTAGTTACCTTACGGCCTGATGGAGAGCCTCATCGAGAGATTCAAGCTCTTTCTTGATCACCAATTGTTGATTGAAAAAGTATGATGCACTCTACTCGTAGTTGATGCTTGACGATGACGAATCTTGATCGTGAGAGAGATAGCTCGTTGTTGATCGAAGTAGAATTATTGTTTTTGGTGTCCTTTGCTTCTTTTACTTGTAGGGCATCGTCCTCCAATAGATTTCTATGATTTGCTCGAGAGACAAAGTCGGAAGGTCAATTTAAATACTTACTATTTTTCAGAATACACAGCAACAACCTCTGACCATTGTGAATTCAATATCTTTCTATTATTTAGTTTGTTTGATTTGAAATTTGAACCAAAGATTTGTCTCTTGTAGAAAAACAACTTTTCTGTTGAGTTTGTTTTCAGATTTGAATGTTAAGCTGGTCATTTTCTCCATGTAAGTAGCTGATGTGTCACCATCCAGATTTCTAGTTCGAGACTCATGAGAGCTCTTTGGATATTTTGAACCTTTTTCTTTTTCTTTTAATGATGCACATGACTATTAAATAATAGCTACACTTAAATGGTTAAATAAATATAGATATATGAATGAAAAACATAATCATCATTTACCTATTAAATATTTATTTTTTAACAAATATTTATCCATGTGTGACACTTTACCTCTTCATCATTTCTCTTAAACTCAAGGTTAGTCATAATGTCGCAAGATGAGTAATGAAATCTATAAATCATAGTCTTGTAAACTATATCAATCATGTATATATTTTCTCATACATTTTGTAATATCAAAATCTATGCTGAAGGGCATCAACAAGGTTCAAGTAAATATTGATCCTCAAGAATATATTCTCACTACACCTTTCCCTCATACATTAAAACCAAAGGTTAAAAAGGGATTGTTGTATAATGATGAGCTGATGAAAATTTTTAAGCAAGTGCAGGTCAAGATTCTTCTCTTGGATGCCATCAAGCATGTACCAACTTATGTAAAATTTTTGGAGATGTGCACACCTAAAAGGGAGAAGATAATCACTCTTTCATCACAAGTAAGTGTAATTATTCTTGATCAATTGCCCATGAAATGCAAAGATCTAGGTGCACCTCTAATCTCTTGTGAAATTGGTGAAATTACTTTTGATATTAATATTTTACCTACTACTATTGCTGAACATTTTAAGATTGATGAGCTCAAACCAGCCTCTACTATTCTTCAATTTACAGATAGATCCACAAAGAAACCTAAAAGAATATTAGAAGATATAATTGTCAAAGTAGGTGAATGTTATCTTCTTGTTGATTTTCTGGTTTTAAATATGACATTGTCACATGAATTAGAGTAAATGCCTATCATTTTTGGACATCCATTTCTTGCTATAACAAAAGCAAATATTAATTGTGAGACCGGAATGCTAGATATTTTCTTTGGATATCATAAAATGTATCTTAATGTTTTTAAAGCATCTAATTATCCAAGGGGATAAGAAGATTATTCCAAAATTGATAGGACTGATAGTTTTCTTGATAATATATTTTTGCATGATAAACTATCTAATTTATATGCTACAACAACATTGGAAGAAGAATTTTCTCCTCCTTCCATCCCTTCTCCAACATTAGATCTCAAACCTTTGCCTAAAAGTCTTAAATATATTTTTCTAGGTCCAAAAAATACTAACCTAGTCATTATTGCAGCAAACTTAACTTCTACCAAAGAATCACATTTGATTGATATTTTATCATCATGTAAGAATATAATTGAGTGGAATATTTCTGATCTTAAAGGTATAAATCCAGAAACTTGCATGCATAGTATTTATTTAGAGGAAGATGCAAGTCCTAGGTATGAGATGTAAACGAGATTAAATTCTAACATGAAAGATGTTGTTAAGGATGACATAGTTAAATGGTTAAATGCTAGTTTTATTTATCCTATTTCTAACAGCAATTGGATGAGTCTAATCCAAGTTGTACTAAAGAAAAGAGGACTCACTATCATCAAGGATGAAGAGGAAAAAAAAATTTAAGTAAAACTCCCAACCAAATGGCGTGTATGTATTGATTATAGAAAATTAAATGCATGCACTAAAAAATATCATTTTTCCTTACTATTTATGGATAAAATTTTAGAGAAATTAACAAGTCAAAAATATTTTTACTTTCTTGATGGCTACTCCAGTTATAATCAAATAGCCATCAATCCAAATGATCAAGAGAAGACTACATTTACATGCCCATTTGATAATTTTGCTTTTACTATAATGTCTTTTGGTTTATGTAATGCTCATGCCACATTTCAACGATGCATGTTATCTATTTTTTCAGAAATAGGTGGAGAATTTTTAGAAGTTGATAACGTGTGAAATTTACATATTAATGTGTTACTAAATCATGGAGAATAATGCATATTTGAGTATTATTTCACAAATTATCATGTTAATTATTTTACTTGTCATTTTGATAAACCTCTTTAAATCTTGATTTAAATTGATATTTTATGAATAAAAAGAAAATTAGTGAGAATTTATTTCATATGCTGAAGCTTAATTCTCATTTAGTTTATTTTGAAATAAAATCTTGTTGTGTTAAATTTTTATGATTTATTGAAATATATTTTCTGCAATTTTTCTGAAAAATTTAGGCATTAAAATAAATGAAATAATAAAAAGATAAAATAGGTGCACCGTTAGCGGGCCAAAGGCACACTGCTTAATGGGCCTGATGCAGGCCGGAGGCCACACCATGTCTAGTAGCGGGCCCAAGGGGCACATTGCCTCGCAAACCATGTAAACCAGGTCGCGGATCTGAATTGGGGATTCGGGCTAGATAGATCACTTCTAAGGCCTACTAGGAGCCGATAGTCAGGTCTGGTCAACCTTGGGCGTCAGTAGTCAAGTTCGGTCAACCCTTTAGGAAATGTATACAATTATTCTCGGACACTGATAATTATATAGAATTTTAGATCTGTATTACTTCCGATATAAGACTAAATAGGTGCTTCTTACCCTTTTTAGATCTGATGGTAGAGCGGTGGCTGTGGCAAAGATCCGATGATCTTGAAGACGCCACATCACCACCCACCATCTCACAAAAAGTAGCGCCAGATCTAATGGCAGCCGCCATCAAATTCGACGCATCAGAAACAGCCACATCTCCATCCACCAGCACATGCTCTAGCGGCCACACGGATCCCGATAAAGCACGTGAAAAGGCACTAAGAGCTCAAATAGATCTGACGGTGATAGAGAAGCCATGTCATCCCCTTTCTAAGCAAAATGACGGCGTGAGAATCCAACGGTCTTCATCGGGGCACGCTGCGGATGGCATGTTGACAAATATCAGTTATTGTTTGGTAAAATAGACAATATCGATGATTTTCTCTCAGGCGGCATAAGGATACATTTGCAATTATCAATTATTGTTTGGTAAAATGAACAATATTGGGTATTGCCGCGTGAGAAAAGGGGAAAATGCCAGAAAAATCGGAGAAAAAATCAGAAAAATATGGCAGAAAATAGGAAGTTGAAATGGAAAATGTGATTTGCAGATTTGGGATAACAAAAGGGGGAAGAGGAGAGAGAAAGACATCTTTTTCAAGCTGTTCTAGAGTTGTTTTTGAGAGAAGAAGTTTTTTTCCATTTTCATGCGAAAATAGATTTCTAAGGAGTGTATCGTTGTTTTTTGATCGTTCTCCTCTACCCTTCCTACCTTAAATCCATTCCATTGAATTGGATGCAAGATTGGAAAGCATTACCCAGAGGTCGACATCAAGCCATGCATTCCAAGGGTTGTAAGTTTGATTTTTAATAAAGTTTTTATTATTTTTTTTGCTTGATCTGTGAAATAAATTTATTTTCCTAGCTTTAATCATCTCTCTACCTCTTTCTTTTCCATTTCCATTATTCTAAAGCATATTTAGTTTTATTAGAAGTTTTAAATTCGCATTTACATTTATTTACCATTTTATTTCCCTCATTACTTTGAATATCAAATTTATAATCCATTAAATAAGAGAATAAAAGATTTCTAAAAGCTTTCCCTGAGGAGATGACCTAACTCACCATTATATTCATTTAATATTATTTTTGGTGACTTAGTTTTATAAATTATTAAAATTGAATGATGATTCTAAAAATGACTTAGGGTCGCATCAGAAGTATTTATGGATGATTTTTCAGTCTTTAGATGTTCTTTTGATGATTGCCTTATTAATCTTGAGAAAGTATTAACTAAATGCACTGAATCAAATTTAGTTTTGAATTGGGAGAAGAGTCATTTCATGATAAGATAAGGTATTGTCTTAGGTCATGTGGTAAGTGAATGTGACATTGAAGTGGATCAAGCTAGGACTTAGGTAATTAACAATTTACCTCCACCTACTTCTATTAAACTATTGATATCATTTTTAGGACATGTAGGATTTTATAGAAAATTCATCAAAGATTTTTCAAATATAGCTAGACCATTAACATGTCTTATGGCCAAAGATACACCAGTTATTTGTGATAAAAAATATTTAGATACTTTTGCAACACTCAAATTGAAATTGGTGGAAGCATCAATTCTCCAGGCACCTAATTGGAAAGAACCATTTGAAGTGATGTGTGATGCATCAAATTTTGCCATAGGGGTGGTCTCAGGGCAAAGGATAGAGGAAAAATCAGTGGTCATTAGTTATGCTAGCAAGACTTTATCTGATACACAAAATAATTATACAACCACTGAAAAAGAATTGCTTGTAATTATTTTTGGTTTAGAAAAATTCAGATCTTAGTTAATACTTTCTAAAGTGATTATTTTTACTAATCATGTAGCCCTACGTCATTTACTTGCTAAGAATGACTCTAAACCATGTCTCATTAGATGGATTTTATTAATTCAAGAGTTTGATTTAGAGATCAAAGGTAAAAAAGAGTTTGAGAATCTTATTGCAGACCATCTCTCACGCATTCAACTTTCTGAAAATGATAATTTATTAGACTCATTTCCTGATGAACATATCATGAGTATAACACAAGATTATTCCTTGGTATGCTCACATAGTTAACTAGTTAGTGATAGAAAAAAATTCTAGAAGGTTGGTGTAAGCAAGAGAAGGATGTGTTCTTTAAGAAAGTAAAATTTTTCTTTTGGGATGACCTTGAATTATTTTATTTAGGACATGATAAAATTATTAGGAGATGTGTACTATAAATAGAATATGAAAATATTCTAAACTTATGTCATTCATCTCCTTGTGGTGGACATTTTTCAGGTAAGAAAATAGCTGCAAAAATATTACAATCTGGTTTTTATTGTCCAACTCTTTTTAAAGATGCATATAATTTTAGTAAATGTTGTCTTCAATGTCAAAAGATCACAAATTTATTCTGCAAAGATATGATGCCTTTACAACCTATACTTGTGGAGAAATTTTTGATTTATGGGGTATAGATGTCATGGAAACATTTTCCTAATTCATTTGGCCATGAATATATTCTTTTTGTAGTGGATTATGTTTCCAAATGGATTGAAGCTATACCTACACGTACTTGTTATAATAAAGTTGTCATAAAATTCTTTAAATATTTTTTCTCATTTTGGCTATCCACGTGCTATTATTGGTGATAATAGTTCTCATTTTATTAACACACAATTTAGAGCTTTATTAAAGAAATATAGAGTTACTCACAAGATTTCTACACCATATCATCCTCAATCAAATGGACAAGTGGAAGTTTCCAATAGAGAGATCAAATGAATACTTCAAAAGGTAATTCATGTTGATCAAAAAGATTGGTCATTGAAGCTTGATGATGTTTTATGAACTTATAGAACAACATATAAAACCCTTATTGGCATGTCACCATTTATATTAGTTTTTGGAAAATCATGTCATTTGCCCATGGAATTAGAACATAATATATTGGGCAATCAAATAATTAAATACTAACTTGTAGGAGGTTGGAAATCATACATCTCTTCAATTATCTGAATTAGAAGAACTTAGGAATGAGGCTTATGAAAATTCTCGTATTTATAAATCTCATATGAAAGCTTATCATGATAAATATATTTTAAGAAAATCATTTCAGGTTGGCCAAAAGGTATGACTTTTCAATTCAAGATTACGTTTCATTTCTTGAAAAATTAAAATCAAGATAGGATGGTCCTTACATTATTGTTGATGTTGCAAGTAGTAGAATTGTAAAAATCAGTGACCCTAGAGATGGAAAAAGCTTTTAGTCAATGGTCAAAGGCTCAAACCTTACATAAAACATTATCCACTTGAGCCTATATTAGTAGTTGAATTTACAGACCCTTGAGCATCATTATGTCAGGTTGAAGACATAAAAACAAGCACTTAGTTGGGAGACAACCCAATAATTTTTATTTTTCTTGTCATTTAATTTTATCTTTAGATTAATTTGTTTTAGTTTAGAAGATAATTTTCTTTTCTGCAATTTTTATCTACTTCAATAAATAAGGTATCAACTCTCCACTCCATATTTCATCTATCATTTATACTTTTGTTTGACAATTTTCATATCCTTATATTTTCGCTAATGATTCCTCTTATTAAAAAATTAAAGGACTATTTGGATATCAGCAACAGAAGATTCAAGGAGCTGAAGAATCATCCACGACTATTCACTAAACTTTTCTAAACTTTCCTTCTTGATATTTCATACTTGAGATGAATGCTATGATGCTTATTTCTTTTATAATTTCAATAGCATGTTTTATTGGGGACAATAAAATGACTAAGTTGGGGGGGTAAGGAGGAAATTTAGAAAAACTCAGATATAATCTAGTGCATGAAAATGAGTTTATGACAAATTATTTATGATTTCTTGCATATTAATGATGAAAATATTTAAATAAATAACACATTATGGATTAAATTATGGATTGATGTATAGATGAGCAAGATGAAGAACTTATTTTATGTTATAGGTTTTATCTCAAGCTAAAGGTTCAAATATTTCCCTAGAGTGAGTTAAAAATATGGAAGTGAATTGAAGCACACATCTTAAACTCATAGTTATATTTATGATTTTTTCTTATTCTTAGACTTTTTATCTTACTCACTCACCTCTCATGATCTAGTGTGATTAAACCTTGCATGAAAATCAATTTTTTTTAACATGAGATAGAGCTTTTGTCAATTTCTTTGGCAACTAGTATTTATGACAAAGTGAAGCCCCCTAAATTACAAAACCTCTTCGAGGAAATAAATTGCCTGTCTAATTAGGGCAACACATGGAAAGAGTATTATAATTATTTAAAATAAAAATATGCTAAACTTGAAGAAAGCACAAGGAATATGCTGTGAGACATCAAGGTATCTCTCTTGTAGCAAGTATCTAAGTGAAAAAAAAAAGTTGCAAAGGGTAGAATCAAAGGAAAGCACAAGGGATACATTGTGAGACAATGGGGCATTCCTCTCTTAGCAAGTACAGAGGATAAAAACCTATTAATTATTGCATAATTTTTAAAATTACTTTTCATGTGCCTTAGTGATGAGCATTTGTCGTTGGATTTAAATACTCATAATCTAATAATATTTATAACTGAAACTTAATGAAAAATTAGTAAAACAATGAGTCTCAACTCAAACACAAGGAGCAGGAATAATCTGTCATGGAATTAATTTTGATTTTATTATTCTAATGATTCTATAATTTTTTTAAATTTTTAATGAATTAAATAATATAAAATAGTGTTTAATAAATAGTAAAGAGAAAAAGGGAGATAGACGTGGGGTTTAGAAAGGATTAGAGGAAGAAATTTTTGGAGATAAACGTGGGATTTCAAAGGGATTTTTGGACGAATTTTTGGGAGATAGAAATGGGGTTAAGAAGGGATTTTAGATGAATTTTTAGGTGGAGGAGAGAAGGGAGAAAAAAAAAAAGATGATAATTAGGAGAGAGAAAATCGAGGTCAACACATCTCGCGCCTACGTTGACCGTGATTTTCGGATGAATATGTGAGAGGGAATTTGCGAAAAAGATGTGAAATCACACCAAAAAATGCCCGAATCAATTTCACACCGATTAATAAGGAGTAAATGGTTAAAATGTAACCATCAAATCAACAAACCACTGATTAATCGAAGAGAAATCACCAAAAAATCGCCAAAAAATCATTCCACCTAGTGAAAAAATGGCAAAGAATTTCAGATGGGTTTCTGGATTGAAATCAATGGAAAATGATTTGAAATCACTCCCTGAATGATTCAAAACGAGTTTCAGAAAGTTTGAGATAGAAAGAAGCCCTTTTGATCAAGTGAATTGTGTATTCTTCTGATTATTTCTGACGAATGTCTAGATATTATCACTTGTGACAAAAGCTAAATAAAATGGGAAATAAATCTAAACTAATGCTGTCCTTCGATGGTCTGCCTTTAGAACAGCAAGAGACATCGGTGCGATAGCTTTGTATCGTCTGTTCATGTCGCACCATGCTAGAAGGCACATGAATATTGTCTAGTGGCTCTATGCTGCTCGCCGGAAAGATTCTGTGGAGAGAAGGGTTCGATGCCTCTGTCACCACCATTTGGGGTAAAGGAGAAGACTTTTGGCCACCTGTCGGAGGCTTTGGGTGCAGCCGAGGGAGTAAGGAGGAAGGTTCATTGGTCGCCAAAGGCTCTAACCACATGAAGGAGGGAGAAGACAAAATGATTGTTGCCGACGAACCTCCACCCTTTTTATTTTGTCGACGATAATCAATAATCTCATTTTTATCTGATGATAATATATAATTTTTGAAATGCCCCTCCATGACTTAAGTACATTGGTTACACAATGTGCTCTCCATCTTCTGATCGGTTTACTCCTTGGGGTACGTGACACATCTTGAAAAATCACAAAATATTAGCGTGATATAAGTATCGATCAGCCATTGGATTGCCGCCAAAAATTAACCAAAATTCACTAAAAAATATGAAAATGCTTAAAAATATTTTATTCAATAATTATAATTTAGTTTCATAAAATTAATGTAATATTTTATTATTTTAACTCACATTACATCTAAAAAATGAGATATTATCACTTAGCCATTTTATATATAGCCATTTATATATAAGATTTGACATAATCTCTATCCCATGCATATCTTTTATAGTGTAAGGTATCTATCAATGCTATTTCTTGATGAGGTGAATTCTTTTCTTTATTTATGTAGTATAATAATTATTATATGTAGAGTATTGAGAAGCATTTCTTTACTTGTTTCTTTTCCATTTTCATTATTCTAAAGCATTTGTCATTTTAATAGAGTTTTAAATTCACATCTACATTTATTTACCATTTTATTTTCTTCATTGCTTTGAATATCAACTTCATAATTCATTAAATAAGAGAATAAGAAGATTTCTAAAAGCTTTCCCTGAGGAGATGACCTAGCTCACCACCATATTCATCTAATATTATTTTTGGTGAATTTAGTTCTATAAATTATTAAAATTGAATGATGATTCTAATAACGACTTAGGGTCACATCAAAGATGTATCTCTAATCCTTGTGGATTCAAGGGTTGTACAAGAAATCTTGGTAAATTTACTGAGTGAAGAAAAAAGTGTCTTATGCATTTATTGTCTAATTTCATTCTCCACCCCTAATTTTGTCTCTTATGAATTTCATTCTAGATTTTACTATTTCTCACAACTTTCAATACATCACAAGAGCTGTTCAATTAAATAGAGTTATTTTGTCAACTCTTGTAATCGTTGGAGCCATGAAGGCAATAAATTTTAATGATGATAAAATTATCGAGGATTAACTAAGAATAGTTAAATGAACGAATTATGCTTCAATAATATATATACATACATGAATGAAAATAAATGCATCATACACATACATAGAATATAACTCATGATGTAATATGTAGGATCACATACATGAAGCATATTGGTTATGATTTCAAGCATGCAAATGTGAATCTAATTAATGTATGAAAGCCTCATGATATGAATCTAAATAGTTACATCATAGTATCATAAGAATTTATTATCTTGTATGTAGCTATGTAAATTATAATATTTATACATATATCATAATAGTTAGAAAAGTAATAATTTGAACAAGCAAATTAATCAGCTTGGTAAAATAAAATACGGGTATGAAAACTTATTAGTCACCTATGTTCTCATGATTTTACATCATAATGATCAAATGTTTTTAACATCAAATTAGTTGAATGATTAGTCGAATGTTGATTTATTTAAATGGTTTTTTTAATAATATTGAATATATTTTGAAAATCATACATGCCACTCTTAATAGAGAAATTATGATTTAAAATATTGAGATTATGGTTTACAAAGTATACTTGCATCTCATATTTTTTTTGACTGAATTTGGATGAGATTTGAATCAAAAACTATTACTTCCGTGATACATGTTTTAATTATAACATATCTTATCAAACCCTTATTGGGTTTCCATGAATTTATTCATATAAGATTGATAAGTTGTGAAAATTATATGTTAATCTATTATCAAATCAGGGAGAATAATACATATTTGAGAATGTTAAGCTATATGTTAATACATAGTTGAAAATTATATGTTAATCTATTTCACTAGTTATCATGTTAATTATTTTATTTGTCATTTAAATGAACCTACTTAAATCTTGATTTAAATTGATATTTTATGAATAAAAAGAAAATTCATGAAAATTTATTTCATATTTTGAGGTTGAATTATCATTTATTTTAATTTTAAATAGAATATTATTGTGTTAAATTTTTATGATTAATTGAAGTATATTTTATGAATGTTTTTTGAAATTTTTAGGCATTAAAATAAATATAAAATATAAAAAATGGGCACACCCCTAATGGGCCAGAGGCACACTACTTAACAAGCCTGACATAGGCCAAAGGCCACACCACATTTGGAAGTATGCCCAAAGGGCTGATAACATTCATGTTATCATATTAAAAAATAAAATTTCTTATTTCTATGAATATTTCATGAAGTTCAATATTTTTTTTAGAATTTTTCTTTGAGTTTTATGTTCATAATTGATTTTTCTACTAATATAATGGAATTTCAGGAATTTTTGATATCTTTTTATGATTTTTAGGAAGTAGATATTCACTTCTACAACCAAGATTTGATCTAGAGATGATGTGATGGAATCAAGGGCTGAGGCACTAACACGTGGCATCACCAAATGAGGAGATTGGAGGCCGTTGAGAGTGTCCGCATGATCGACGGCAGATGGAGTATACTTATCAAGGGTGCAATGGATCTCAACATTACAGAAGATGCAATGGTTATGACTAGTTCTCCAAATCCAACACTTCAGATCAATCCAAGAGGAACCAGCCCTTGCCCCATCTTATCATGGCCAAAAAGATAGAAAGACCCTCATTCACTTAGAGGCCTAGATCATACAATCTCAGATGAATCCACTCACAAGAGGGCAGATATTAACCCTACAGGGGTACTATTTTACCTCATGTAAACCTTGCACATTTAAGTCACCGTTTAGGGGTGAAAAACCTGACTTCGAATGCCCTAACATTTAATCAGCTAGAATGAAACAACATTTAGGCTTTGCATTGATCTAGATGTGTTCCGCAGCTTAGATCATTGGACAAGCATAGTTGAAGAGGAAACTGCCTGGCCTTGGAGAAATTGAAAAGCCCAGGGTAAGTTTTTCCAAGTTTGATGTGTTCCGCACATGAACAACCATCTAGGTACTCATACATTAGAAATAGAAGAGATACATTTGTATTATGACTCATTCACAATTATTTTCCTCTTAATCATCTCCCATGTCATTGGAATTCTGTTTTCCCCCTTTTTGACAATATTGATTTTTTTTTATTTATCTTTGTCCCTTCTTCTTTGTGCTCATGTTGTCTCAATATATCAATTAAATAGAGTAGTAACTACCTATAGCCTAATTCTCATTCCTCGTCGATCAACCTTGCACTTACCACAATACTTGCTTATTTTAGTATTTTAATTTGGTAAATTCAGGATTCTAAATGTTTTCGGTTAACTGATTTCAAAGCATTTAAATGACCCTCAAGTTCATTTTATTAAGGGCACATTGCCTGGTGACCCATGTAAATTAGGTCACAGATCTAGATCACAAGATTGGGGTTCGGGCCGATATAGGCTCATCTTTGTGGCCTACTAGGAGTTATATCTCAACCCGGATCATCCTTGGGAGCCAATAGTCAAGTCCAGATCTTCCCTTTCGAAGATGCCTTTGATTAATCTGAGGCCATCATTATTATATAGGAAAACACTCGTCTAATATTTCTGATATGGGACTAAATGTGTATCTTCTTCTTCTTCTTTTCAAATCTTATAGTAGTGCAATAATAGTGGTCAATTATAATGCACCGCATGAAGCCACATCATTACCATCATTATACAAAAAAGTAGCTTTAGGATCAAATGGCAACCACTACTAGAGCCGACGATCCAAGGGACACCACATTGTAGGCATCATCACATGAAAAGTAGCCACCAATCCAATGGTGGCTATCGTGGCATCCGACACATAGAACACACCACATCACTACACACCATTTCACAAAAGGCAGTGCTAGATTCAATGGCAGCTGCTATCAGATCTAATGCACCAAAGGGGACACGTCGCCAATCACCAACATGTGTTGCAGCAGGCACATGGATCTTGATAAAGCACACGAAAAAGGAACGAGAGGCAACGAAGATTTGATGATGATCATTGGGCCATGTTACCCCTCTTAGGGCAAAATGACCACGCAAGGCTCCAACGATCTTTATCGAGCCATGATTCAAAGGATATAAATACAAATATCGATTATCATCTTGTAAAATAGATGATATTGATTATTCTCTTGTGAGCATATAAAGGTATATTTGAAAATATCAATTATTGTCTTGTAAAATAGATAATATTGATTATTGCCGCATGAGAAAAGGAAAAAATGCCATAAAAATCAGAAAAATACAGCAAAAATTGGAAGTTAAAACAAAAAATGTGATTTGTAGATTTTCAAACAAAAAAAGGGAAGAGGAGAGAGAAAGGAAGTCTTTTTTTGAGTTGTTCTTGAGAAAAAATATTGTTCTTCTTTTTCATGCGAAAATAGAAATCCAAGGAATGCACCATTAATTTTGATAATTCTTCTCTACCCTTCTTACCTTAAATCTATTATGTTGAATTGAATGCAAGATTGAAAAGCACTACCTAGAGGTCGACATTAAGCCATGAATTCTAAGGATTGTAAGTTTGATTTTTAATATAGTTTTCATTATTTTCTTGTTAGATATGCAAAATAAATTTATTTTCTTAGATTTAATCATTTATTTACTCATCTATTTTCTATTTTCATTAATTTAAAGCATATTTCATTTATTGTTTCTAGTTCCTTTAAATTTTAAATTTTTATGTACTTTTATTTGCCATTTTATTTTGTTTTGTTGTTTTAAATATCAATTTAAATCTTCAACTCAATTTCATAATCCATTAAATTAGAGAATAAAAGTTTTTTAAAAACCTTCCCTGAGGAGATGACCTAGGTCACCACTATATCTATTTAAACTTATTTTTGGTGAATCCAATTCTATAATTATTTAAAAATTGATCGATGATTGTATTAACGACTTAGGGTCACATCAAGGATATAGATGACTATTAAAGGATTCATTCATTAGTTTTCAAGGATATCTGAAATAGTAAAATGACATTTCATATTAGATTCAAGTATGCTTTAAATTAAATCATATTTCAAGTGAATTTAATTGTTGTAGATCTGGGAAAATCTGTGAGAAGCTCGCACAAGATTTATCTATAAATATAACAAATCTCTAATGTGAAGAATTAATTCTCAATGATAACATTTATGAAAGATTTAGACGCTAGACAAAATACCAAGAGGGGGGAGTGAATTGATATTTTAGAAATCTCAGATTTTCTTCTCGAATGTTAGATGTGTTAACATGTGTTAACATAGCTTTGCATGATTATTTACGTGTAGAATGACTTTCTCTCTCTTCTAGCAAGATTTCACTATGAGGCAAGAGCCTTTTATATTGGTTCGGCCCTCACCTGGCTACTTCCAATCCCCAAGGATCTTTCTTACCGGTATTCTACTATTTTCCTCAGAAATACACACTGATTTTAACGGGATCAGCTACCCAATACCTTAAGTTCGACCTCCATAGAGATCTAGCCCTTCTAGGCCAAATAGGGCTTAGAGCACCTCGTGTCTTTGCCTAAACTCACTCTCCACTCACCACCCAGTTACCTTAGGGCCTGATGGAGAGCCTCCTCGAGATATTCAAGCTCTAGCTTGATTACCAATCGTTGATTGAAGAAGTATGATGCAATTTACTTGTAGTTGATGCTCAGTGGTGACGAATCTTGATCATGAGAGAGATTACTCATTATAGATCAAAGTACAATCATTTTTTTTTAATGTCTTTTACTTACTTTACTTGTAGGGCTTCATCCTCCAATGGATTTCAATGATTTGCTTGAGAGACAAAGTCGGAAGGTCAATTTGAATACTTACTATTTTCCAAAATGCATGACAATGACCTCTGACTATTGCAAATTCAATATCTTTCTATTATCTGATTTATTCAATTTGAAATTTAAATCGAATATTCTTCTTTATAGAGAAACAACTTTCTTGTTGACTTCATCTTTAGATTCGAATGTTAAGCCATTCTTTTTCTCCACGTAAGCAGTTGATGTGTCACCATCCAGATTTCTAGTTCAAGACTCATGATAACTCATTTGATATTTTGAACTTTTTTCTTTTTCTTTTAATGATTCACGTGACTAATAAATAATAGCTGCACTTAAATGATTAAATAAATATGGATATATGAATTGAAAAACTAACCATCATTTACCTATTAAATATTTGTTTTCCAACAAATATTTATCTATGTGTGGTGCTTCACCTCTTCATCATTTCACTTAATCTCAAGGTTAGTCATAATGTCACAAGATGAATAATAAATTTATATACATGAAATCTATAAATCATTTATCATGATCTTGTGAATTATTTCAATCATGAGTTATATATTTTCTCATATATTTTGTAATATCGAAATCTATGCCCAAAGGCATCAACAATTCATTCTTCCATAATATTCTTTCTCTACTCAAGTGCTTCTTAGAGTATAGTGAAGAGGAAAAAGAAGATTTCCTACTAGCTATTCATTGAATAGAAAGGTATTCGAGGAGTGTAATCATGTCATCATCTCTCATCGAGTTGAGCTTTACTATAAGACTTTCAACTACATCACCAATAAACAAGATAACATCTATCTTAAGGGAAAAAAGGAAGACAAATAACATAACATTTACATCCTCATCTTCTACTACTATTGAAATCTAGAGTAACCAATGTATTTCTTTTAGATAAATCCACAATGACACTATTATATTAATTTTTAAGTTAAATAGCAGTGTGGACATTTTAAAGTCGTGAATTTAGAGGATTTCTAGGTGAAATATTAAGAGAGTTGAGCTCGTGTAATTAAAGATTGTGATCAAATGATCATATAATGAAATCTATTGTTACATGATTTTTGCATATAATTATGTTGATATATATATTTCTCAAGATGGTTTTCTAGGTATCAAAAAGGGAGAGATTATTGATGGCCTTGGACATAGATTTTGATATTACAAATGTATAAGAAAATATATTATTCATGATTGATATTATTCACAAGGTTATGACTCATAGGTTTTATGTAAATAAATATATTATTTATCTTGTAACATTATGATTAACCTTGAGGTTGAGTCAAACCATGAATAGGTGAAGCACCACATATGGATAAATATTTGTTAAAAAGAAATATTTAATAACTAAGTGATGGTTATGTTTTAAATTTATTTATCTATGATTATTTAACCATTTAAGTGCCACTATTATTTATTATTCACATGCATCATGAAAAGAATAAGAAAAAGGTTCAAAATATCAAATGAGCTCTTATGAGTCTCAAATTAGAAATCTAAATGATGACATATCACCTGTTTACATGGAAAAAATGACCAGCTTAACATCTGAATTTGAAGACAAAACTAACATGAAAGTTATTCCACTATGAACGATGAACCTCTAGTTTGAATTTCAAATGGAACGGACCAGACAATAGCAAGATATTAAATTCGCAATGGTCAGAGATCGATGCCACACATTTTAAAAAATGGTAAGTGTTTGAACTGACTTTTTGACTTTGTCTCTAGAGAAAATCATGGAAATCCATTGGAAGACAATACTTTAAAAGTAAAAGAAGTAAGAGAGAGTAAAAAAAATAATTTTACTTCGATCTACAATGAAAAATCTCTCTCACGATAAAGATTCATTATTACCAAGTTGCAACTACGAGCAGATTGTATCATCTGTCTTTATCAATGATTGGTGATCAAGATAAAGCCTGAATCCTTCGAGGAAGCTCTCCATCAAGCCCTAAGGTAATGAGGTGATGAGTGGAGATTGATTTTAGGCAAATGCATGAGGTGCTCTAAGCCTTGTTTGGGCCGGAAGGGGCTTGATCTCTATAGAGGTTGAACCTAAGGTGTTGGGGCTACTGATCCTATTAAAATCAGTTTGTATTTCTGAGAGAAGGATGTGGAATATTGATAGGAAAGATCTTATGAGACTGGAAGTAGCCAAGTGAGGGGTGAACTAGTATAAAAAGCTCTTGCCTCATAGTGAGATCCCACTGAAAGAGAGAGAAAGTCATTCTACGCATAGATAATC
Source organism: Spirodela polyrhiza (assembly GCA_024713555.1). NCBI lineage: Eukaryota > Viridiplantae > Streptophyta > Magnoliopsida > Alismatales > Araceae > Spirodela > Spirodela polyrhiza. The sequence continues at coordinate 6,689,216 of CM046532.1, forward strand.
ACGTAGAATTATGTTAACACGGGAGTTGACACATTTAGCATCCGAGAAGAAAATTCAAGATTTCTAAAATACTAATTCATCCCCTTCCCTTGGTATTTTTTCTAGCCTCTAGACCTTTCATTCTTATCTTTGATGCAAACTAAATTTGAAGTGAGCATGAAGAGTCAATTGAATTTCTTTCTTGGTTTACAAATTAAATAATTAGAAAATAAAATTCTTATATCTCAAAAAAAGTACACGAAAGAGTTACTTATAAAATTTAACATGAATGATCTAAAGTTTGAAAGAACTCAATGTCAAATTAGACATAGATCAAAAAGGAAAAAAAATTAATAGAAAATTATATAGAGAAATGAATAGGTCTTTATTATATTTGACAGTAGGTAGACTTGATATTTTATTTAGTATTTTTCTTCGTGTAAGGCTTCAAAGTAACCCTATAGAGTCACATCTCACAGTTGTTAAAAGAATCTTTAGATATTTGATTGATATGACAGCCCTAAGAATATGGTATCAAAAGAATCAAAATGTAAATCTTCTAGGATATTATGATTTTGATTTTTTATGTTGTAGAATTAATAGAAAAAGTACCAATGGGTCATATTTATTTTTAAATGATTATTTGATTTCTTAGAGTTCTAAGAAATAAAATTCTATTTCATTATCCACTACAGAGGCCGAGTATGTGTCTCCTAGAAATAACTTTGGGTTAAATATCAATTATAGGACTATAAACTCAAATTAGAAAACATAACATGTGTTATCAAATTGGCCAAAAATTATATTATATACTCTATAACTAAGCACATAGAGATTATATATAGTTTCATTCGTGATCACATAAAAAAAGGGGATATAGAACCATATTTTATTAATACATAAAAAGAATTAGCGAATATCTTCACAAAACCCCTTTTTAAAAATAGATTCAATTCAACTATTTGTGAACTTAGAATGTGCAAATTGAATGTTATTTTAACTTAGAATGTGATTTATTGAAGTTATATTTCAATCATCATTTTATGTATGATATAAAATTTGTATGTGTAGATGTTTGTGTTCACATGATCTCCATCATGAGAATTTTAAGTTTTAATTCAGAGATTTTATTAAGGACGAGCAACATGTGATATGTTATTACAGACCTTAAAAAAACTTATATTCTGTCTGTGCCCCTCTCATCCATCAAAAGGTCGTGCTTCACGAGTTCAAACACATTTGATAACTTTACCTTTTCTTTTTCTTTCACCACCCAGAAACCCTTATTTCACCTTATTCACAAGCCTTCAAACCAAAGCTCTCACCATAGCAGGTCAACACGAGGTATTTTATTATATGCATTGCATTGTATTGGCATTTCATTCAAGTCAACTACTTCTTTCAAAACCCTAGATTTAGAATGGTCGACACCCAATGCCTCATTCTTCATGTTCCTTCTTCAAGAACCTATAAACATCTAAGAATCTCAAAGAAAGATAAAGGAAAGGACATTATCATTTATTCATTACCTGAATAGACTTCCCCACTCTCTCTTATGAAAGAAAAATAGGCTACATCATTTTCTAACCCTCCATCTGGTTCTCCTACATGACACGTATCACCCATTCCTTCATTCCTCATGATGACTAATGGACATGTCTCTACAATGGTTTAAAAATTATCCAAGGATACTAGTGCCTCTATTCCTATTTCTTTTGAATCCAAGAATTTTGGAACCCGATGTCTCACCTATCCTTGTTGAACTAGAATCAGAAAACTCTATCCTCGATCCACCTACCTATAGCCTACAACTATTTGAATCATTATAGCCCACGAAAAAGGCTAAATCAATTACTAGAAAACCTCCTACTATGCGCAAATCATAACATGCATAAGTAATAACTAAGCAGGAACTCAAGGCTAGAAAAAAGAGTTTCAAATGACCAAAAAAAGATCTTACACCTCAATGTATGATGGACTTCAGTCATTGATAATTAAAATCCTCAAATTCTATATTTATAAACCTCATCCAAATATATGTATATCTTAAATATATAGTGGATTAGGGTCGAACTCAAGGATAATTTTGAATTAGTTGATGTATATTAATAGGTGATGATATTCTAATTTGTTTACTCTCTAAAATTCAGCAACCATAACCAAGAATTTTAATTGCACGAAGTTTTGATTGAATTCACTAGGATAAAATAAATTCAATTACACAAGTGTCAAAGGAACAAAATGATAACGATTCCTCCCTCTTATTCTGACGGACATGGGGAGGGAATGGCAGCCTAACATAGGGGCGTCTTCGGTTAATCCTCTTCTTGTTGTGCCAAGGAAGAAACCCACGATCATTTTTGGTGCTATCACCACCAAACAGGGGTAGGAGAGGTGAGCCGGCCCACCTATGGTGTGCTGCAGGTGGTGCTAAGAGAGAGAGGAGGAGCAGGCCATCCCCATAGTAGGAGAGGGATGCACCAAGGGAGGAGGAAGAGAGAGAAAGGCTGACCGTGAATGAGGAGAGGGCTGGTGGCAGCTCTCCTCTTTTGGGCTTGTGTGCCCTACCTTAGACCTTTCATTTTTGCCCCTACGTCTTGCAGCATTTACAAGTAAGTCTTCTTTGCAGTTTTACCTTTTTATGTTCACATATTGCATAAATGCCCTTGATCGCATTATGTGCCATGTATCATAGTTGCAAATTAATTTTCCCCTTTGTCATTTGCTTTGACGCTCACATTCTTGTAGAAAATAGGAAAATTATATGATTCATAAACTAAAGTGTGAAGATATGTAAGTGAAGATTTTAATATATAATGATCATATTCTTATATTCTTTAGGCTTTAATCATTAATCATATTACCCTTTTAACATAATAATTTAGGGAATTATCAGTGTAGCCTAGTTGGATTTTCTCAATATTACTCTTTATTATTTTTCACTATAGTCCATGAACTAAAATTTTAGAAATCTTTCAAAGTCTATAAAGTCCTTTGCTGTAATTTCTTGATTTAAATTCTTTGAATCATAGTAGATTAATATGAAGAACTCTTTTGATGCCCTTAGAATTACACAATTAGCTTATGAGCATGTTGAAAACTATATAAATCTTGTTAGGATGTTCTACAACAATACCTTAGTCACTCTTGTCGGCCTCACTACATATGTCAAAAGAGCATTTATTGACCTTACTCTAGAAATTCTAAATGACATTCTTGATATTCCCTCTAGACCTCCCTTGACTATCACCAAAGAAATCATCAATGCCTTTTTTACCACATTGATTAGAATGGAGAATGCATCTATTCATAACATGAAAGTATTTAATCTTCTATTGCCTCATAGAGTCATTCATTTTCTTATTGATCAACAATATTCACATCTATTCACACAATCCATCCATAGAGGTTCAAGTAATAAAGACATAAATGCGTTGAATATATCATTACTCCTCCTAAGCAAGTGCACCCTTTGGGTTTGTACACCCATATAGATTTTTAATATTTCTCAAACTTTATCCCCCTTTTTATAAAATCAAAAAGAACAAAACCATTTAACAATCAAGAGAAAACCATAAAATAGTCTCTACTTAATTAAAAAATCATAGAAAATATGAGTAAATATTTGAAATATTATCTTCAAGGTCCCAAAGTCGTTCTTCTATCATGTTAAGGTGTTGCTCCACTTGTTCCACACTTTTGTTGAATTTCCCAACAATAGGAAGGATATCAAGAAATGTAAAAGCACAGGATGATGTATGAGTGATGAACTCGATTTAGGAGGGTTAAATATGTCGTTGTGATGCAACCAAGTCCACACGAATGATATTTATATAGCCTCACTCTTAAGATCTAGGATGAGTAAGGGTTGATCTTCAGGAAGCGTGGTAATGAGAGTATGAATTTTACTTCTTTTATTTCTTACTTATATATATATATGATGGTGATGGGCAAAATTAAATAAGAAACGAATAGAGATAAGAGGGATGTAGAAGGTGATGGTGAGGAGAGAATGAATAGAAAATGAGATGATGGTAAAATAGATGATCAAATTAATTCAAACTAAACATTAATCTATCCATAGAGAGGATTACAAGGACACTCCAAATCCGGATCTTACACAAACCTCGCTGTGCACCAGTCCTAGGCTGAGTGATGCTTGATCTATGATGATCTTGATGTGCTTCATGTAATCTCCTCTTCACGAAGATTTTGAGCACAAAAATACTATTGATCGGGCCTTGATTTCTCTCCTTTTTCCTTCGGCTAGCCACTACTAGAGAGAGAGCCAAAAAGTGTCCTCCAAGAGGGGGGTGAGATACCTTAATCCCATAGAGAATTAGGCCCCTCCAATTGATGGTTATGATGAATAATCGTCTCTCTTAGTGGATGGCCTAGATTCTTCATGAGAGCAATGCTCTAATCTTCCCCTTAATCTCATCTTAAGGTGCCCTAAGATGGGTGACTTAGATCTCATCTCTTGATACCCCTTTTAAGTCCAAATGGGCTGGGCCAAAGTCTTGTACCACTTAAGTCCAAATGGGCTTGACCAAGGTGACGCCCTCTCTTGGGCCCATAAACATATTAGGCCGGCCCTCTTCATAATATTTGGGCTTCTTCCATTACTTCTAACTCATAATAAAAGCTCACTAAGTCCTTGCAATCAAATAATTAACAAGAGAATGTGAGAGAATCACCACTTGACTTCATGAAAGTCAAGTGGGGTTAGTCTCATTATATCAATAAAACAAGTAAAACAATATGCATTAAGACTTAAGTGATAAAACATTATGAATGTCATAATGAGTCGGTAATACATGTATAATTGCATTCTCTACCCACTAATGAGTATCCATAAATAAGATATTAATGCATAGATGCAACTACTAATTTATAATTATCAATGAGAGGTGAAAGATGGATGATGAAGTCATTGCCCATCACTAAGAATAATCCATGCTATGAAAAATAGATTTGTCAATAATATCATGTGAAATACTATGGATGAATTCTTCTATAAAAATATCTATATGATAATAGTTGAGGACACATGTGATGACTCAACTAAGCGGAAGAATGAGATTATATTTCAAGGTTATCTTCATCTGTTCTAAGAATAAATCATCGAAATCAATTGGAATCCTATGAACGATGTAATATAAAATAGACATTGATTTTTTTGACAAGCTATCATGTGTATCACTTCTATGCCATAAGAGATGCATGATTTATTATTATTATTGTTCACATTATTCTACTGATATATATATTTTCTCAACATGGTTTAATAAGTATAAAAAATGAGGGGATTGTTGACGCTTTTGGGCATATGTTTTGATATTATAATTAATGAGAAAATATATAATTGATATTTCATATTATTCGAAATATTATTATAAATGTCTAATATATTCCATGTATTAAACTCTACTATTTATCTTGTGATATTATGTTTAACCTATTAATCTAAAAAATTAAACCTTGAGATTAATTGATTTGATGAATAGTTGAAGCGTCACATTTAAAAGAAAGCCCACATGTACATAATCACGACAAACAATGTTAACACATGTTGACACTTCTATGATTCAAAAAGAAAATCTAAGATTATAGAAATATTACTTCACCTCACCTCTTGATTATTTCATTTAGCCCCTAGTTCTTTCACTCTATAGACATTAACTACTCCTAATTAATGGTAAGCTTTCAATCCTAGAAGTATTAATTAAAGAATATAAAGATGGCTAAAGTAGTCTAAAGAGGATGAAACGGTTGATAATTGACTATAATAGATTCAACTCTAAAGAGGATGAAAGAATAGTCATAAGTGAGAACATAGATTCAAATCTACATTGAGTTTGTAGTGGAATTTGGGGGGTAAAGCTTCCTAAGGTACATAGGGGGAAAACAACCCTCCATAGAAAAGTATGAACAAATGGGAATTATCATAGTTATATCTTAATGTGGTCATCTAAATCCTATGATATGACAGTGTTATGCTGCTGCTGCTGCTGCCTCAACAAAATTTATTGTGCCCTTCCCTATCCCTCTCTCTCTCTCTCTCTCTCTCTCTCTCTCTCTCTCTCTCTCTCTCCCTCCCTCCCTCCCTCCCTCCCTCCCTCTCTCTCTCTCTCTCTCTCTCTCTCTCTCTCTCTCTCTCTCTCTCTCTCTCTCCCTCTCTCTCTCTCTTTCCCTCTCTCTCTCTCTCTCTCTCTCTCTCTCTCTCAAAGAGGAACCCTTGTCTCCTAACAGCATTTGAGATTAAATTTTCTAATTAAAAGTACTAACAAACTAGTGATCTAATTATTGTCTCCATTTAGAAACTTTAGAACTACAATGAACATAATTAAATTTGAAAGCTACTTATACCACTATGCATCCAATTAAAACATGTAATCTAATTGAGTTATTTAGTTTATTACTCACACTTCTTTGTGGTTCAGTTTGTGTTATGCATAGGATTTCAATGATGAGAAAAAGAGGCGGATGTACATGTTGAGTTTACAATGGTTCAACCTCTAGTAGTCATCATCTAACTAGCTCATACTCTTTAGGTTTCCACTAGTCCTCAATGAAGATTACCTCTAGCTACACAACCCTAGAAATTGGATAATGATAATTCTTAATTATCATGAGTTAATAATCTAGTGATATGATAGTTTTAGCCTTAACTCATGATAAATAGACTTATTTTTGTGCTAAATTATGAAAAGTGATTTCTAGTTGGTTAATATGAATTTTTGATTAATTACATGATTTTATAATCTTATTTTGTTGAGATAAATGGAAAAAGAGTAAAATAAAAAGATTAAGGAAAAAATGAAAAACACCGCTGGTCAGCCAAGCCCACAAGCGGGTCGAAGGCCCAAGTCGGGTAGAGCTGTAGAGTAGCTAAGGATCGTGAGCTCGAGGCTCAAGTGGCTAAAGATGTGGACTGTAAGCTCGGCGCTCAAGTGGCTGACATGTGCGTCACTCCCCTTCCTTGTCACCGGTGGCCAGCCAGGCATGGGGCAAGGAGTGATCATACACAGTGGATGAGATGTACCTATTAGTGGCTAAAGGAGCCACTAGTTTATATTCACGTCAAAATTGGTTAGAAAATCGATGTGGGACTAAACCCACCACTATAACTTTCCCCCCAAGATTATAAATGCTCAAAATACCCCTTTATTACCATGATGAAAATATCTTTGTGATGCCACATTGTAAGGGCATATCGTACTAATTTCATCTCTCTCTCTCGTAGGTAGGCAACTAACGAAGAAATCATAATTTTTGATGAGCAATTAAGCAAAAAAATCATCAAAATCTCAACAAAAACTTAATCAATACGATTCATGGAGCATCGTGGCCAAAATTGGTGAACGATTATAGACAAAACATTACAAATGCAATGAGAAAATAATCTTTGATTAATCGATGAATAAGCCATCACCAAGAAGAGGACAAACTATGGGGAGATGAGTTGCCACCTCCTAAGAGCCTACTAGATGTAATAAAAGCCTCCTCTTGCTACGCTAACTTGAGGACGAAGCCCATGAGATGTGTCCCATCTCCATCTAACTTACCTCCATTAGGTGACAGTCGTCAAAAGGCTATAAGTCACCATTTTTTCTATTCCACTAGGTGACAGCCACTTGAAACGATTTGGCGACATATTTCATTAATTTCTAGACTTTGCAAGAGGATCTAGAGATTTCTCACATTATCTTTGTTGAAGTAGAGCCTTTGAGGCCATGGACATTGCATGAATTCCTTCCTAAACATGCAGAATTTCGACGATCGCCGCTGTGAAGCTGTAACTCTATTTTTCCTGTTTTAAACTTCATTTTTGCTTAAATTAGTAATATTTCACACGATTTCAAGTTTCAATATCTTTCTTCATTGAGTTATAATTCTTCAGGCTTTTATAGAACTTAATTTAACCTATTAATTTGACTGTAATCACTTATGAAAGAATCGTAGGTCAGAACTCTATTTTTGCCTAATTCATGTTCTTTAGACATTGACATCACCCTGACGTCATAGCCTTATTTCCTTTTCACATTTCTTAAATATATAAATTCTAAAATATTACCTAATATTATATTATATCCTTGTGATCGACCTAAAAATTTTCCATTATTTTTGGAATTCTTTTATCGATTTATAAATAATTTATTCATTTTGATATACATTTGAAATTTCAAAAATTGGTCTTTTCTAGTTTTATAAATTTTAAATTTATGTGATTTATTATACAACGATTAAGTCACATCAAATAGTTATTGGGTTATCAATCATCGTACTATTTCTAATAGTAGCAAAATTATTTTAAAGCAATTATTTTATCGATCTATTCCTAGCTTTGCATCACTAGACAATTTATCTATACAATTGACTCACTAAACAATCTATCATTGAATCACTAGTATATGTCTTTGGCTCCAACTTGTTAAAAAATAATGGTCAACATCACATATTAGTACAATTCAAAATTTCACCAACTTGGTCTATCATAAAAATAAAAGAAGGGCAAACAAGAATACTTGATAAGTGATCAGGTTAAAATAGGTTTTTTAAGTGAATATATTTACTCCATTGGGCATGGAATACTAAATGTTATATATTTTGTGGAATCACTTCCTTTATGTGTTTATAAGATCTTTACCTTGACCCTTTTACCGTGTCTATAAATCAATGTGAGTATATCACATTGAAAGATGAATCAACGAGTAAGCATGAAATTTTTTTTGATCAAATAAAAACACAATTGTGTAATAGATGATGAAGAATAATATAAATAATCATTGAGATTATAACATACATGAAATAAAAGATTAGGCATACCTTAATCTATGATTGCATGATTAAGAACTTGCAAGACAACTACTAAAAAGTCATTGTTCAGGATTTCCATTAGACTTATTTTTTTTATGAGGAAAGAAAAGGTTTAATCTATTGAATTGAGCTTATTCTTATTACTATACTATGTGTGGTGGTATTCACCTTTATGACCCACCATATTTTAATTACATATTCAGTGCTATAACTGTTAGAAAATATATTGCATTTTCATTAGTCACATACAATTATGATGTGAATGTGATAACTTGTTAAAATTATATGTTAATGTGTTATCCAATTAGAGAGAATAATGCATATTTGAGATTTATTTTACAAGTTATCATGTTAATTATTTTATTTGTCTTTTAAATGAACCTCCTTGAATCTTGATTTAAATTACTATTTTATGAATAAAAAGAAAATTGATGAGAATTTATTTCATATTTTGAAACAAAAATTGTGCTAAATTTTTATGATTAAATAAAATAATTTTCTGCAAATTTTTTGAAAATTTTAAGCATCAATATAAATATTTAAAATAAAAATGGGCACACCACTAGTGGGTTGGAGGCACACTGCTAATGGGCTTGATGTGGGCTAGAGGCCACATTACATTTGGGATCAAGCTAAAGGGCATACCACATTGCAACTTATGTAAACTGGGTTGCTAATCTAGATTATGGGTTCGAGTCAAATAAATTACCTCGCGGCCTACTAGGAGTTGGGCCTCAATCTGAATCATCCTTAGAGTTAGTAGTCAAGTCCAGATCATTCCTTTTGAAGGTGGCTGCAATGAGTTAGAGGGACTGTTAATATATATTACTTTATGTGCTAAAACTTCTGATATAGGTCTAAACCATATCTTTTCATCTTTTTCAAATCCAATGACAGAGCGGTAGCAGTAGCTAGATCTGATGATCCAAAAGATGCCATGTCACCACCCACCACCGTACAAAAAAGTGACCATCGATCCAACAATTGTGATAGTTGTATCTGACACACAAGAATGCATCACATCACCACCCACCATCATATAAAAAATAGTGCAAGGTCTAATGACAGCCACTATTTGATCCAATGCACCTGAAGTGGCCACATCACTAGTCGCTAATACATAGTCTGACATGCACACGGATCCCAATAAGTAGGTGAAAAAGAAGAGAGAGGTGAAATAGATCTGACAAGGATTAAGAGGCCACATCACCCTCTTGAAACTAAAATGATGATGCAAAGATCCAACGATCTTCATCGAACCATGGATCGAAGGACATATTTATCAATATCATTTATCATCTAGTAAAATAGATGATATCGATTATTCTCTCACGCAACAAAAAGGCATATTTACACATCACTATCATCTAGTAAAATAGACAATATCGATTATTGCCATGTGAGAAAAGGGAAAAATGTCAGAAAAATTGAAGAAAAATCAGAAAAATATGACAGAAAATAGGAAGTTAAAAGAGAAAATATGATTTCAGATCTAGGGGACAAAAAGGAGAAAGAGGAGAGAGAAAGGATCCTTTTTAAGTTGTTCTTGAGAGAAAAAATTATTCTTTTTTTATGTAAAAAGAAAATTCCAAGTAATGCATCATTAATTTTTTATCATTCTCCTCTACCCTTCTCACCTTAAATCCATTTCGTTGAATTGGATGTAAGATTGAGAAGTACTATTCAAAGGTTGACATCAAGCTATGCATTCTAATAGTTGTAAGTTTGATTTTTAATAGAGTTTTCATTATTTTCTTGTTTGATTTGTGAAATAAATTTATTTTCTTAGTTTTAATCATTTATTTACTTATTTATTTCTCATTTTCATCATTCTAAAGTATACTTCATTTATTGTTATAATTTATTTAAGCTTTAAATTCGTATCTCCATTTATTTACCATTTCATTTCCTTTATTCCTTTGAATATCAATTTAAATTCTCAAATCAACTTCATAATCTATTAAATTAGAGAATAAGAAGATTTCTAAAAGCTTTTCTTGAGGAGATGACCTAGCTCACCATGATATCTATTTAGTATTATTTTTGGTGAATCTAGTTCTATAAATTATTAAAATCAAATGATGACTCTAGTAACGATTTAGGGTCACATCAGAATGGTCAAAGTTTTCATTACCACATCTAGTATGCAGATTGATAACATCAAATTAGCACTAGTATATGTGTGTATTTATGCCTCATTTTATTATTAATATTTGGTTCTCCACATATATTAGTAATCATTTAAGTTTAAAATTATAAAATTATGAATTAATTATTAAGGCCTAATTTCTTTGTGGTTATTGATTTATGGGACTAACTCCACTTGACTCTTTTGAGTTCAAGTGGAATTATTCAGACATTTTCTTGAATTTTTATTGAAACATAACTCAAGTAATTTAAATGAAGATTTCTGGACCAAGTGGGAGGAGGAAATTAGTCCATGCTTAGTTCAAACCCAAGAAAGGAGGCCCCAAATTCAATTGAAATAATGGCCATAGATGATGTCAATGGAATGCCCAAGTCACATGGAAGCACGTGGATCTAGGCTGCAGATGGACCTAGCTTGGCCCTCATTTGTTTTTATCTTTCTCATGGAGGAAATTAAAAGGGAGGAGGCACATCTATTTATATCTCTCCTTCTCCAACTTGTAGGGCATCCTTGAATTCTGTCCCAACTCTTGGTTGGTGGCCTTAGGACACTAGCTTTCTTGGTTCCACTCTTTTCAAATAGTGTTAGATTGAGAGAGCATCAAATCAGATCCATTGGTCTAGAGGAGGAGAACATCACCTTGGGCCCTAACCGGCGTGACAAAAAGGTTTGTGTGCTCATTTTCATTTTTCACCTGTTTCTCTCATTTTCCTAACTAGATTATCATACAGAAGATAGCCAACGGTCTAGAGCTTTCCAACGCCTCCAACCATGCCCAAAAACTCTTCTTGTAGCAAAAGTTATAGGTGAAACACTTGCCGCTCATTGGCACATTATCGCCCATGCGTGTCTACTGACACTTGCCAGCACGACTGCCACCGATCCTGCAAGAGCACCGACCAAGGATGGTTTTAATTCGATTTAAATTTTTTTTATCTCTCTAAAAATTCCCAAAAAATTCCTAAAAAATATTATAATATTGGTAGAATATAATAAAAATGAGTTAATACTTATGTCTTTCATTTAAATTATATTTGACAATTTATCTCTTTTTTAGTGAAATTGATTCATACAAAGCCATATAAAATCCAAAAAATATGAAAATAGTTCTAAACATCTAATATATATATATGATTACCAAAAATTCACTAATTCAATACCTGCTCTCTATAGTTTGACCCTTACTCATCTAGTGCTCATAAGGAAAATTTTATAAATTTGTTGTATAAATCAAGCCTAAAAACGACTATTCCAACATAAAATTCTGATTTATAACAGATATTACAGATCAATTTGCTAACGATGATGATTTAGAACTCCATCAATATTTTAGTAGAATAGATACATATTCTTTGGTATAGAAAAGCCAATGTAGAGGATTTTGATCCTAGAAGATCCATTGACTTTGTTTTATAGGTGTTAAGAAAAAGAAAAGAATAGGAAGACCCAGATCAAATCTGTCTCACACTCTCCAAAAAATGGTTTTCAGTCAGAGGAGTTGGTCTCTGAATCTAGGACCCAAGAAGGCCCAACATGCGATCTAAGCAGTTAATGGGCGAGGCCAGTATTAAGTAAACTAAGCCCACGAGATGGTGTGGGAGGGAAGTAGTGACACGGTCAAGGCAAGGGGTGGATCGTTTGTGGGCCCTCCTCGGCAGTGGCGATGTGGTGGCCCCGTTGGTCCAGCCACGAGTGGCAGAGCTCTAGCGCTCCTGTCGGAGAGCCATCATCTCGCTGGGCCGTGCTGGCCCCACAAAGGACCAAGCCTGTGTGACGCATTAATAAAATTAAAGAAGGGGCCCACAAAGTTGAAGAAGGGGCCCTTCGGGAATCTCCAGGTGGGCTTAAAAGTTGTGGGCCCCCAAAGATTTTGTCTAAATTTAGGGGTCCATATACCTCACTGGCCCAACCAATAGGCGGGGATCCTCCCCGCCTTATTTGGGCTTTGAGGTGTGGTCCTCCGCTGTTCTGCACCACTTGCTGTGCTTTGCCTGGAGTATAAGGGAAAAGCGGAGTTGGGTCTGGAACTGGAGGGAGGTGCTGGGACATGATGACGGTCTCCCACATTAATTACCCGGTGCGTCGTCCTTCCAAGACATTGATTTTACTTATAACCTATAAATTTATTATCT